>CM030360.1:139833196-140433196 GCA_017893485.1 Hemerocallis citrina | reverse complement strand
GTCAAGTTTTGGACTCCGAACATGTCGTTCGAGTAAATTTCAATGGTTGTGGGAGCAGTTCCGAATGGCGAACCACTTCTAGCTCGCTTAAGAGCGAGCTTGCGAAGCGGAATCGAGCCAAGTTTTGGACTCTGAACACGTCGTTCGAGTAAATTTCAACGGTTGTGGGAGCAGTTCCGAATGGCAAACCACTTCTAACTCGTTTAAGGGCGAGCTTGCGAAGTAGAATCGAGCCAAGTTTTGGACTCCGAACACGTCGTTCGAGTAAAAGCAATTAAAAGTCTTAAACAGAGAAATAAAATAATCACAAGAGAATCATTAGGGGAAAGAAGTTCTTTATTGATAACTGCTAATCGGCTACTTCTAAGTTGCAAGCCGTTATTACAATGAGAAAATAAAGAAACAAGTACAAATAAAAAGAAAGGAAGGGCTCGACACTTGAATGTACTCGGAGAGGCGTTCAAACACCCTCTTGGTACTTCAGTAAGTGGTCGGCGTTCCAAGTTCTTGGTATCTCTCTGCCTTCAAGGTCTTCAAGACGATATGCTCCTGGCCGGACTACCTTGTAAACCTTGTATGGTCCTTCCCAATTCGGAGCTAGCTTACTCTTTTGGCTGGAAAATGAGATAGCTAGCTTTCTGAGGACTAAGTCCCCTTCCTTGAGATCGGTGGGACGGACTCTTTTGTTGTAGGCCTGCTCGATTCTCCTCCGATAATTTTGCTGGTGAATTGATGCTCTTTCACGGAGCTCATCAATCAGGACCAAATTCGCCCGGAGCTCTTGGGCGTTCTGCTCTTCGTCATAGGCATTAAGGCGAGGGGATGGCAAACCAACTTCCAAGGGGATTACTGCTTCGGACCCATAGGTGAGGTTGAAGGGCGACTCTCCTGTGGGGTTCCGTTTCGTAGTGCGATAGTTCCAAAGTACGTTAGAAAGTTGTTCCGCCCATAATCCTTTAGGCAATTTATCTAGTCTCTTCTTGATGCCGGAGAGGATCTGCTTGTTGGCGTTCTCTACTTGACCATTGGACTAAGGATGGGAGATAGAGGAGAAGCGTTGTAGGATGCCGAAGTCTTCACATAAAGATCAGAATGCTGCCCCTGTAAACTGTGTTCCATTATCTGTTATCAGGACCCAAGGTACGCCGAACCTACAGATTACATTTCTGCAGAATAACTGCAGCACTTTTTTCTCGGTAATAGTGGCCAGTGGCTCGGCCTCGATCCACTTAGAGAAGTAGTCGATCGCCACGACTAGGAACTTGAGCTGGCCCGGTGCTGGTGCGAATGGACCTAGAAAGTCCATCCCTCACATTGCGAAAGGAATTGGACTCGAGAGAGATGTGAGTTGTGCTTGGGGTAGTCGGCGAATGTTGGAGAACTGTTGATACGGGCTGCATTGCCAGACATGCTGCTCGGCATCTCGAAGTAGGGTAGGCCAGAAGTACCCATAGTTCGAAATTTTCTTGGCGAGGGACCTTGACCCTGAATGGGCTCTGCCTATACCTTTGTGGAGTTCTTGCAGGGCATACGAGGCTTCTTCCGGGGAGAGGCATCTCAAGTAGGGTCTGCCATCTACTTGGGTATATGAGTGTTTGTGCAAGACTCCTTCAACAAGGGTGTACCGCTCCGCTCTCGTTCGGATTCGACGGGCTTCTTTTCGATCTTGGAGAAGGGTCCCATCCCTGAGGAATTCTATCAAAGGCTTCATCTAGTTGTCCCGGAGTTGAACGGGCAGCGACTCCATCGAGTCAGGGGCTTCTTCTTCTATGCTTAGTCTTAGGAGTACCTCGATTAGGACGGTCTGCTCGAGACCTTGGAGGGAGGAGGAGGCCAATTTTGAGAGGGAATCTGCTTGGGAGTTTTCTTCTCTAGGGATCCGCTGGATTTGTGCCTCTTCGAACGAAGCCATGAAACTTTGGACCTTGGCTAGATACTTAACCATTCGGCCGTCTGGCGCCTCGTAGTCTCCTAAGACTTGATTAACCACCAGCTGCAAATCACTAAATATTCGGATGCGTTGCGCCCCTGCCTTGCGAGCCATACCCAGGCCTTCTATTAGGGCTTCATACTCAGCCTCGTTGTTGGAAGCTTTAAAATTGATGCAGAGGGAGTATTGGAGAACGAAGTCGTCTGGGCCTGCCAGAATGACTCTGGCTCTGCTCCCTTTGGCGCAAGAAGACCCGTTTACAAATACTGTCCACATGGGTGGCCCATTCGTGGCTTGACTCATTTCTGGGATGGTGCTTTCTACTATAAATTCAGCTAAGGCTTAAGCCTTGATTGCAGTCTGAGGCTGATAGGATATGTCATGTTGACTAAGCTCGATCGACCACTTCATCAGACGCCCGGAGGTCTCGGGCTTGTGCAGGACTTGCTTGAGCGGCTGGTCGATAAGGACGACACCGAGTGGGATTGAAAATAAGGGCGGAGCTTCCTGGCTGCCATAACCAAGGCGTATGCTATCTTTTCCAACCTCGGATAGCGGAGCTCAGCGTCTCAAGGACCTTGCTCACATAATAGATAGACTTCTGAGCCTTGTCTTCTTCCCTCACTAGGACAGTGCTGAGCGTTTGCTCGGAGGCAGCGAGATAGAGGTAGAGTGTTTCCCCAGGAATAGGCTTGCTGAGGAGCGGGGGGTTGACCAGATAGGCTTTCAGTTGGTCGAACGATTCTTGCTGCGATTGGCCCTACTCGAAGCTTTTAGCCCCCCTAAGGGCTTTGAAAAAAGGAAGACACTTCTCCCCTGACTTAGACAGGAAGCGTCCTATGGCCGTGAGGCATCCTGTAAGCTTTTAAACTTCTTTCACACTTGTAGGAGGAGCCATATCCAGTATGGCTTTGATCTTCTCGGGGTTGGCTTTGATCCCCCTTTGACTGACCATGAAGCCCAGGAACTTACCAGACGAGACCCCGAACGCACACTTGTTCGGGTTTAGTCTCATATTATGCTTCCTCAACACGTCGAAGGCTTCTTGTAGGTCGGCGACATGGTCGGACCCATGGATACTTTTAACTAGCATATCATCAACGTACACTTCCATGTTTCGGCCGATCTGATTCTTGAAGACCTTATTGATGAGGCGCTGGTAAGTGGCACCAGCATTCTTGAGCCCGAAGGGCATCACTCGATAGCAATAGAGACCTTGATCAGTGACGAAGGAGGTCTTCGGGATGTCCGGAGAGAACATTCTGATCTGGTTATATCCGGAGAAGGCATCCATGAAGCTCAATAGCTCATGGCCCGAAGTAGCGTCGATTAAGGTATCTATGCTAGGGAGAGGGAAAGGATCTTTAGGGCATGCCTTGTTCAAATCCGTGAAGTCAATGCAAATCCTCCAACTTCCGTTGGCCTTTTTGACCATAATAACATTAGAGTTCGGGATAGTTAACTTCTTGTATGAATCGGGCTTTGAGGAGCTTGTCCACTTCTTCTTTTATGGCCTGCTGGCGCTCGGGAGCGAACTTACGCCTTTTCTGCTGGACTGGTTTGGATCCCGGGGCAACACTTAAGTGATGGACGAGGAGGTCCTCGGAAATCCCTGACATGTCGGCGGCTGACCATGCAAAGAGGTCATGGTTCTTCTTAATACATTGAACTATGTCGGAACATAGGGCAGAGGAGAGGATCTTGCTGATGAAGAATTTGCGGTTCGGATCTTGCTCCGAGAAAAGCCCTTCCTCCAGCTCATCCACCGGTTCTGACATAGCTTGGGTGTTCCCCTGGGAAATTTCAAGAGTCTCGAAAGAAAGAACAGGTCCTCCGGTCGAGGTCATGTAGCATTTGCGGGCCATCTCTTGACTCCCCCTTACTTTCCCTACACCTGCCTTGGTTGGGAACTTCATTTTGAGATGATAAGCCGACGGGATGGCTTCTAAAGTAGCTAGGCCAGGTCGGCCTAGGATCACATTGTAAGCAGCTGGAATGTCGACGACCATGAAATCCATTGGCTCCGTTCGGGTAGTAGGAGTTTTGCCAGTGGTTACGTCGAGGGTTATCACCCCTTCGATAGTCACTGGCACTCCCGTGAACCCATGGAGCGTATAGCCGGCGGGCTTGAGCCTGTCCCGCAATAATTTGAGTCCTTAGAAGGCCGCCAGGAAGAGGATGTTAACAGAACTGCCATTGTCCACCAGAATCCTCTCCACTTTGAAGTTAGCCATGTGGAGGTTAATCACTAGTGCGTCACAATAGGGGATTTGGACACCCTCCAGGTCTTCATCCGAGAAAGTAACCAGAACTCCGAGGTCTTTGGGAGGGGGTATGCTGTAACGCCCCGAATCCCATTTTTACTGAATTCGAGATGTTCTTCAGGATCTTTTCGCTTTCTTCACATACAATTTTACAAGGAAATTAAAATCTTTACTTTTACATCAGAGTTACAGCATGTTACATTTAATTTTACACAGCGGAAGCAAAAAGGTACAATATTTACATAAATGAACAACAATATAATGAACTCTTTGTGCATCCATTCCTTTTACATGTGATTATCCTGCATAAAACACTGTGGGTACGTCAGTTTATTCAACCGACGATAATTATACATGGCCATCCTCTCTATGCCAGGAACAGTATAATGAATCTCATTTCTTACAAACCACAATCCAGTTCAACATAAGCATGAAAGTAAGGGAACTTTTAATGATGTCGTGTCGTGATTGTGCGCTTAAATCCTTAATGCAATTTACTTAGTTAATTATGACGCTAATGCATACTTGTTCGAATTCTATGCATCCCATACTACATAGGTTCGAGTGCAAGCCTCTTAAACGATCTTCATTTTTAGTAGGGTTCAATCCCCCGCCATGAGTTATTCTACTACTGTAATTCCAATGAGTATCCTAGATGAATCTATGAGTACAAGCATGTATCCTGGCCCCTGGAGTAGAATTTCGCGCCATGTCTTGACTCGTCAAGCATGCATTCTGCGACAATTCAGCCTCCTCCCTGAACACACTCCTCTTGCAGTCACCAACACATCCCATAAGCGTGACTAGAGTCCGATCATTACTGAGTTGTGCCCGCGCCATGTCTTGACTCATCAAGCATGCATTCTGCGGCTCACACACCCGCACCGTACCCTAGCTCTCATACTCATGTTTTTCTCTCACCTTCATCACCTCCACACTATGTATTTAAGTTATATTAGAATCATGAATAAAATCAAGCTCTAGAGTTAGCCTCTCCATCATCCGGACTCATCATTTCATTTCACTCGACCAACCTGGTCTATTTCTCAATATCATTTCATTTCACTGCCGGGGAGACTTAGCTACTCTTTCGTTCAATTTCAAATTCACAATATCCAATGGAGCATCATCAGCTCATCATTCATTTTAGAGTCTCACAGACTTTCCCATCATGATTTCACATTTCATACATTCATTTGGTTCTCAATTCTCATCTATGATTCAATTACACAATTCATGTATCCATAAACAGAGTCCATTGACTTTAATCATACAGTTCACAATTACCAACAGCAAATAACATGAATTCAAGTATACCAGAGTTCACTCTGTACAGTCGACTTGGAAGAATACCAGTCGACTTATACAGTCATACAGGGTTATCAGAATGCTCGGGATAGTCGACTGTATACACTACCAGTCGCCTGTCCCGCAACTTTCATGTTCACAATATTAGTCACACGACAGTCGACTGTTCACACCTCAGTCGTCTGTCTTAGCCATTTCAGCAGCATAATTCTATGTCCAGATCAGTCGACTTGCTACATGCAATCGGTCGACTGGACAGATCCCTTTTCAATAGATTATTTACAGTTCTTACGTGCATTTCATCATGATGTCAATTAACAGTATACATAAGTTCATGTTCCACAGACAAGGTTTCTTATTATTCAGTAACACTACAACATGGATCTTCACATTACTAACATGCTCTTCCCTTGAGGGAAAATAATTAAGACATGCATTCACAATACTTATGTTTTATTACAACAATAAAGATGTAAATCCAAGTCATCAAACTGGGTCCACATGATGAAAAATATCTCAATTTATGAAACTACCAAATAATCACAGTCAGATTGAAGTGTCAGTCGACTCAGCACAACATCAGTCGGCTGCTTCGACAACTCTAATTTATTAATCACCATTAGTTCTTTTCATTCATTCACTTTCCCTCCATCATATGTGTCATAGGGAAATTATATAATAGTAATCACACCATCATGTTCATTTATACACACGTTTATCATCACAATCATGCAAAATAATGTCTCGTACCAGTCGACTGGCTCATATGGCAGTCGACTGCATCGACAGACTAGTTTCCATAATAACAGCATATCAAGCAATTTCTATTGCGTTTAATTCAATTTCGTAGAATGGCATCAATCATGACAATTATAGTAACATTCCTACAATAGAAGTCCTGAGAAACACCCACCTTTTGTGACGAAAATAACGAAATCCCGCAAAGTCCTTCAACGTAGAGAACACCTTCTTGCTCCTTTGCTCCACGCCGAGCTCCTCAACAATGCTGCTTGCCTCCACAGAAGAGCTCCCACACAACTCACAAATACTCTCTATTACAGTAATAATCTTAGTGTAAAAGAGATAGGAGATGAGAAGGGGTATTTATACTAGAAAATAGATAGAATAGATGGCTAGGATTAATAGGGGAGTTGGTGAATCAAAGGCTGAGATCTAATCGGGAGTTAAGAAACTACCCACACCTCAAGATGTAACCGCCCATGATCCTAGACCATCACTTCCACAAATCCGGCCAAGAGAGTGTCTTGTGCACGTGTACATGAAGTGCACGTGTACACACACAAAACCCCAAAATGCACATCTAATCCGGGAAAAATAAAGAGAGAAAAAATGCTACATATACAAGTTATGAAAATAAGAGGTCAAGTTTAGGGGTTTAAATACATTTGGGCCAAAATATGTATTTTTATACAAGAAAATAAACAAGTCACATTTGGGCTTTGAGAAGAATGTTTTATAAGAAAATAATACACTTTATTTATCATGGAGAAAAGTAATAACAATAGGCTATCATAAGAAAATAAATCCCCTTTTATATATATATATTAAGAAAAATAAATCGGGGTACTACATCACTCCCTCCTTAGAATAGTTCCGTCCCCGGAACTACAGTCAAGAGCGAGAACAGAAGAGATACAACACACCCAACCAGAACAAAAGACATAAGATACAAAATACCAGATACAATCAATACAAATACAATCAAGCAAAAAGCTCAGGATAGTCCTTCAACATCTTGTCCTCGGATTCCCAAGTAGCCTCTTCAACCAAGTGGTTTCTCCAGACTACCTTGACCATCGGTATCGTCTTATTCCTCAAGACTTTCTCCCTACGGTCAACGATCTCAACAGGAGTCTCGATGTAATTCAGGTCTAACTGCAAACCTTCCGGTACTTCTGGCAAATGATGACTCGGGTCTAGAATATAACCTCTCAACATAGACACATGGAAAACATTGTGCACCTGAGACAACTCTTCCGGTAGTTCAAGCCGGTAAGCAGTTTTCCCGATCCTTTTCAATATTTTATATGGGCCTATAAATCTCGGGGCTAACTTCCCGCCTTTGCCAAAACGAACCACACCTTTGCTGGGTGATACCTTCAGAAAGACAAAGTCACCAACCTCAAACTCAAGGTCCCTCCTCCGGTTGTCTGCATAGCTTTTCTGCCTGCTCTGAGCTTCCACCAACCTTTTCCTGATCAGATCAATCTTCTCAGAAGTCAGCTGTACAAGCTCAGGACCAAACAACTGACGCTCCCCAACCTCATACCAACACACAGGAGTCCTGCACTTCCTGCCATACAAAGCTTCATACGGCGCCATCCCAATGCTAGTTTGAAAACTGTTGTTGTAGGCAAACTCCACCAAAGGTAAGTGCCTTTCCCAACTGCCTCCGAAATCTAGTATACAACACCGAAGCATATCCTCAAGAATACGGTTGACTCTCTCGGTCTGCCCATCGGTCTGTGGATGAAAAGCAGTGCTGAAATCTGTCTTGGTACCCAAAGCTGCCTGAAGACTCCTCCAGAAATGCGAAGTAAACCGCGCATCTCGATCAGACACAATAGTCGAAGGAACGCCATGAAGTCGGACAATCTCACCAACATACATCTCAGCCAACCTGTCCATCGAAACTGTGAGTTTCATCGCCAAAAAGTGAGCGGACTTGGTAAGTCGATCGACTATAACCCAAATAGCATCATTGCCTTTAGAACTCTTAGGCAAACCCGTAATGAAATCCATACTGATGTTATCCCATTTCCATTCCGGAATAGGTAACGGCTGTAGTAGACCTCCGGGTCTCTGATTTTCGGCTTTGACTTGCTGACAAACCTCACACCTCGCGACAAATTCGGCTACATCCCGCTTCAAACCTGACCACCAGAAATGCTGCTTGATGTCTTTATACATCTTAGTACTCCCAGGATGTACCGACAAAAGAGTAGCATGCGCCTCCTGGAGAATACTCTCTCTCAGGTCCGCCTGATCTGGAACGCACAGCCTATCTCCGAACCACAGCACTCCATCCCTGGTCTGAAAACCGGGCAACCTGCCAGCACTAACCTGCTCCTTCATCTCCAGAATATCAGTATCAACTTCCTGACTTGCAATGATCCTTGCATTCAGAGTAGGCTGAAGCTTCAATTGAGATAAAGATGCTCCCAATCCTTGCAAGACAACCTCAATACCTGCTCGGTCCAACTCCTCAATCAAATGCCTCTGAGTCGTAATCAAACAGGCCAAACTGCTCTTGCGACTAAGTGCATCAGCAACAACATTAGCCTTTCCGGGATGATACTTGATCTCAGGTCGCATATCCTCGAGCACTTCCAACCATCTCCGCTGTCTTAGATTGAGATCCCTCTGCTGGTAGATATACTTCAAGCTCTTATGATCCGTGTACATGTTCAGCTTCTCACCATACACGTAGTGCCTCCACTGCTTCAAAGCAAAGATAATCGCAGCCAGCTCTAGATCATGAGTGGGATAGTTCTTCTCATGCGGTCGTAGTTGCCTAGACCCATATGCGATCACTTTACCTTCTTGCATTAAGACACAACCAAGCCCCCGATGTGAAGCATCGCTATAGACATCATACTCAACTCCTGCTCTAGGCAAAACCAAAATAGGTGCAGTAGTCAGTCTATCTTTCAACTCCTGAAAACTCGCCTCACATTGCTCGGTCCACTTGAAGCTCGCATTCTTCTTGGTCAACTCGGTAAGCGGCACAGCTATCTGAGCATAACCTTGAATGAATCTCCTGTAGTATCCAGTCATCCCAAGGAAACTTCTGACTTCCTTCACTGTAGTAGGCCTAGCCCAATCTCTCACTGCCTCTATCTTCTGAGGGTCAGTTGCCACTCCCTCCTTAGAAAGGATGTGACCTAGGAATGCCACTTCAGATTTCCAGAAATCACACTTGGATAACTTGGCATACAACCTCTGCTCTCCCAACTTCTGCAAAACTGCTGCCAGATGCTCAGTGTGCTCCTCCTCAGACTTGGAGTACACGAGAATATCGTCGATAAACACCACGACGAAAGAATCAATAAACGGCCTCAGAACTCTGTTCATCAAGTCCATGAAGATTGCAGGTGCATTCGTCACTCCGAATGGCATAACTAAGAATTCGTAATGCCCATGCCGAGTTCTAAATGCAGTCTTATGCACATCTTCAGCTTTCACTCGCACTTGGTGATATCCTGATCGAAGATCTATTTTAGAGAAGACAGCTGCTCCTTGTAGACGATCGAACAAGTCATCAATTCGAGGAATCGGATACTTATTCTGAACAGTGACTTTATTCAGCTCCCGGTAATCGATACACATCCTCATCGATCCATCCTTCTTCTTTACCAAAAGCACTGGTGCTCCCCAAGGTGACGCACTAGGTTGAATAAAGCCTTTTCCCAATAGTTCCTCAATCTGCCGTTTCACCTCATCCTGTTCCACTGGAGCCATCCTATACGGTGCCTTAGAAATGGGTGCACTTCCCGGTTGAACAGTGATGCTGAACTCTACATCACGATGCGGAGGTAACCCAGGAAAATCTTCCAAGAACACGGTCGGATAGTCCCGCACCACAGGAATCCCTTGCAATTCCACAGGAGTCTCTTCCTTGCGGATAGTTGCCACCAGCTTAGAACACTTCAACTTCCCTTGGAAAGTGACTTCAGGTCCACCTGGAGCCTTCACTGTCACCGTCTTGGCCTTACACTCGATGCTCGCACTGTACACCGACATCCAATCAATGCCAATGATAACATCGACTCCCAAGATAGTCAGCTCGATCAGATCAATGCCAAAGATTCGATCCCCAATCATTATCTCGCAATCAACATAGTACCGATCAGTGGTCAATGTTTCCCCTGATGGTGTAGCCACTGCTAAGATCTTGCCTGGGAAAATCTTCGGTTCGACTCCCAACACTTTAGCAAATCTAGGAGACACAAAAGTATGAGAGGATCCAGTATCAAACAACACCACAGCTCCCTTTCCATTAATATAGAGTTCTCCTGTTACATAACATACATCATTACATAACAGTTTTACACTATGATCGGGAAGGAGAAATGAAAAAGAAATCACACTAGACATCAGCCCTCGTACCAGAGATAACCTGATCTGCTTCCTCAGCATCAGCTTCTGTCAAAGCAAATACTCGCCCTGACTGGTACGGCCTCTTCCCAGTCTGCTGTATTGGCACATTGTGATTGCCAATCCGCGGTTTGAGACATCGAGATTGGTAATGTCCCACTTCACCACAGTTAAAGCAAGTGACTGCAGAAGGTCTCCCTGCATCGTTTCCAGGTCTCCCAGCTACACTGACAGCATTCGCCCCTGTCGGTTTGAATTTCTGTGCAGATGGTTGCCCCTTGAAACTCCCCGATGGCGCGGGCCTCTTCCCAGACTGCCAGTTGCTCCTCTGATGCTGAGCAACATGGAACTGCTCCATATCCGCCTCCGTTGCTGCCGCCCTCTTCACCAGCTTATCGAATCTCCTGATACCAAGGGGTATCATACGAGATCTCAAGCTCGGCCTCAGACCATGCTCGAACTTGCGAGCCTTCTTCGCCTCATCCATCACCAATTCTGGAGCATACCTGGAGAGTTGAGTGAACTTGGTCTCATAGGCTCTCACTGACATGCTGCCTTGTTGAAGTGACAGAAACTCCATGGCCTTTTTCTCCTGGACGTCGGAGGGGAAATAATGACTGCGGAATTCCTCCAAAAATTCCTCCCAGCCAAGCAACAAGCCGCCCATAGTCCTCTTCATCGACTGCCACCAAACAGCCGCATCCTTCTCCAACTGCAAAGTCGCCAACTTGACCTTGCTGCCCTCCGGTGTTTCCAACACCTCGAAGATAGTCTCCACTTGCCGAATCCAGTTATCGGCCACATCCGGGTCGGATTTTCCCTTGAACACTGGTGGTTTCATTCTCTTGAATAATTCCACTAGCTTGATTGCCTCGGGTACTGGATTCACCGGCCCCCTTCCTTGGTTTGCAGCCACTGCATTCAGCGTCTGGTAAACCCTTGCAAACTCGGCATCCAGGTCCAAACCTTCACCATTCCTGGCTCCCCTTCTCGCCATATTCTGATGCAAAAGATCCATTAAATCCGAAGTATAAAACAAGAATTTAAACCAACTTTCATTTCATTGAATTTCAAAGTTTATACATTCGAATTAGAAAAACATTTTAACATCAGAATAGAAGAAAATGGAAACCAAGACAATCTAATCTCTACGGGTCCTCTTCGCTGCTCGAAGTTCATCCCGCAGTTCATCCACCTCATCCTTCAGCACATCAGTTAGGTTCTTTTTCTTCTCAAGTTCCCAAATCCGATGGCTAAGAACAGAATAGTCAGCATTTCGCTTCTCCAGCTGAGCCTCCAAAACTCCAACTCTATACTTCAAGGTATCCACTTGCCTCTGCAGAGAAGCCACAGCGTTACCCAAAGCTGGTCCCTTTTCTTCATCGGAAGAAGAAGAATCATCAGGTGAGTTCGGCGGTGGGGTGATCTCTCGGGATTCAGGGTACTCCTCATCATCAGAATCAGCTTGCCCAGGGTGATACTCGTCCTCAGAATCAGCCTGTCCAGGATGGTACTCTTCTTCAATAATGTGCCAGTCGTCGCCTCCAGCAGGGTCGAAGTGATCAGCCATCTTAGAATAGAGAGGAAGAAGCATAAATCATAGAGCAACACAAATGTAAGTTACTTACATTTAAATCTCTAAATCCAAACACACACTCTAATGTCCACATCTAGGGTGTCGTTCCTTATAAATTTGTACGAGTGTGAAAGCATAGAAAGCGTGGCTCTGATACCACTCTGTAACGCCCCGAATCCCATTTTTACTGAATTCGAGATGTTCTTCAGGATCTTTTCGCTTTCTTCACATACAATTTTACAAGGAAATTAAAATCTTTACTTTTACATCAGAGTTACAGCATGTTACATTTAATTTTACACAGCGGAAGCAAAAAGGTACAATATTTACATAAATGAACAACAATATAATGAACTCTTTGTGCATCCATTCCTTTTACATGTGATTATCCTGCATAAAACACTGTGGGTACGTCAGTTTATTCAACCGACGATAATTATACATGGCCATCCTCTCTATGCCAGGAACAGTATAATGAATCTCATTTCTTACAAACCACAATCCAGTTCAACATAAGCATGAAAGTAAGGGAACTTTTAATGATGTCGTGTCGTGATTGTGCGCTTAAATCCTTAATGCAATTTACTTAGTTAATTATGACGCTAATGCATACTTGTTCGAATTCTATGCATCCCATACTACATAGGTTCGAGTGCAAGCCTCTTAAACGATCTTCATTTTTAGTAGGGTTCAATCCCCCGCCATGAGTTATTCTACTACTGTAATTCCAATGAGTATCCTAGATGAATCTATGAGTACAAGCATGTATCCTGGCCCCTGGAGTAGAATTTCGCGCCATGTCTTGACTCGTCAAGCATGCATTCTGCGACAATTCAGCCTCCTCCCTGAACACACTCCTCTTGCAGTCACCAACACATCCCATAAGCGTGACTAGAGTCCGATCATTACTGAGTTGTGCCCGCGCCATGTCTTGACTCATCAAGCATGCATTCTGCGGCTCACACACCCGCACCGTACCCTAGCTCTCATACTCATGTTTTTCTCTCACCTTCATCACCTCCACACTATGTATTTAAGTTATATTAGAATCATGAATAAAATCAAGCTCTAGAGTTAGCCTCTCCATCATCCGGACTCATCATTTCATTTCACTCGACCAACCTGGTCTATTTCTCAATATCATTTCATTTCACTGCCGGGGAGACTTAGCTACTCTTTCGTTCAATTTCAAATTCACAATATCCAATGGAGCATCATCAGCTCATCATTCATTTTAGAGTCTCACAGACTTTCCCATCATGATTTCACATTTCATACATTCATTTGGTTCTCAATTCTCATCTATGATTCAATTACACAATTCATGTATCCATAAACAGAGTCCATTGACTTTAATCATACAGTTCACAATTACCAACAGCAAATAACATGAATTCAAGTATACCAGAGTTCACTCTGTACAGTCGACTTGGAAGAATACCAGTCGACTTATACAGTCATACAGGGTTATCAGAATGCTCGGGATAGTCGACTGTATACACTACCAGTCGCCTGTCCCGCAACTTTCATGTTCACAATATTAGTCACACGACAGTCGACTGTTCACACCTCAGTCGTCTGTCTTAGCCATTTCAGCAGCATAATTCTATGTCCAGATCAGTCGACTTGCTACATGCAATCGGTCGACTGGACAGATCCCTTTTTAATAGATTATTTACAGTTCTTACGTGCATTTCATCATGATGTCAATTAACAGTATACATAAGTTCATGTTCCACAGACAAGGTTTCTTATCATTCAGTAACACTACAACATGGATCTTCACATTACTAACATGCTCTTCCCTTGAGGGAAAATAATTAAGACATGCATTCACAATACTTATGTTTTATTACAACAATAAAGATGTAAATCCAAGTCATCAAACTGGGTCCACATGATGAAAAATATCTCAATTTATGAAACTACCAAATAATCACAGTCAGATTGAAGTGTCAGTCGACTCAGCACAACATCAGTCGGCTGCTTCGACAACTCTAATTTATTAATCACCATTAGTTCTTTTCATTCATTCACTTTCCCTCCATCATATGTGTCATAGGGAAATTATATAATAGTAATCACACCATCATGTTCATTTATACACACGTTTATCATCACAATCATGCAAAATAATGTCTCGTACCAGTCGACTGGCTCATATGGAAGTCGACTGCATCGACAGACTAGTTTCCATAATAACAGCATATCAAGCAATTTCTATTGCGTTTAATTCAATTTCGTAGCATGGCATCAATCATGACAATTATAGTAACATTCCTACAATAGAAGTCCTGAGAAACACCCACCTTTTGTGACGAAAATAACGAAATCCCGCAAAGTCCTTCAACGTAGAGAACACCTTCTTGCTCCTTTGCTCCACGCCGAGCTCCTCAACAATGCTGCTTGCCTCCACAGAAGAGCTCCCACACAACTCACAAATACTCTCTATTACAGTAATAATCTTAGTGTAAAAGAGATAGGAGATGAGAAGGGGTATTTATACTAGAAAATAGATAGAATAGATGGCTAGGATTAATAGGGGAGTTGGTGAATCAAAGGCTGAGATCTAATCGGGAGTTAAGAAACTACCCACACCTCAAGATGTAACCGCCCATGATCCTAGACCATCACTTCCACAAATCCGGCCAAGAGAGTGTCTTGTGCACGTGTACATGAAGTGCACGTGTACACACACAAAACCCCAAAATGCACATCTAATCCGGGAAAAATAAAGAGAGAAAAAATGCTACATATACAAGTTATGAAAATAAGAGGTCAAGTTTAGGGGTTTAAATACATTTGGGCCAAAATATGTATTTTTATACAAGAAAATAAACAAGTCACATTTGGGCTTTGAGAAGAATGTTTTATAAGAAAATAATACACTTTATTTATCATGGAGAAAAGTAATAACAATAGGCTATCATAAGAAAATAAATCCCCTTTTATATATATATATTAAGAAAAATAAATCGGGGTACTACATATGCTGTGCACCGAGTTAACCTCCCTGATAAAAGCCTTTTGAGAAGAGTTGGATGTACCTCCCATTGGACCCCATGGATGAGGTGCAGGATGCGCTCTTCTTCGAATTCGGGGCTCTCGTCGCGCCTCTTGAGCCGCTTGTTAGCCCCGTGGGAGGAGGAGGGAGATCAATCCAGTCCTTTCTTACAAACTTGGACAGCTGCCCTCTCTGAATAAGGGCTTCAGTTTCATTCTTCAGAGCCCGACAGTCATTGGTGTCGTGGCCATGGTTCCGGTGATAGCGGCACCACTTCTCCTTATCTATCTTCTTCCCGGGGGTATTCATCTTCGAGGCAGGAGGCAGAACTCCTTCTTTCTCGACTTCCATGAGGATAGTTGAAACATTGGTGTTAAGAGGGATAAACTTCTCAAGTCTAGGAGGCGGGCGGCGCCAACCCCCGTTGTCCTTCTGGAGCTTCTTAGCTCCTTCATCTTCGGCTACCTTTCTTTTGGTTCCGGAGGAAGACCCCTCGAAAGTGGGGCGATGTTCAGCTTCCTCTGCCCGGATATACTTCTCGCTTCTGAGAAGAAGGTCGGAGAAGTCTCGTGGGGGGCTTTTTGGCTAGGGAGGACCGGAGGCTTGAGTTGAGGACATTGGATTGGAAGGCAGCTACAGCGACCAATTGGTCGAGGAAGGCAATAGACCTAGCATCCGCGGTAAACTGCTTGACATAATCTCTTACTTTCTCACCATTCTTCTGATTGAGGAAGAGTAGTGAAATACTAGTCTTCTCGGTTCGGCGACTGCTCACGAAGTGGGTGATGAAGAGGGTTTCAAATTGTTCAAAGGAGAAGATGGAGGATGGGGCGAGGCGAGAGTACCATTCCCGAGCCAGACCTTTGAGAGTAGCCGAGAAGGTCTTGCACAGTAGAGCATCGGAAGCCTGGTGGATCATCATGAGAGTTTTGAAACTCTCGATGTGATCCATGGGGTCTGACTCCCCCGTATATGTCTCGAACTGTGGTGGCTTGAAGTTTGTTGGAACAGGAGCATCCATGATGGTTCGTGAGAACGGAGGTCTGCTTGGGCTGAGGGTCCTCCCTCTTAGCTCCTCTTCCCTATCAAGTTGGCCGAGGCATCTCTCCATTTCATGGAGACGACGATAGACAGCATCATCCCTTCGACGGTACCCTGGCGAGCCTCTGGACTCATCTTCGTACGAAGGGGAGCGTGGAGTTCGGCGATGGTAGCTAGGAGAATGGTGAGGACTGGCGATGTAATGGCGGTGGCTCGGAGCTTGAGGAGGAGTTAGGGACCAGTGGCGAGGACTCGGGACCGGAGGAGGAGTGGGGACTCTCTGAACATTGTTGTTGTTGTTTGGTCGGAGATTGAGGGCCTGCAAGATTGTATCCTGGAACTTTTGGAATTTGGCTCGGGTGATGGGTCCATTCTCGTCCCTCTGGGGCTGCCGACCAGCGGGAGAATGATGTCTTCTTCGACGGTATTCAGGGGACTACCTCCGCCTCCTATGAAGAGGGGACCTCCTGTGGTCACGGCAATGAGAAGATCGCTCATTTGGACGTTCTGAGCGGGTGGCTCCCTCACGGGCCCGCCTTTCATCCAAACGGCGACGAAGGTCCTCTTCTTTCTGCCGGTTGATGAGGATATTGCAGAGGTCTTCGGAAGGCCGAGGGTTATGAGATGCCCTTGAGTCGGTTGAAGGATTATGTATGGAGATGTGGTCACGGTGAAGGGGTTGCTTCTGAGGAGGAGGACGAGAGGTCCCAATACCGGTGTTCTGGGACCCGGCTGGAGCCCGCTGGTGCTGAAGATTTAGAAGAGGAGGCTGTTCCTGCTGTAGAGGCTGATCAGGCTGAGGAGGGAGTTGTCCCTGCTGCTGGACGGCTTGGAGGGGAGCCTCCTGTTGCGGTTGAGGAGGAGTGGGCTCACGGTTGGACCCTCTGGATCTCAGTTTCCTTGGAGGCATGGCTGGAGGTGATCTTAACCGATGGAAGAGGATGGATTGCTATTCGTCTTTCCCACAGACGGTGCCAATCTGTTGCCGCTGAAATCGGTGTGGGGGCAAACAGATAGATTTTTGGATTCTTGGGATATTGAATAGTCAAACCTGAACACCTTTCTGCCAGAGTTTGACCATGATCTCCCGCCGTTGACCTGCAAAAAGTGCGAAACACCGAGGTTGATCCCAGCAACGCACCCTCCGACGCTCAAGTCAGTAATCAGAAAGATTATGAATGAGATTTGATTGGCAAAAGATTGATTACCTTGTAACAGTGGGGCATGGGGGGTATTTATAGCCGCCGTAGGGACCAGTTTCAGGATAAGATCAAATCCCTACTTTCCAGTGAATGGATAGAAGGAATCAGGGCCGTTGATTAATCATAATCATAAACCCTAATTTTATCCAGCTGGACTGGACTTTTTGTGGGTTGGAACCCGCACCCAGTTGAGATGGATCCGTTCGTGGGTTATTGGGCCTTTGGAAAAAGGACCCAATACCCATTTCAGACCCGTTTGTAGGTGAAATTACCATTTTACCCCTGATCTTTGAGATTCGTGCCTGATTTGGACGGTTCCGATTTAACCACTTTTTTAGCCATATCATCTTGCTACCTTATTTGTTGAATTGTTCACAAATTGAAATGAATTGTGTAATAATAGTAGAGAAAGTAAGAGAGTATGGTGTGAATTTTTTGTTTGGGTATTAGGGATATTTATAGGGAAAAAAACAAAAAAACAAAAAAAACCCCAAAAAAACCAAAAATAACGGCTAAAAGAACCGTTGAAGGCTCTCGAGTTGGGGGATCAGCCTGTTGGACCCGCGGGTTGAACGGTTGACCAGCGCGGGTCGACCCGCGAGTTTACGGGCAGGTCGAGTACTGTGCATCCGGGTTATTGGGCCGGGTTTACCGGGTTAAATACGCTATTTTACGACCCGGGTCGACCCGTTTCTGTTAACGGGTTCGACTCGAACCCGAACCAGAATTTCGTGGGCCAAGTTAAACGATCTAGTCGCGGGCGGGTCGCGGGTCGACCCGGCCCGTTTTCCATCTCTACCCCTAATACACCACTCTAATCCAAGACCCAATCTAACCATTCAGGTAAAAGATTGCCTCCAAACTCTGTCCATCGACCACTGGCCCCAGCAACGCAAGTCCCGCTTGCCACTTCCCCTAGCTTGGAATCGTCCTTCACCATGGCCCGTGTTCATCCTTAACCGGCATGAAAACAACTCAACGGCACCACTTGGACGTTTAACGCCTCGGCGGAAGTTCACATCTAGGTCGATAGACGTAGGGTATCACCTTACCCTAGTGAATAACTCGAGTCACAACAATCCTCCACAGGAGTCAACACAAATAAGACCAGAAAATAGACACCATTCATCTCCAAACAGCGAGTTATTAACTCTTAGGTACCAAAAGGGGAAAGGTTCTACCAACACTTAGTCAAAACCCATGACTAAACAACCATGCAGTTTCTGCCTGAACTTAAAAAGATCATAACTCCCGCAATATAACTCAGATTTGTGTGTTCAAGCCCAATCTGGAAAGGTAAAGATCTAGGCTACAACTCTCTAGTTGATCATCACTTCCGATCTAAATCCTCAAAATAGCCATACAAACCTCAGCCTGTGTACTTCCTGTACACTGGCTGCACCTTACCAATGGCATAAACTCTACCTGCTCATTGGAATGATACAAATTCAGGTTCTGTGGAAAGGTGTGAATGTCCTCTACGAATTCCTAGTTGATCACCAATCCCAAATGTTTTATTTAATCACCCTAAAACAGACATTTCTCTCAAGTGTACAGAACCACACATAAGGCAATACTCAAACAGAGCCGTCAGCTCAGAATCTGGTTTCTGTCCAATCTTGCAAAAATCATATCTAATAATCTACTCACAGGAATTTATTCAATTAGGTCTCTTTGGGAAGCTCTAAATGTCTACTACAAATTCCTAATAGAGCACTGCCTCACATTATGCCCTTGCAGATTTTTACAAAAGTACCATCTTATCAAAGTGTCCATACTGACTAAGTTATGTACAGTACATGCTAAAAAGTCCATCATAAATCACGTAAGCATCAAATGGTCAACAAATTTACATTACGGAAACTAGACATCATCATGAGTAACATGCAAAAAGTTTCATATCCAAATTCCAAGTGATCAATGAGTTCTCCCTGTTACAAATATGCATAAGGATTCTGCTGTTCTTCAGTTTCTTTCTTGACTATTTTTGATTAATTAATTTTGAACATGCATGAAACTTCATTTAAATAATTTCATAATTTTTTCGTAGAGTCTAGATGCATGCAAGAAATCATGGTAAAAAATTCAAAGATAGATCATGTGTCAATTAATTCTAAGAATTCCCACAAGTTTAGTTATCACAATAGACAGACACAGTTCCTATTTTACGACTCAGTCCTCAAAATCGATTTTATTAAAATATCAAAAATCATCAGAAAAAATCCGAAATAAATCATGCATCTTCTAGACATATATGAGATCATCCTGTATAAATTTCATCATCAAATTCCAAGTAGTTGTTCTCTGGAAATTCGGAATTAAGGCATGTAGATCATGGTTTTCTATTTTAGTTTCAGATTTCTAACAATCTACTTTTAAACAACCATTCTCATACTAGTACTGCTCATGCATGCAAGTAATTAAACAAAAATGAACAAGAAAAAGTTCAAAGAACTCCCCACCATTAGTTGGCTTGAGAAGATGGGGTGTGACTTGAGCGTCCTCCTTCAAAATCCTACTCCAAGCTTGAGAACACTTCTCCTTGTAGCTTCTTTCACTCTTTCCTTTCCTTTCTTTTTTTTTCTTTTCTTTTCAGAAATTTCCAGAGATCAAGAGGTGAGAAGGGGTTTTTTAATCAAGAGAGGAGTGAGGGAGAGAGGCCGGCCCAAAATAGGGGAAGGGGTAAGGTGAGGTGGCTAGGTGGTTTTCCCCAAAATCAATGTTCTAGCCCCTTATTTTTTAGATGAAGCTTGGCTGAAATTTTGGCCTTTTGATCAAGTTCTAAATGAGGGATGATAGGTTATATTTGAGTGCATGCAAAGAATATCCGTTGTAGTACCATACAATCGCATATTTGCATAGACACCGCACTCAAAACTAGTACAAGTACTAGTATCGGTCCTTCTCATTCTCATGCACCATCTAGAACGCAACCACCCACACGAACTATCCCGCAAACATAAACGCACCTCACATCATTCATATATATAATCAAGCAAACACTGATATATATATATATATATATATATATATATATATATATATATATATATATATATATATATATATATATAGGGTAAAAGGGATATGAGCAACTTGCTCATTTATTAAATGAGCAATTGATTATGTGGCATGCATGTGATACGTTGGACAACTAACCCTTTAAGGATTTTTCAATCACATGTATGCCACATCATTAATTGCTCATTTACTAAATGAGCAAGTTGCTCATGCCCCTTTATATATATATATATATATATATATATATATATATATATATATATATATATATATATATATATATATATATAGACATTATATATATACAAAAGCATTATGGGTCTGTTTGTTTTAGTTTTTTTTTTTTTTCCGAAATCATATCCTGAGTTGGCGTTTGTTTTAGGTGTTTTTTGGAAACACTATTCCGAATACCGATACCCCCTCTTTTCGAAAAGAAAGAGCTCCTTTACTCTCTTCTAATCATCTTCTCAGCCGCCAACCCTTACACTGTTCATCTTCAACCCAACCGCTACACCTCTTCGACTTCCTCCGCCTCTTCTCCTTCCGCTTTCTCTCCCAGCTCCCCCGCTCCTCGCCCCAGCCTCGACTGCCCCGCCGCTTCACCTTTCCTCCCTCTCGCCATCTCTCTCCCGTTCCGCCCTCCCCTCCGCCAGCTGTGCTCCTCCTTCCTACCCTGTCCTCCTTCCTGTCTCCCGCTGCATCGATAACAGACAGCAGCAACGCAGCAACACCTAGCGCCGCAGCAGCCAGCCATCCGCCTTCTCATCTTCCTTCACCCTCTCCTTTCTCTCCCTCATCCTGGTGTGCCCCCATGTCCCCTCATCCCGACTGCCTCATCGGCAACCACCACCAACAGCGCTGCAGACACACCCGCCGCACGCCTGCAGCGAGCCGACCCTTGCCCTCGTTGTTCTGTGCCACCCTGAGCGCGCCTCCGCAGTCCAGCGACAGCAGCGGCAAGTCGTCGCCTGTCCACTGTCTGCAGGCAGCCTATCCCGCCGGTGCTGCCGCCGACGTGCTGCCACCGCGCCGTCCCCCCCACCTGTCGTCTGCCACCTTGCCCGTGGGTTTGCCGTTGTGTTGGGTTCTTGATCATGGAGTTGAATGGATTGAATTTGGGCTGTCGAACTTCATCATGATCATCATCATCATGGGTTTGATCATCTTGATTATGAGCCGTCCGATGGATCTTGGTTCTTGATCTACAGGTACTAGTTAATGTTGCTTTCATATTGACTACAGGTACTAGTTTCTTATATTGTTTCTTTGCTTCTTGATCTACCTACTGTATATTTTTTAAATCAAATTTGTACAAGGAGTTAAGAAGCAGCAGCAGCAGCTCCAGGCATCAGCAGTGACTGTCGGCAACAAATGATGATTATTTGTATTGGTAACTTGGTTGTATTGAATATTTGTAAAAAATTGTAGAACCTATTTTCAGAATATAAGTATCGAGCCCTTTCTATTGTTCGCCAGTTTACATTGGATTGTTGAACAATGTAAACAGCAGTAATGAAGTAAGCCTTTTGTTTTCTTGAATAAATTGGGTGAGAATGTTGATTTTGTGAATACAAATTTATTTTGATTATCTACTGCTTATTTTCTTGAATAAATTGTTTGGCTCAGCTTTCCGAAATTTTCTTTCATATAATCTTCTCAACAACTGCAGCCTGCAAGGTGAGCATACTCAGTTTATCTAGATATAGTTATCCAAATACTGCATGCAATCCAGTAAATCCAAATACTGCTCAAATTAAAAAAAAAAATACATCCTATTTGATCTCACATGCAATCTTCTATCCGACTACTGCTACTACTTGCTCTCACATGCAATCTCAACAAAACAAACTAAAAAATACTCCTCATTTAAGACTGAAGAACTGCAATTACCGAAAGAGGCAATGATAACATCAAAACATTTATCCAAATAGAATAACTGATACATGAACTGAGATTTGTTGCTTCACAAAACCTCACAGAATCTATATTATGTACATACAAGATTTTGAAATAAATTTTGTACTCTAACGTGAAGAATCAACCGTGGAGATGATGGCGTCTGATTTTTGCTCGATTAATATGCTGCTCAGGTTTCTTGTTCTCATACTTGTACAACATTGCAATCTAACTGCAACAATTAAAAAAAAGTCAGCAAATGATGAATGCAATTTGATATTCAAAATTGCCAGAAATATAACCAAAAATAGCTTCCAAACTCTCTTTTCCAGAAAAACAGCTTTCAGGTAACAGTTTTCAGCTAGAAATATAACGGAACAGCTTTTAAGCTCTCTTTTTCAGAAAAACAGCTTTCAGATAACAGTTTTTAGCTAGAAATATAACGGAACAGCTTTTAAACTCTCTTTTTCAGAAAAACAGCTTTTAGGTAACAGTTTCAGCTAGAAATATAACGGAACAGCTTTTAAACTCTCTTTTTCAGAAAAACAGCTTTCAGATAACAGTTTTCAGCTAGAAATATAACGGAATAGCTTTTAAACTCTCTTTTTCAGAAAAACAGCTTTCAGATAACAGTTTTCAGCTAGAAAAATAACGGAACAGCTTTTAAACTCTCTTTTTCAGAAAAACAGCTTTCAGATAACAGTTTTCAGCTAGAAATATAACCGAACAGCTTTTGAACTCTTTTTTTTTCAGAAAAACAGCTTTTAGATAACAGTTTTCAGCTAGAAATATAACAGAACAGCTTTTGAACTCTCTTTTTCAGAAAAACAGCTTTCAGATAACAGTTTTCAGCTAGAAATATAACCGAACAGCTTTTGAACTCTCTTTTTCAGAAAAACATCTTTCAGAATACAGTTTTCAGCTAGAAATATAACCGAACAGCTTTTGAACTCTCTTTTTCAGAAAAAACAGTTTTCAGATAACAGTTTTCAACTAGAAATATATCCGAACAGCTTTTGAACTCTCTTTTTCAGAAAAACAGCCTTTAGATAATAGTTTTCAGCTAGAAATATAACCGAACAGCTTTTGAACTCTCTTTTTTAGAAAAACTGCTTTCAGAATACAGTTTTCAGGTAGAAATATAACCGAACAGCTTTTGAACTCTCTTTTTCAGAAAAACAGCTTTCAGATAACAGTTTTCAGCTAGAAATATAACCGAACAGCTTTTGAACTCTCTTTTTCAGAAAAACAGCTTTCAGATAACAGATTTCAGCTAGAAATATAACCGAACAGCTTTTGAACTCTCTTTTTCAAAAAAACAGCTTTCAGATAACAGTTTTCAGCTAGAAATATAATCGAACAGCTTTTGAACTCTCTTTTTCAGAAAAACAGCTTTCATATAACAGTTTTCAGCTAGAAATATAACCGAACAGCTTTTGAACTCTCTTTTTCAGAAAAACAGCTTTCAGATAACAGTTTTCAGCTAGAAATATAACAGAACAGCTTTTCAACTCTCTTTTTCAGAAAAACAGCTTTCAGAATACAGTTTTCAGAAATAAATATAACCAAACAGCTTTTAAACTCATTTTCAGAAAACTCTATTCAGAATACAGTTTTCAGAAAACTCTATTCAGAAAACTCTTTTCAAAACAACAAAACAAACGCAACCTATATTATCCGGGGTATTACACCCCTGAAGAAATTTCTAGACCCGCAAGTTGAGTCGCACCATCGGGGCCCATTGGTCTAGCAGCCCCTCCAACCGATGCCCCGCTAGATGAACCGACCACACTACCCTGAGCATCACCAGGGTTCCACGGGACGTTGGGCAAGCACAGAGCCAATTCATGGAACAATCTTCCCTGGGCATGCTCTTCGCGCGAACAAGAAGTACTCCTGACATTACCGCCCTCAAGAAGTCGTTTCATCTGGTGAACTTCAATCTCTAGCTCGACAATTCTTTCCTTGAGGGAATCGTTCACTTTGAACTTTAGATGAGGCACGCTCCTCGCAGAAAACTCGAGGATCGATCTCCTAAGTTGAGCCACCTCTAGGCTCCTCTCGAGTACCACATTCTTTAGCTTGTCTCTCTCCGTCGTAGAGAAGAGTAAGGAGTGACGGAGAAATTTGACCCTCAAAGAATCTCTAGTGGTCGCCTCCCCCAAAAGATGATCCTCTACACCAGTAGGAGGCACCTCTCGAGAGACCTCATCTTCGCGTCTCGCTTCTATGTCTCGCCGAGACAATACTCTTCTTAGGTGACCAAGCTCTACCTCCGCTTTGAAAAGATTCTATCGCGTGCGGCTAAAAACCAATTCTACCACTTGGAGTTTTGTTCAAAGACGTTTGATCTTGGTCGAGAAGCGACTGCCCCCGTTGTATATCACCATCTGCTGAGACAAAAAAGAGTGAAGGATCACCATAAGAAAGGCAACCCATGCCATGAAAAACATAAAGGCTCGAACGAGTATTCCTAATCTTCAAGGTGAATTTACAAAAACGGTCAAGTTTTCATTCATCTAAAGATAAAGAACTGCAACAAGCGGTGGCCAGTCCGTAGTTAGGCAAATACGAAACTGATAACCAAAAAAGAAAAAAGAAAGGAATTTAAGGGTCCACCTCGCTCGCCGGCCCCCCCCCCCGGGGGGGGGGATTCGCCTCCAGCTTCTACACCAGCCCCCGTACCGTCGAAAACTACAGCGAGAGGACCTATCTTCGCCTCGTCTTCTTCCTCCTCTCCATCCTCTTCCCCCTCGTCGGGAAACAACGAATACCCCGAGCGATTAAAGCCGGGGACGCGCTCACACATGTCGTCCAATGCCCTGGAGTACGCCTTCCACATATTCTTCTCCAGATATCCAACGGCCTTCTTCTCCGCCGCTCCTTCAGCCTCTTGCACAGCTGCATCTTTCTCCCTGACTACTTTCTCTCTCTCCATCGCCCTCTCTCGAGCGGCATGCTCCATCTCCAAGGCGGCATTCTCCTTCTCCTTGGCCAGCGCAGCCTCCAGCAGGGAGATCTGAGCGGCTTAGGACTCTACTAAAAGAGCAACCGCTTCAGACTCCTTCTTGGCTCTCGACCGCTCGACCCTCTCTCGGTCTTGTAAAGCCTTCAGCTCCTTTTCCTGATTGCCACTTGTCTCAACAAGTGGCTAAAGTGGAAGATCGCCTACGAAGAAACAAAGACCGATGTTATAAACCAAGCTTACACGAGAAGAAAAAAAATCTAAAACTTACCGTCATCTGCGCCTTCACTATCTCCAAAGCTAAGTCTCCCACGGTCTCGTGCTCTATTGAGGCCTTATCCTTCGGCGTGGCCAAGTGGCAAACTGTGTCCATGCAGCTAGCCGAGTCTCCAAGAAAGCCATCATGCCTCCTGACTTGCCAATCGAGTACGAAGATCCTCTTCAGCTCATCGGTCAAGATGGTCTCTGCCACAGTCATAAGAGGAGGAGCCTCAAGAGCTAGAGCCGCCGAGAAGGGGAACTCTCCCGCAGCAGGGATAGCTGATGTGAAGGGGGGACTCCAAATCCACAACAGGAAGGGCACCACTCTCGCTCCTAGCAGCCTTTGACGGTGAAGGTTTGACGACGGTCCTCTTCCTCTTCCTCTCTTCGGCTCGTTTGCCGGTCAGGCCTGAACGCCTAGTCATGATGTCGTCAAAATCCATGCCTACGTCCTTTGCTAATCGATGACAAAATGTTTTAGAGAAATTGGAAAACATGTGCAAACTAAAGAATAAAAGACTAACATAAAGAAAAATGCGTACCCCTCCCCCCCCCAAAAAGAAAATCCTCTGAGATCTCTTTCCAATGCAACGTCGGTCGGTCCAAAAGAGTTCCAACCATCCTCTCCTCTTTAGGGCTCAGAAATGGTTCCGCCTTCGCCCTCTTCAGCACATCCTCCCTCCAAACTGTCGGGATACCCCACGGCTCCCGACTCCGAATCAAAAGGTACTTGTCCCTCCAGGATTTCACTGAGTCAGGATTATCGACCAACTTTACGCCCTTCCGAGCCGTGAGATAGAACCAATACTCCGTCCGTGGCTTCTGATGAATCTTGTACAACATGCAAAGAACGATGAGTTGGGGCTTAATCCCTGCAGCTTGACAATGAAGCACGAACCCCGTAACATGCCTCCATACGTTCGGCATGAGTTGAATCGGACCTACACCGTACCACCTCAGGATTTCCCTCACAAAGGGGTGTAGAGGGAGGCGGAGCCCCACTTGAAAAGCATCGAAGGGGAACACACACAGGTCACGGGAGAATGAAGAGCAAGATCTCTAACTTCGGGGTTAGGCAAGATGATCTCGAACTCTGGGGGGATCATATAACACTTCCGAATAGTGCCAAGTCTACCTCGAAGAATTATCCATAAATAATCAAACTGTCGCATGCCCTGCAAATGAACTGTTCGGAAATGGTTGAAGTGGTTGAATAAGGATGGTGACGACATCGTTCGCCTCGGAACACTCTTGAGGCTCATTCTCCTTATAAAACCGCTCCATGCCTTATTCGACACGCCTCAGTTCCTCGGCGCTGTACTGACGAACACCTCCCAAATGTGACACGGCGATCGAATGTCTCCCGAACTCCCTCATCCTCCGATCTCTCTCGACAACCGCCTCTACCACTGGCGAAGGCAGAACCATTGCACCATTCCTCTTGTCCACCGTAGAAGGAGTTGGAGGTTACACTTCGACGTGACCCAAGGGGGAAGCCTCGTCACCCGAAGATATGCTAGACATCTCTTAAAATAAAAATAAACTACCTTCTGATGTGATAGTCACGGTCGGAGTTCTCGCCGGAGAACGGAAAAGACCACCCAGATCTCTTGAAAGTGGAGCCTCGCGGTGAAGTAAAAATTGAAGAGACTATGAAAATGAGAGAATGAGGTGAAATGAGAAAGGGGGAATTTATAACCAAGCTAAAGAGGGCTTAGGCCAGAGTCATGATGGGCCCTAAGGAAGCCCAAGAGGTGCAGAATTCCAAACAGTCAGAATGCAAAACGACAAAGTAGTCAAACCGTCAAAAAGCCACTTGGCAATAACTGAGCGCCAAGTGTCATAAGCGTTCGCAAAAAAATTGCAATCGTTCGCCAAAAATTGCAACCATTCGCCAAAGCGTTCGCCAAAAATTGCAACCATTCGCCAAAACGTTCGCCAAAAATTGCAATTGTTTGCTAAGCGATTGCCAAACTACCGAACAAATGGTGATCCAATCAGAAAATGGGAGAAATGGCATTGATCGGTCAATAGTCAGCGCTGACTGGTCAACAGTCAGCGCTGACCAGTCAACAGTCAAAGCCACGTTTCGCTCAGCTGTAGCTCGCCAAATGATCGCCACACGGTCGCCACGGTCGCTGAACTTTCCAAACAGACGGTGATCCGATCAGAAAATAAGCGAAATGGCATTGACCGGTCAACGGCCAGTGCTGACCAGTCAACGGTCAACGTCACGTGTCGCTCAGCGGTAGCTCGCCAAACGTTCACCGTCTCACTCACCGAGCTCGCCACCTCGATCCGAGCAGACGCAGATCCGAACGAAATTGGAGGAAAAACCCCACCTCACGATGCGCGCTCGATCAAGATCAACGGTCCAGATCGAGCCACATCGTCTCCTCGCGACCGCTCGATCCATCAGCACGCGTTTCACCTCGCGATAAATACCTGTAATTGAATCAAGGTAGTCTCTTTTAATTAATTCCTTTATTTTAATTACTAAATTGAATTAATTATTAAAAAAATCATAAAAATATTTAAAATTCGAAAAAGTTAATCAAAAAATTCTAAAAATAATTATTAATTTGGAAAAATATGTTTAAATTCTGAAAAGTAATTATTAGTTTAGAATAATTAATTAAAAATTTCGAAAATTAATTATCAAAATTCGAAAATTCAATAAAATATTCAAAAAAATGGTTAAAATTTGGAAAAATTTACAAAAAATCTAGAAAATGTTAAAAATAATTCTGAGTATTTTACAAACTCAGGGAAGCTTCGTTATACTCCAAACAAGCTAAACATCCCGAGAACGCCGATAAATTCTATGAACCATTAGAAACGGGTAAACTACTCCTCAAAGGCTGATGAAAATCAGTCCTCAGTAGTGGGGGGCTTGTGATATGGGTAAAAATAGAACTAAAATCGGGACCATTCCAATCGGACACGAATCATAAATCTTTCAGGGATAAAATGGTAATTTCACCAATAAACAGGTCCAAAATGGGAACTGGGCTTTTCCAAGCCTGATAACGGGTCTGTCTTACCGGGTCAGGGTGATAGCCCATTATGAACAAACCTAGGACACTAAAAGAGTAATTCAAATTCATGATTATCTCTAAGAGACGGTTTAAACCAAAACTCTTATCATAAAATGATTTAAACTCCCTAGTTTATCCAAAAATACCGGGACATAGAGATAAATGATTATCTCTAAACCATCTCTAAGGGGGCGTTTTGTACAAGGATTTTTTTTGACTCCCAGGAATCATAAATCCTGGGATTTATGTTTCCTAGGATTTATGATTCCTAGAAATCATAAAACATGTTTAGCAGGTCTTAAACATGTTTGGAAATATTGATTGGAAACTTAATTACCTATGTTTGGTTGAGCTACATATTTTCTGAGAATATTGATCTTATTATCCAAAATACCCCTCTCATATACTGTTAAACCCTAATCTAATCACCCTAACCCTAATTATCCCCTGCTAATTACCCCTCTCATATACTGTGATGTAAGAAGTGGGATTACCATGGTTGTGAGAACCGAAGCAGTGATGCTGCATTGCAATGGTATATGTGACACAATAAATGTATTATTAAATGGCTTGGGAATGCACATAACTACAAACAGTTGGAGAGCATATTTGAATACCAAGTAGAAGTGGCTTCTTCTTTGATTCCAGGCAATGGCAATGGCAACTGAGGTTGAGGAGAGGTGTTGTGAGAATCGAGTGATGAAATGGGAAGACTGTTACAAAAATTCTTTTATAAAGTTTGTTTTACAATAACACAAATGATTGAGAGGCACAAAACAGAAAAGAAAATGGGAGGGGAAAAGAAAAACGGAAAAGAAAATAAAATAAATAAATAAGTAACAACTTACAAGAACTAATTGAAGATTAAAAATTGAGAAGTCGAGGCTTGCGTATCACACAGTGTCCTTAAAACAGATTTTGCCTCTTCCTGTTACTGGAATAAACGCAGGCATCTGTCTCCCAGGATGCAACGACCGGAGTGATCACATAGGCACCACATAGCACTCTCGAACTGAACAGCAGCGTCTGAATCCTATCACCGACTTACTAAATCAGCAGGAGGGAAGAAACGAACAGGACTCAGAGGAGGAAGGAAGAAGTTTTTTGTTGTGCAGGGAAGAAATGAGAGAGGAGGCCTCTATTTATAGAGTCAGAGTTAACATCAATCATTCTTTTGAATGCCTTCAGTGTAAAGGCAGACAAAATATTCAATACAGTATTGAAACGGCAAACAGAACCGTTTCTGCATTGATTTCAGCCGTTACAAAAAGACAAATCAAAACTGTAGCAAAAAGTGGCTCTGCACGGAGTGGGGTCAAGTCGGTCCGGAGGTCGTGCGGACGCACAAAAGTCGCATGTAATCCGGTCCGAGATTTGCACCCCCCCTGCGCGCGTGAGAAAGAGCCTCTCTTCTAGCTATCTTACAATGCTTAGAAGGAGGTTACTATATATCCTCTTCTATTTCCTTTAATTTTTCCGATGTGGGACTATGTTCCCTTAACCCATTTCAAGAATGAAAACGTTTCACTTTGAGAGACAATTTCTCATTCACCCCTTAACCGTTTTTAGCAAACCAATATATGATTTTAATCTACTCACGAAGGAAAACACAAATCAATCAAGATCTCTCAATAATTCATTGAGGATCTTACTCAAAAATTTGCTCAAAAATTGGTTCGTAAATGGTGTATTAAACACCCATTTTCTAACGAAGACAAGGAGGGAGACGTGGAGGAAAAGTGGGTGATGAGATGGATGAGCTGACGAGCGAGGGCATCATCATCATCACTGCTCAAATTGACAAGGGCACGGATGAGAGGGGAAACTAGGAGGAGGAGGAGATGGGCGTGGTGGTGAATGTTTTGTAGAGAAGGAAGAGAATAGAGGGCGAGGGATAGCTGAGAAAGGGCATAGGAACGTGGTGGGAGAGGGATGAGGGATCAGATACGAGGGCGGAGAAGCAGACCAGACATATTTTGCCACCCTCTGACCCTCCAGTGATGTATGCAACACCAGAGATGGCCGATGACCTAGATGATGAGGGACCTGAGTTGTGAGTTTTTGGGGGCATACTTGTCTTTTCAAGAAACTAACATTTTTCCAAGTACTTGGGAATTTAAGAATTCCCCTGGAAAAAATTGTGTCAATTGTGGCAAAAAAAATTTCTAGGAATCTTAGTTTTCTGAAAATCTAAATTTAAAAATTAACATACCAAACATGGGAAACTAGATTTCCAAGTTAAGATTCCCAGACAACAAAAAATAATCCCCCTGCCAAACGCCAAGGTGACTATAAATACCCCCTCTACCCCCACAATAAAAAGGTAATCAATATTTTTTCCACAAAGGCTCTTTCATAATCTTCATGATTACTGACTTGAGCGTCGGAGGGTTCGTCGCCGGAATTCATTCCGGTGTTTCGAACATTTTGCAGGTCAGCGGCAGCGGTGAGAAACAGTCAAACACCGGCAAGAAGTCAACAAGTGCACTTTTATTATTTTCAGAAGAATCTACAAATTATCTGTTTACTCCCACACCCAAATAAGCAATAGTACTCTAGGTTTTTTCTCATTTGTTTGTACTTTGGTTCAATAAGTGGTCAAGACACGAGGAATTAGTAGGAGACATAAAGCCGGGGATTAACACTTGCGAAACAAATTTGTAGCACTTAAAGGATACATGATTTGGTACCTTGGGAAGAGAGAAATTAATAGAGGAAAAGTTGTGGGATGTCCAGATTGGGCGGAACCACAGAATTTTCAGAAACAGAACCACAGAATTTTCAGAAACACCTGCATGCATCCTCGGCAAATTATCTATACCATTATCAGTACTAACATTATCAGCACTAGTAGTATTAGTTTTTGGTCAAACGTAGGGACGGAGAGGACCAGGGCCAGAGCCAGAACCAGAATTACGAAGAAAGTCAAGGAGCGGTTTACTGTGCAACATCCACCTACAAGGAGGAGGAGCTCTGAATCAGCTAGATTCACCGTTAGTTACTTGGCACCAGGCGTGCTTGGTTGCACTTTTTTGGGAGTGTATACTTCATATGATATATTTTGGGATGTTTTGTTTGGCTTATAGTTTTTTTTAGACCTAGGTATGATTATCATGTGCCCGGATGTGGGCCGACATGAATTTTATGTCGTCGCTTGGTTGTAATTTGTTTTGTTAATACCTTTTTAAAGATGAAAGATGGGGACTACCAACCATTTTACGAAGAAAAAATATATATATAGTGAGGCACTCACTTTCCATCTCTCAGTGTATTTCTTTTTTTTTTAAATACCAAGACTTCATGAGACATACTTTTAAGAAATAATATAACATATTCACATGTATTTAAGATGTCAAATACTTCCTCTTCTCTCATGTATTTCTCACTCCCCAAGATTACCATATCATATATTCCTGAAATACTTAATAGTTTCTCCAAATGTTTAAAGAAAATTGGATATAATTAATGCACAAAAAATAATGGGTCACACTCATAGACAATTTCTAAAGAAGTTAAATATTAAATTGCACAATTTGATGGTAAATGTGCATTTTTCTTCATAATAATAACCCTTAAAGCATCCAGTTGTACTCTCATTCTAGAGTAATTGAACTAGTTTTCAATTAGTACGGCAAATAGGAATAAAAAGTAGCACATATAATATGTTATGCATTTAATGTTGAGACAAACATATAATAACTCTTATTTGAGTTCACATTTTGTCTCAAAAACAGATGCAAATGTAGGGATGGCAACTGGGTCGGGTCAACCGGCGATCCACCCGCGACCTGGCCCGCCAACCCGGCCCATTAATTTGCTCCGCGGGTTCGGGTCGAACCCGGTGAACAGTACCGGGTCGCAATTTACGCGAATTGAATTCGCGTAACCCGGCCCAATTCGCGAATTGGACCCGCCAACCCACGGGTCGACCCGCGGTTTCGACCCGTGACGGATCGACCGTTGACCCGCGGGTCAAACGGTCGAAAATCGCCCCGTTGCTGCTGATCTGATGCGCTCTGTCTTGGGCCGTTGTGAACGGCTCTTTGAGCCGTTGCAATTTTTTTTTTTTTTTTTTCCACTTATTTAGCCTATAAATATCTCTAAAAATCTCATAAAAAATCACACCTCGCTCTCTTACTCTCTCTACTATTATACATCATTTGTAAAGAATTTTTGAACAATTGTAGTATTCATCAAATAAGTGTACAATGAGGCATATACACGATCAAATTTCGGTTGTATCGGAATCAAAATTCAACGTCTTCAACTCTCTTCAACCCTCGTCAAATCTACTTCGACCTCTTCTCAACTCTTCAATTGCGGAATCGGCAAAGCGCTCCTCCATCTTTTCTATTCTATTCTTATTTTTACGATTTTTTTTACATACGCCTATTCCACGGTGAACGGTATCAAAATTTCTCTATCTCTCTCGTTAATTTTTTTTTGCGTTGTAGTTTAAATTATTGTTCGTTTTTTTGAACTTCTCTATCTCAACCCTCTTGTTTTTTAGATTTTTTTGTATAATTCACCGCTCCTACATTCTATATTTTTTTTACATACTTTACTTTAGCACATTACTACATTATGTCTAGATCACGCGGTAGCGGTCGTAGCGGACAAAATTCCTCCTCCTCTTCACGTAGGCCACCAATTGTCCCAACTAGTGAGCCCGCCCAAGATTACATTGATCCTACTATGGAACAATGGGGTACACACGACGATGTTGTAGGTGACATACAATTAGAAGAAGAAGAACAACAACAACAAACCGAAACTACACAACCCCGTAGTAGTAGGAAAAGTAGAGGAGAAACTAGCGATTGGCATAAGTTTTATGATTATATCCCGGACGAACATACTCCGGGTATAGGTTTGAAAGTGTGTAAAACATGTAGTAAAACATACTAATTCAAGAGGGATGACGGCACCGGTACAATTAGTAGGCACATACAACATAATCATAAAGAACTTCTTGATCAAATACAAGGCCAACAAAAAATCAACCCTAGGACCCGGTCAAGTAGATAGCCACCCTTATGATCCCGAACTTGTTCGTCGGGAAATGGCCCGATTCGTCATTAAGTAAGAGTTGCCATTTTCCTATCCCGAGAGTAGGAACTTGGAAAATTTTAATCAAACGGCCTTAAACCCTCATTTTAAAAGAATTCCGAGAAATACTTGCAAATCGGATTGTTTTAAAGTGTACATGGAAATGAAGGACGCTTTGATTGCAATTTTATGGAGTTTAACTTGTAGGGTTAGTTTAACTTCGGATTGTTGGATGGGTGTCTACAATATTCCAACGATGGGAATAACCTGTCATTGGATCGACAATGATTGGATTTTTCAAAAAAGAATCATATCACTTGCGTCGTTGCCGTATCCCCATAGTGGCGCTGAAATAGCAAACCGTATTATAGAAATTTGTGATGTTTTTCATATTCGCGATAAAATTATGGCTATTAGTTTTGATAATGCATCTAACAACAATGTAGCAATTACTACTTTAAAATCTGTATTAAACCCTCCATCTGACAATATTTTTCATGTTAGATGTGCATGTCATATTATAAATTTATGTGTTCAAGATGCATTAAGAATAGCTGATCCATATATAGTTAAAATTAGAAATTGTGTACATTTCATTGCATTAAGCCCAAGCATTTTACAAGAATGGAAAGTTTGGTGTAGGGTTAGAAATGTTCCTTTTAGAAAATTTCCAAAGGATGTTAGACACCGATGGAATTCTACTTTTGATTTACTAAATGTTGTCACCGATTATAAAGCAGTTGTAAATGATTTTTGTATCGCAAAAAATATGCACAATTTTGAAATGACTCCCCCCGATTGGTTTTTTGCCGAATCTTTGTTGAAATTTTGAGAACCTTTTAAAACCGCAACTTAAAAATTTTCAAAAACATATGAATCTACTTCTAGTAACATTTTTATTGAATTAGTTAGCATGATGCAAATATTTAGCGAAATGTTAAATGATCTCTATATTAGTGACATTGTAGTACCTGCATTTCAAAAAATTTTGAAGTATTATTTTCCTCCTCCTATGTTGATTTGTGTTGCTACTGTTATGGATCCCCGTATCAAATTAGAAGGTACGAAGAATTTGATAGAAATGTTTTTTGGATATTTAGAGGACAATGTAGAATTAACAACTGATTGTGCTACTTTTTTAGTTCAGTTTGAATCTACGTTAAATAACTTGTATGATTATTATGATAGACGTTTTGCTTCTAGTAGTACAACTTCTGTAGTTAGTTCTTCTTCTGGTAGTTCTAAAGGTAAGGGTAAAAGTAGAATTGGTGATAGAACATTTAGTTTACTTGAACAAATTCAATCTAAAAAACCTAGGACTAATCAACCAAATGAATTAAATTGGTATAACCAACAGGATACTGAGCCTACTCTTTCTCCACTAGATATTTTACAATGGTGGAAAGAATATGAACACACTTTTAGTATTCTGTCAATTATGGCTAAAGATTTACTAACTCCTCCTGTCTCTACAGTTGCTTCTGAGAGTGCATTTTCTACAAGTGGCAGCGTTCTATCTGATTACAGGAATCGGTTGAAGCCCGAGGCGTTAGAGATGCTCGTTTGCACAGAAGACTGACTGAAGGCTGAAGATAGAACGCAAGGGAAAGCACTATCAAGTTCCACAAGTGGGAGCAACTCGCTCGAAGAACAACAACAACAACAACAACAATAGCTTTGCTTGTTATGTCAAATTAGAAAACTTGTACTTAATTAAAATTGTATATAAGAAATATGTTATTGTATAAAACTTATTTGTGAATTGAATTCTTCATTTCGTTATAAATTGTTCAAATTGTATAACTTAAATTCATATGAATAATATTTCAAAATTTGTTGTCAATTTCACTCTTTCAATCTTATTATTATTATTACGATTTTTATTGTTTATTAGTATTATTACTTACTTAGTATTATAATTAAACATCATTTGGGGATATTTGAAGAATTGTAGTATTATTACTTATTAGTATTATTACTTACTTAGTATTATAATTTTTGAAGAATTGTAGTATTCTTCTAACAAAGATATGGTTGTTTGTATACATCATTTGTAAAATTATTATTATTATTATTTTAATTTAAGCTACCAAAAAAAATAATAATAATAAAATAATATTAAACGGGCCAACCCGTGGGTCGACCCGGCCCAACCCGGGTCGAACCCTAAAGGGTTCACGGGTTGGGCGGGCCACCCAAACGAAAACATAGCCCGGCCCGGCCCGGCCCGTATAAGGGTGCAACCCGGCCCGGCCCGTATAAGGGTGCAACCCGGCCCGGCCCGGCTAAGTATTCGTGCCAACCCGTACGGGTTGGGCCCGGCCCGGCCCACTCGACCCGTTCACCATCCCAGCAAATGTCTATTATGATGGTAAAGATGATAGCATATTTGGAAATAGTTTTGATTGATTTAGACTGATGTCCGGTACATTGCCGAAACTCCTATCTTTACCGCTTACTTCGCAATGTCATGTTTCAAAGGTTATGATGAAGGATGCTCTTTAAGCATTTAAAAGAGGCAAAGCCTGGAGGAAATTTTGAATTTTGACTTCCCATTCCACTTGTACTTCCATCTCAAATCAAACTCAACACTTAGGGGGCGTTTGGTACGTGGGAATGTGGAAGGGAATCTCAGATTTTCCCTTACATTACCTTGTTTGGTATGCGGCAAGCATAGTTTTGGAAGAAATTGTTGATTCCCATGGAAATCAAAATTCTTAGTTGGGAAGGCTTTCAATTTTCCTAAAAAACCATGAGATTCGAGGATTCACATGGGGATTTTCATAACAAACAATAAAATAACAAAAAATAAAAAAAATCTCCCCCTAAAATTATGAGATTTGACAATTCTCATTAGATTTCCATAACAAACAATAAAATAACTCAAAAATTAAAATTAAAAAATACAATTATAAAAGATTCTCGAGAATGCAATGTACTATACCAAACGTAATAATGCAACATTTCCGAGAATCTTCATTCCTACCATCACATTCCCGGAAATCCTCTCATTCCTGTGAATCTTCCAATCCATGTACCAAGAGCATTTGTAGTCGTTGGCTATATACCCATGGGGGGGGGGGGGGGGGGGGGGGGGGGGGGGTAGTCATTGACTATATATTCAAAATTTGGGTTTTGGGAGAACAGTGGTCATTGGCTATATATTCAAAATTTGGGTTTTGGGAAAACAGTGGTCTGCTATATTTGGGAGAAGATAAAGGAATTTGAAAACATTAGCCGACGAAAGATAATCTTTCATCACTGCAATTTTTTATATATAAAATATATTGGACGGGGAATCATTTCCCGTCCCAATTTATTTTATTTTTTTAAATCGATCGGACGGGAAATCATTTCACGTCCGATAGATTTTATAAATTTAAAAAAATTGGGACGGGAAATGATTAACCGTCCCACAAATTAAAACAACAAAATCAGGCTCAAACACATCAAATGATGGACGATTCCCCGTCCGTGATAAAAAAAAAAAATCAACGAATGGTGAACGGATTTTTTTTTATTTCGATGAACAGGATTTTTTTATTATAAAAAAATTGACGGACGAAAAATCATTTCATGTCTTTTCGATTAATTTTTGAAAAAATCAAGAGATAAGAAATCATACAACGATCCGTTCAATTTCTAATTAAAAAAAATATTTTTTTGGGGGACGATAAATTATATACCGTCTATCAATTTTAAAGTATGAAAACCTAAAATTTGGATTTGAACGATAGCAACAAACCCAAAATTTCCTTTTCCTATATACCAAATACCCAAAATTTGGGATTGATCAGCTACACATGCTCTTAGTAGCACAGAAATAGTCCATCCTTCTTCAATAATTGATACAAAATCTCAAAAAATAGACAGATAGATAGCACATAAAAAATTTTGTGAATGTTGTGAGCATCTCAAATCAAAACTCATCCATAGTAGAACAATAAATTGCTTCCCAACACAGACAGAACAATAAAAAAATTGGTAAAATTAAAAATTATAAGGATTACCCTTGAAATTAACATGAGTACATATATCGTGTAATCTTACAACCAAAAAGAATGCTCTCCAACCCTTTTGGGGAGAACAGTATAGGAAAAAGAGAATATACCATCTCGATCTATGTATATACACTTGTAGAGAGATGCCTCGGTCACCACCAAAACTGCCCCTATGTAATCTCCAGCAGCAATATATAACCTAAGAAGACGGAAGGCCTTTCCATTATCCTGCCTTGCACAAACTCCCATATTAACAAGTTTTCATAAGGCAGGTCCCCATCCCCTTCATACTTTATTAGTACATAAGTTTTTTGAGTAATGCTAGAGCCACTACCAATTTCACTACATTTCTCTTCACTACCTTAGGTGGCACACTCCAATAGGTAGAGGAAGATAGAGTAGGTGGGAGAACTCTCCAATAGGAGTATGCCACCTAAGGTAGTGAAGAGAATGGTAGTGAAATTGGTAGTGGCTGAAGCATTACTCTTAGTACATATGCTGCCAACTCATGAACTAACAAGATATTTGTAGTCAACATCTAACATATTCATCACTGCAACCAAAGTAGATAAAACATCAATACCACCAACAATCCGATGGTCCATTTGTCAGCATAATATGATGCAGAGTTAGCTGCACAAAATTCAAAGTAGATATCAGTTAATTGTTCGATAAAATCATGAACACTGTAGACATGTCCCCAAAAATATCGTCCCAAGAATGCACAAGAAGATATTTTATCATTCCGGGAGAAGAGGCTTGATACAAAGAGCTACCGCTGGACATAAACATCTCAACTACAAACTAAACTTTTATATTACATAAAAATGGATAAGAACCAAATCCATGTATATATATACATAAGTTAGAACTTGCAGCAGTACCTCAGGTATGGGTTGGGTTCGATTCAAAAGTGTTCCGGGTAAAAACAGTTCTGGTCAGATCGGTTTCTTATATAAACCAAACCTGTAAATGGATTTTTTCAAACCCACACGTTCGAGTTCGAGCAGTTTTAACTCGAACGGTTTTCAGATCGGTCCGAGTTTCAGGTCAAACCTAACTGGGCACTAGTAATTTTTGTCTACTATTGCACAGTATCTTTTTCGTCCTGATAAAAAATCAATATCTAGGCCCTTTTGTTAGTAGATTGGACACTTCATAAATGAAGTAATGAACCCAACTGCAAGGTTTTAATGGTGAAAATGGTGAGAGGCTATTATGCGATTAAAAATTTCACTGAATTAAATGGTAACTTATAATAAACTAGGAAGCACAGGTACTTCCAAACGGCCAACGTACCCATGTCGGGTGCGTATCGGGTGCCGATACTCCTTAGGTACTCCCGGATGCGTACCCAAGGAGTATCCAATTTCTTAATACGTGTTTGCAACTTTGGGCACAATTATGTTTAGATAAGTGTTTGGATCCCTAGTGTAATTTCAAAAACTTGATGTTTCAAGTTCTGCTCAAACAAAAAACAAGTATACCCAATGTTTTGATAGCTTGGTTATTATTCTTTTTCTCCAAGAATGCTCATAATTATAATGTATCCTTAATGTTCTATAAAATTGTTCAATATTTGCATTTTTAACAAGATAAATATTTATTGACTTATATATATAATATAAAATATATTATATTTAACGAACCCACCAATGTACCCGTATTCTATTTTTTTGGAAAATAATGTATCCCCGTACTCGTGTCGAGCGTACCCGCACCCCTCATAGATAATAAAGACAGCTATAAGGCCATTTATACTCTATATAAAGACGGTTCCATTATCTCCACCTCCAAGCTCCAAATGACTGAAGCTCTCGTCTGCACCATGACTATTCTTTTATCCACAACTATCCTCTATAACAATTGTGCACTATCTTCGTGGTTTACCTTCATTAAAGCCTTCCTCAATTCCATCGACAATGCTCTACCTGTAGCCTAAATCCAAAAAATTTCAAAGAACCATGAAGGTAGTTTTTCTAATCATAAATATATTACTAAGAGACACCTTTCAATTCATAAAGTTGCATATGTTGCAAATAGCAAACCACATAGTTGCATGCAAAACCTGTGCGAACTCTACCTTCAATCTGCAATCTTCAACCTTACATCAGCAGAAACTCTATACTTGCCTTCAACCTGCAATTTTCAACCTAGGCCTGCAACCAACCTCTTCCATACACTGATCACTAGTCAACAACCTCTTAAATATCATTCCCAGCTAACCAGGTCCTTTAACCGACCAATCTTGAAGCTAGATACCTTCTATACCATTATGGTCTTACCAGCCTCTTCCACCTTATTCCCACAATGGTCTACTGCCACTGACCATCTTGGCTATCGCTCCATTGCTTCGATATTGCCACTATATTGTTGTTGATGACCTTAAACGAAGTTATATCCACCATCTACATAATGATCACTGCGATGTTCCAATCTATGATAGATCTACCTACATTGATCTCAACTTCTCTTTCCAACCGATTTCATGATATAGACAATGGAAACTTCTTTTGAGTGTTGGTATTATGCAGTAGTTCTGGCACTTTCTGGGACTTTTCCCCAATCTAGTGTAGATCCCTGTACTATTTGGGACTGGAGTCACTGGGATTAGGGTTTAATTAGGACTCTGAGAGGATGGAAATGAGTGCATTTCCGTAATTTCTTCACCCAAAAAAACACATGGAATGCACGTAAGTACATAACAGATTTTTTGATAGAAACTAACAGAATCACCCCTATGAGGGTTTTTTCTTTGACAGCAAAATTTGGAGGGGTGGGGGTGGGAGTGGGGTATCCACAATTTACCCCGAATAAGGAGCTTTCAGAAAACCCGAAATCCAGGCCAAACCTTTTTTAGTAAAATAATGAAACGCCAATTTCTTTCTGAAACTTAGGACACTGGTCAAAAACTCCTACAGAAAATTTTTACTGAGCTTGAAGCAAAACACAATTCAACAAGGCTGCAAGTTGCATCCTAGTATGTTTACTTGGCAATTGCAATTGATTTTGGCCTCTATTCAGCCAACCATAACCAATCAAAACTAGTCTTAACTTGGGATCTTGTCAATGAGACCAGAGAGCAGGAATGTGGGTGGGGGGTGTCTACAAGTGTGCCAGCCCAACATGCAGGGCCGGCCCTGAGTTCCCGGGAGCCCGAGGCGAACTGCCGAAATGGGGCCCCCTATACATTTATGTATATAAAAAAAACATGTATACAAAAAAATATTTGCACATTGTTCAAAGCAAAATATGCAAAATATATATCATCGAACAACTGAGAAGAAAGAGCCAAAAAGGGTTTGCTTTAAATGTGGGTTTCTGGTTGAGGATTGAGGGCAAGGGTTTCGGATTTGAATTTGAATGTGGGTTTCAGGTTTGAGTTTCGATTGATTTAAATGTGGATTTGTTTTTAAATCACCCAAATTTAAAGCATCAAATTCAATCAAGTCCAAACCCAAATAATTTAAACAAAATTCTAAAGGCCCAAATATTTATTTTTGGGAGCCCCTAATGACAAATTTTTTTACGCACAAAATATGTACCTATATTTACAAGGAGAGTACAAATTTGAGGGTCCCTAAAATTGCAAATAATCCGGAGGCCTGAGGCGGCAGCCTCACTGGCCTCAACGGTGGGGCCGGCCTTGCCTACATGTATAGCAATCAAATTGGATGGTCCGATAAACTTTGACTGATATGTCATAAAGGTTTATCATGGAAAATCATGTCTTGATGGTGGTTTTAGCTATCCATAAAACAATGTTCAACAAAATATAACTATAATATCTCATAAATCTTGATTCGTGAATTAGCTACAGGCAATACATTTTAATCATCACTAACTAGATACTTTAAAAACTTCTAACTCGTAAATCATATGGCTTTTTTGTTCGTATTGTTCAAATTATGTACATTTTTTGTCACTTGTACATCATGCATGCATAAATGTCTACAAAATACATCATTTTTCATATGTTGATCTTTTATTGCAAATGGATTGCAGTGAATGCAGGGACCATCCAGTTTGGCTTATCATATTCTTATGTATGTGGAACCAAACATGTTATGCTCTAGAAGTGAATGTATGTACATACGTATATATGTATGTATGTAATGTCTCTACAGGCCTTCGATACGGCCGAAATTTTGTTTCTGCTAGCTTGCCGATACGAAATCTCATATTTTATACTCTCATCGTTTTGACCCGAAATGTGTAGATTTTAGCCGAAATTACCGAAATAACAGCTGAAATATTGCTGAAATTGGCGACATATCAGCAAAAATAGACACATGGTATTGTGAATATATTAAAAAAATTTGTTTAACTTTTTGCATATAAGTTTTTCAATATAGGACCTTAAGCTAAAATAATGTGAGGATTTCGTATTGCTATTGTTTGTATATATGTAAAGTCAAGTAAGTTTATTAACTAATACATTTTTTCTAATCAATGCAAATTCAATTTAGTTATATACTTAAATTACATTGTCTTTTATATTACTGTTAAATTATGTAAAGATTTACCGTAATTGATTCATGTCATTAGTTACATTATACAGTATTTTATATGATAAATAACATGTAGGACATATAATATCTTATTTAGTAACAAAAAAAATATTTACTGAGTACAGGAAATGATTATCCGATAAAATCACATTTTCCCGAGATCTCCTCCGATATGTCCAATCCGAGACAAAACACTCATTGCTGAGACGAGTCCGAAATCTGAGATTTAAAACCATGGGCATACCTAAGTACGTACTAAGGTCAAATCCAATGAGCAACGAGAAGGTAAGGAGGTGAGAAACACAAGTTTCATCCTAGGGTTATACTGAAACGAAGAAATGGTTTAGATTCAATTAAACACAAACTAAAACTAAGCCCAAAAGTAATAAAATACACCTTAACGATAACCCAACATTTGAATCCTCTCACAAACTAATGGTCCAAGTCAATACTTGCATTACCCATCCCCTCATCTCGAGAATGTGTGTAACAAAATTTGAATGTACTACAATAGTATGCCATCATTACAAAAAAGCCTTCAGCAAAACGAATAAATCTATAAATATATCTAAAAGGGGAGAGAAAGGTGATATGCGTGCCAACACCAGCATGGGCAGACACCATATGGACTTTCAGTGCACGACCAGTGCATGTGCCAATCAATCGATGTGGGTGTGTTTACTACCGTTTGATTAGAGTATCGGACAGTCAGATCCTCTTTTCCTCCTCTAAATTCCAATCAATTGTGTCCCTCATTTGGTTAAATATATTCAGTTTCCTATTAATATTTCTCCAGGTCAATTTTTTTAACTTATCATCTTTTCCTTTCTTCTTTATTCCTTTCTCTTCAATCTCATCTTTCCTCTTCTCTTCTAGATATCTTCAAATCAAAGCTCTAATTTGAGAATCTGATTCACTGGCACCTCGATTCACTTGGTATTTTTTATTCTGAAATCCTTGAAGCACTTGTGAATCTGATCATAAACCTTCGTCGCAAATGGGGATTAGGTTTTGAATTGATCCGATTAGGTTTTGAATTGATCTTCATATTAAGTTCAAAAAACATCCATTTGTTCTTTAGTTCTAGTCCGTGCAGTGGAGATTTTTTTGTGAGTTGAAAGGCCAAAATTTTCCCCTTTAGATGTGTAATTTTCCCCTATTTGGGTTCTTGACTTCTTGTTGTTTTGTTTTTATGATTAAAGTATACTCGTTTAAGGAAATTTATCGAATTTATTTTTGTTTTAAGGCCCTAATTTATTATTAAAGCCCAAGCATCTAATTTTTTTTGAAAATTTAAGCCATTTTAAATTGTTTGTTGGAACATTGCTATTAGCTGAAATTTGTACGGTAAAATTAATTCAATGTTTAATTTTCTTTTTCTGTTTTGCGTAGGTACATATTTTGATTGACCTTGTGCACCTCAAACAAAAGGGTAGACGGTAAATGCTCAGAAAGAATCCAGATAACTGAGATGTGATTCTCAAGATGGACTATATTGAAAATGTAGGGTTTCATAAAATTGATCAGCAAAAACAACTTGAAGAAAATGTCATCAATAAAGATAATGCTCAAATGCATTGTTCGTTTGTACCCATAAGATAAACTCCTACACATGCATTCAGAATGTTTTCTTTTTCTACTTTGTGAACCATAAGACTTCAGAATCACTTGCAAAGAGAATGACTTGAAGCAAAGCCAAAATACTAGAATCATAATACTAGAATCTGATGGAAATAATTTATTTAGAACCATAACTTAAATTCTTAAATTTAATTGTAAGTTTATAATGCTCATATTTTACATCTAAATTTGTAAAACAAAGAAACTGATCGGAAAAAATATTGACAAAACTGGGAGAAAGAAAGAAAGAAGGAACTTTTCAGTCATTTATTTTAATTTTATGAGAATTATTGCGTTCGATGTGTTTCAAGTATTGAGGCTATAACTCCTTCTAGGTGTTATTTACATGTACAAGGTGCTATTTACACGTATAATTGCTGACTTCTTTATTTTACTTCATTGTTAATTGTGCTCCAGTTTTGAATTAGTGTACATATTGTGGGATCCAGATTGCAATGATACAATTGAACTAGAGATTTAAGCAGGGTTGGGAAGGAGCCACACAAAACTTTTCACACTGCAGAGTAACAAGAGTGGCAAACAAGATTTCTAATACCTAACCATTATTTTAAATTTTGGTTGTTTCAACCAAAATTTAAAATTTCAGCCTAAATTTCGGCTTTTATAAATGGCGAACAACGAAATTGCATGCTATACTCAGTCTCGCTTTCAAGGGAAATGACCGAAATTTAGGGACAAAAATATCAAATTATACAATATTGGGTTGTTCTTGATTTTTGCTATATGGGCAAAATTTACCCATAAATAATTAGAAACCCAACCCAACAAGACTTGTTTTTATATCAACTTAAACTCATTAAAGAATTTTAAAAGTTTTTGACTATGAAGCACGGATACGGGTACGGGGTGCGGGTACGATACGACACGGGTACGGAGATACGTGATTTTACAAAAAAGTAGGATACGGGTGCGTTGTGGGTACGTTAAATATAAAATAATTTATATTATATTTATAGATAGAAATATTTTTCTTGTTAAAAATGCAAACATTTAAACCATTTCATAGAACTATAAAAATACATTATAATTATGAGCAATTTAGAGAAAAGAAATGATAATCTAACTATCAAATCTTTGGGTAGTCTTGTTTTGTGTTTGAGCATAATTGTAAACGACAAACTTTTGCAATTACTCTAGGACCTCATGCATTTATTTAAATATAATAATGTCTAAAAGTTGTGAAAAATGCATTTTAAAAATGGGGTGCTCCTTGGGTACGCACCCAGGAGCTATGAAGCACGGATACTCTGCAGGGGTCGCGTATCACGTACCCGATACGTATCGGACACGATACGCGTACCGTACTCATCCGATACGTACCTGATACGTATCGGAATTAATTAAAAAATAAAAAAACTAAAAAAATATCCGATACTCTTCCGATACGCGGGGATACGCGTATCGGAAGGGCGGGATACGCCACCGATACCTTTTATTTATTTTTTTAATTTTTTTTTTAGTTTGGCTCGGCCCAACAGGCCCATTCACCGTTCTATCTTCTATCTTCTGCCTCTCTCTTTCTCATCCTATCGATCAGAAGATTCAGAACCCTATCCCCTTCTCTCTTAGCCGATCCTTCTCTGCCTCTCTCTTTCTCATCCCATCGATCAGAACCCTATCCCCTTATCTCTCTCAGCCGATCCTTCTCTGTCACTCTCAGATCTGATCAGACCCCGATCAGATCTCTCTCAGCCGACCCCGATCAGTCTTCCTCTCCAACCCCGATCAAATCTCTCTCAGCCGACCCAGATCAGTCTTCCTCTCCGACCCCGATCAGATCTCTCTGTCACCCTCAAATATTTGCCATAAAGGTATTTTTTTCCAGTTCTTTTTTTATTTTTTTAGTTCTTAATTTATTCACCGTGATCGCCTGATCGGTTCTTTTTTTAATTTTTTATTTTTTCAGTTCTTTATTTATTTTTTCAGTTCTTTATCCATGTGATCAAAACTCAAAAGGATTTACCTGACTCCTTTGGAGATATGTACGAATCTAACTCATCTTGGAGTTATACTGAGCTTGTTCTAGTGCATGTTTTGATGTAGGAATTCTCTTGGAAATAGAGTATAAGTATAAGAAATGGTATTTAACAAATGACATTACATAATTGTCAATTTGTCATTACATAACAAAATAACAAAATAACACAAATAGAGTATATTACAATAACAAAATGACATTACTGATTAAGATGCACACAAAATTGTTTTTAACAAAATGAGAAGTTATCCATGTATTAAGATGGACAAATGGACATAGTTATTCAAATATTGAAAACGACAGATAAGAAGTATCTCACTCAGGTACGTATATTTTTATTTAATGCAATTTTATATTGTGTATGTATAACTTAAGGAATTCAATTTTTATTTATAATATATATTATTATTATTTTTTATTTAATTTATTTAAGCGTATCCTAACGTACCCGTATCCTAGTTTTTGACAAATCGACGTATCCGCGTATCCGATACGTACCGTATCGGATACGCGTATCCGTATCCGTGCATCATAGCCCGGGAGTATCCAAGGAGTATCGGTACCCGATACGCACCCGACACGGGTACGTCGACCATTTGGAAGTATCCATGCTTCCTAGGTTTTTGATGCCCTAAATCCCCAAATCCATTGCAGCTTCTTTCTTAGTTGTGATCTCAAATCCTTTACTGCTTTATCAACTGCGATAACTACACAAGTAACCTTAATTCTTTTCATTTATGACTTTTAAGTTTATTTCAGTGGCCTTATCTTTAATGCACTTAATTCGGGAAAAGTCTCACGCACTTTATAGTTTTACTAATTTTGTGATTAGGTATGTGTTCTTGTGTGATAAATCATAGATATATTCTATAGTTTTACTTGTTTATAATTGGTAGTTTAAATCGTGATTATATGACCCACGATGTAGAGACTCTGCATGTACTTCAAGATATATTGCATTGTTCATTTTTTTATTGCATATCAATGATCACATATTTGGGTTGATTGCTTGAATCACATTCATGATATTGTGATTTAGTATTTATAGGTTATATAAATCGTATTTAGGAGAAATATTTTCTAATCAAAATGACACTCCGATATTAATCAAATATCCTAAAATTTTCCCAAAATTTAAAATCTCAAATGAAAATTCTTAGGCCATAACGATATCAAAATGTGGCACTTAGAACCTTTGAGGTTGGACCTAACCTTCGCTTACCATAATTATTCATTATCGAGCAATTTAACTTACCATAATTATGCATTATCGAGCAATTTAGCCAGTTAATAATCTGTTTGATCACTTATTGGGTTTTTTCCAGAAATGGCACTCACATTTTTTTTAAATTCCAAATAGAACACTCACATATTACTATTCCCATATACAACACTCACAATTTTGGGCTCACTCCAAAAAAAAGCACTAAGTCAAGGTTTGTTAGTTTTGCCCTAGTAAAAAAGCCAACCACAGTTGGCAAATGACTAACATATCCTTCAATTAAACATACCCCAATTATATCTTACTTTAACTCAACTTAAGGATATGAAATGACGAATTTGAGATAGATTTGGGCTTTTACTAGTGAAAACCAAATTGAGTGAATCTGGAGTAACAAGTTGAAGAAATACTAAAGAAATGAAGATGTGGATCAGTAAGGTCGAAGAAGAATAGGGATAGGGTTTATGGGGAAAATGAGAGGGATTCTCAGCCGTTTGATAGAATGGGAAAGAAGGGAGTTTCTTAGCTGTTGGATATAAGAGACATCTGATTAAGAGAGAGAAATAACGTAATTTAGATATTCTACTTCCCTCCCATTAGAGGTAGCAGAATATTCGCCCTTATTTTAACATTAGATATTGTTTTTAGAGTGAGCCCAACTTTGTGGGTGTTGTATATGAAAATAGTGAATTGTGAGTGTCTTATTTAGAATTTAAAGAATTGAGACTACCATTTCTGAAGGAAAGAAGAAAAAAAAACACATATTTTACACTCTAAATAGTTCTCGAGGAAATTTTCAATTTTGTTGTTGGTAATAACTTCATTCATGCTATTCGTGCAATATAAAGCAAAGTTGTCGCACGTCTTCAGTTTTTCCTCTTATAGTTATTTGAGGTACTTTTCGTCAATGTTCTAAAAGTCGCTAGGCGGTAGTCGGGCGGCCGATGGAGGCCTAGCACCTAGACCTTGTAAGCGGAACTTAAGCGGCTAGGCGCTAGGCGGTTTTATTTAATTATTTATTTGATTATTTATTAATTTATCAATCTTTTGGTTTTGTTTCGTTATTGCCCATTTTTATACTTTATTGCTATTCATTCCTACTCTTGAATACTCCTTACCATTGCCGGAGAGCTCCAAAAGTCGAATCGGTGTATTTGTATCGGTGAACATGAAGAATATCCATCCAAGATTACAGCTCTGCTAATGCATCAACACTGCCCGCTTGGGAATATGAATATAAGAATATTAATCTCTATCAGCTTCAGCAAACTATAGTTTGAATATTTATGGCCAAAATTTATAAGGATGGCATATAATATAAGTATAAATGTACAATTGAGTTAGTGTTATTGACATTGTCTATCTGAATTGAAAAAATGCACTGTTTACGAGCATTCTTTGTCACTAGAAAAATATATTAATTTAAAGAAAATTTATAAAGATGTGCACTTATGGTGGAAGGTACTGCTAATTTATTCATTAGTATCACTTATAATTTAAACACAATGATTTTAACATCCTCAGAATAATGGATAGTGTGCTACTCTGCTTAACAAATCCGGTATATACAATAAGAGAAAGCATACACACAAAAAAGGTGATTAACATTTGTAATTTAAACATAATCACTTAAAAATCCTTAATGAATAGTATGCTACTTAGCTTAACAAATCCGGTATATACAATAAGAAAAAAATACACAAAAAAGGTGATTATCATTTGTAATTTAAACATAATCACTTTAAAATCCTCAGAATAATGGATAATCTGCTACTCTGCTTAAATAAGAGAATACTCAAAATACAATTAGTTAAAAATGTGGTTTGGGTCCTAAGCGATCTAGACCGCCTAGATCCGCCTAGAACGATTTAGACCTGCCTAGACCAATTTAGACCCGCCTAGACCCATAACCCGATTTTCTAAAATGGCTAGACCATAGGCGAGTGGTTGGGAGGGCGACTAGCGCTTAAGCGGCCGCCTAGACCGATTTGAGAACACTGCTTTTTCTTGTTATTTCTTAAACTTCTTTTAAGTGCAGGACTCAACCTTAATTCCACTCCAACTTCATTTTAAAAGAATTTATGGTTTTTTGGAAGGTGAACCATCCTATTACGTTGTTTCCATGCTAATTGCTTGTACTATTCTAATTCATGAATTTATAGTTTCACCTTATCATTTAATTTTCACCGAGTTTCCAACAATTATCTTATTGTGCAAGCATTTCTTAGAGACATTTTGGTTCAAAAATTGAATGAATGTTGTTGCAGAGGTATATAGGGTTTTCAAAAGTTTTGTGATGCAAAATTTTAACTATAGTTCCTTTAATTACAAAAACTTGTGACAAGCTTCTTGTATGTTAAAATACTAACAAATTTACTGTTCTTGTACCCATAAGTGTCTGACTATGCAAGCCAATTAAAAGTGAAATTAAATCCCCAAGAATGAATAGTGAACTGCTAGAAACTGATTATCAATGTTACCTAGTTTGTGGTTAGATTGGTTTGCAGTATGGGTACCAGTCCGCGGTTCGGCAACCTGTACATTTGTGCATTATGGTGGGTAGGCTTAGTTGGTACCCTATTTTGGTTCGCAGTACATAAATGAAAGATAAAATTAATTTCCAAAAGAATAAATGCTTCTGTTATGTGTCTGTTGTTTAATTGAAAACGAAGATTTGGTAACAAATAATAAAATAAGTCTTATCGACATCCATCTCTAGTCTTTTCTTGTAACATTTCTATTATTTTTCATGCAATTATTTGATACCAAATCTTTTAACATGCATCTCTTTTCTTTTCTTGTTAAGACTTTTCTGCTATTTTAAGCAGTTTTTTGTAAGCAAATAAAATCTGATTTATTGCTTTAAATTTTTTTTTTTAGAGACATGCAACAAGAGAAAGTTCATAATGTAAATAAAATGAATCGCGGTTTCTTTTCTGGGATATTTTCTGCGATAAAACAGGTTTGCTGATAATCGCAAAGCAATCCATTTAGCGATCCGCTCAGTACTCATCGAATTAGGTAGCTCTGCTTCTAACTATTTTTTCTCCAATCATCTGTGGAGGGAGAACTCGGAAGAAAGAGGTTCGACATATAATGGAGAGGATGCAACAGATGTACCATGACTGAAAATATATATATGCAGATGAGCAAGCAAGATCACATCAGCAAGAAGGTGACTCAAAGAACAAGCAACTACAAACTATCTTTCGCTTCGGAATTAGGAATGTATCACTTTTGACAAACTAACGAAAAAAATTATGCAACTCTGTTAGCCTTATATTTAGCTTTTACTAATTCCTTTTCACTTTAAGGATTATGTATTATGTATTAAATTAAGGATTATTATTAATTGCCTTTAAGGATTATGTATCAATTTGTCAGTCAGTTGGAAAGCTTAATGTCTATGTTTTGTGGTATTGTACAATGTTCCACCAAACTTCCCTAAGACTTTTTATATTCATTGTTTTATGTACTCTAATTTTGCTTCTTTTTGCTATAACTGGTTGTATCGTTTGCCAGATACAATGTTTCGTGTCTGCAATCGTTTAGAGTCAAATTTAATATTGTTATATTACAATACTACTGTAGGATTTCACAAATCAATCCAAAATGAGTCTGTAACAGACGTGTTACATCCCATTTACCCGCGCAACATGAAGAGGCACACACTAGTTGTTTATGAGTAGAAAGAAGCAATAAGTATATTTCTTAATAGTTTATCAGCAAGAGCACTCACATGTAGATGGAGAAATATCTGGTGATGCAGATACTGGTGGCATTGGATTCTTTCCATTTCCTTTTTCTTGCAGTGGGCTCGGTCTAAAGATTACTGCAGGTGATAATGGTGACAATTCTGGTGGATATATTTGGTTAGTTGGGGCAGGTGGTTTATATTGAGGAGGCATGGCTCTATTTGGTGCATTGTATGTAGGAGTAAATGGGTGAGGATACACTCCCGGAGAAGGCCTAGGTGGCAAAGAGGATGAAATACATGGGCGCTGTCTAGGAGGTGAGACACTATCTGGTATAGATGGCCCAGGTGCCTGAGAAGGTGGTTTTGGACCAATTTCAGGTCCAGCTGCATATAAAGGTGGACTTACAGAAGGAGAATAGAGAGAGAAAGAAGGGGAAGGTACAGAATAAGGAACTTCCTTTGATGAGGATGGAGATGGAGATGGAGATGGAGATGGACTAGGGGATTCTATCGATTGTTGAAGATATGATGATAGCTGTACAGACTTGACTTTACCAAACACAGTGTAATTAAGTCCAAAATTTTCTGCATGAGACCCTTTGATATCTTGAGCTAATTGTTTCAGTCTGTCTGGGAGAAGGTAGCGGCTCCCACAATCTGACAAAACTAAAGCTTGTATAATAACCGGAGGTGATACGGTAGAACCTCTGTCATTTGTCATCTGCACATAAACATTCTGCATGCATAGAGGAAAAGAATACATTTACTATCAACATTTCAGGATGATTGTAAGTGAATGTATGTGAAAAAGGATGACTACCTCGTAAGATCTTAGATTAAGCCCATGCTTTAGCTGGGCCTTCAACTCCTGCAGGTCTTCTTCAACAACACTGATAGCGCTGTTCAATGTGAAGTTAAACAACATCTTGGTTATCTCCCAAATAGAAGCTGACTGTGCAGGAAGCACTGTGATGCCTCCAGGGAACTTTAGAACCTCAAATCTAGATATTTGTCCAAAAATAGGAGTTGTCAGGATTAAATTTAGTTGCTTGATAGAGAGCCCCACAAATGATGATCTCAACACACTTAAGGCAGGTACGCTTATTGAAGCATGCTTTGGTTGGGGAACAACAGCAAAGACCACATACGTACAGTTTGCTTCATTCGATGACTGCATTGAAACGATGGAAACCTGCAGCAGAGATTTATATTTAGAAATTTAAAAGTATATGAAAATAAAAGAGGAAGTAATTGACATGAGTGATACCTTCGAATTAGGTATTCCAATTTCCCCATAAATATCATACTCTAGTCTTCCAATGTGCGAAGCAAGCATTGAGAATGGCTTTTCCAGAACGAAACTGGCTTTGATACCAGCTGAAATATAACAAAACTTAGAAATTTAGAAGCAGACTAACCTTTATCATTCAAGAAGAAAAAAAAAAGGAAAGGAATTCAAGATAAACGACTTCCTAAATGTCAAAACCTAACAATTATCCCAATACTATATATAAAGGGAAACGAAGTGTTGAAACCATTCCCTAAACCAAAATGATAACCGGCGACGAAACTGAAACTTATCTAGTACCATCCTCCACAGCAAAGGAAACAAAGTTTCTCATAACTAGTTATTAGTGCGTTAGATATAGCAAGAATGCATAAATCACAAAAAGTGTCAAATAAACTTCCATTCTGAATCTTGTGGGGTCATTTTTGTTACTTTTCAAGAACCTTGTGTCTATGTGGAATAAAAAACACTATCATCAACTAATTTTACATAAACTATTCAAATTCAAGCTCCTTATAAACACACGCTTCTTCAGGTCGACCTCCTTAAAAACCCTAATTCGCGATTGCCTCATTATAAATAACCACTACAGTAATCAAATAGCTCAAATTTTTTCAATCAAAAACTAGTCAAAATTCAATTCAAACAATTTCAATTTCAATTTCTTACCAGCTAGGGCGTCGGCATCATCAGTTACAAATCCAGATCGGCGACCGTGCAACAAGGGAAAGCAGAAAATCGCAGAGACGAGGAGGGAGGCGGTGAGAAGAAGCATAAGAGCGCATTTCAGACTGAACAGGGCGCCGATTCGGGCGGCGCGGCATGGGTTGGGAACGGCGTCGGCGGCGGAGTTGGCCGGGATGTCAACTTGGTGGTGGTTGTCAGCCTTTCCCATTTTGGTAGAGGTTGAACAACGGCATGAGACGGTGAGAAAGAGGAGAACGTGAACCCCAGTTGTGATCGATCATTCTACTGCTACAACTAATTGATTACTAAAATGGACTATGCAAGTTAATGCTTTTCTTTTCTTTTTCCGCTTTCTTCTTTCTTCTGTATTTCTTTTTTGCCACTGGTTTTTGATTTTTCACTCTGGTTTATTTAGTTCAGTGGTGTTTAAAATTAGAGTTTTTACTTTTATTTACTTTGGGAAGGTAGAGGGTGCAGCTCTGGACCCGACCCGGACCGGTTCATACCACGTTTATACTGGGATGTATCTATCTACTAGATTTGCCTGCGGGCACGTGCCTACGGTACGTCTTCGGAACGATACAGCATAAAAAAGTCTTGTAAACAGTAAAGGAACAATTATGTAGTTCATGTTTGAATAATAAAACAATAATTTGTTGTAAATAAAAGTCTATGTTTCCATTAGTATTTGTTGAAAAATAATTAAAAATAGGGGGGTAAAAATCAACTTCTTAGAACATTGGGTGTGGAAAATGATGAAATTTAACTGTTAATGAGATATTTGTTATATTCAATGTAACATGAGCAATAAAAAAATACATAAAAAATCTGAAAATTTTCAAATCTGAAATCTGAAAATATAAATTTGTAAGTAAATAGAGAATGAGAGAGAGAGAAATAAATAAATAAATAAGTTGTTTTGGGTGAATTTGAATTTGAGTTTTGGGAGAACTTTTGGGCGGGAAAATATGTTTTGTGATGTTAGATCTGGACCATTGATTTCAACCGTATTGAATGAGAGCCACTTGATAGCTTTCTTTGTGTTTTATTATATAGATATACTATCTATATAATAAATCACAAGGTAATTTGAAAAAAAAAACTATCATTTAAAACAAAATTAATGACTCACATTCACCCTCCATAAAAAAAAATTCGCCAAAACTTTTTCCCCCCAAAACTAAATTTTTCTCCCCAAAACAAAAATTCTCCTTACTTAATTATTATCTCTATCTCTTCACTTTTTCAAATTTCTCTCTCTCTCTGTTACGATCCAAATTTAGTCCCACATTGGTTATATGGGGAATCAATGCTGGTTACTTATAAACTTGGGCTCCCTCCCTTTAACAGTTAGCTTTAAAGGGTGAGTTCTCCTGGGTTCCTAACTCTCTCTCTCTCTCTCTCTCTATATATATATATATATATTATATATATACGAGTAGTTTACACATGCGATGCACGTCTTAATAAATATATATTTTTTAAAGTAAAAATTCAGACATAGTCTGGATTTGATCTAAAACCTCATTTACAATAGTTATGTACGTGCATTGCACGGGTTTGTAGATGGACAAATTACAATAAGGCCTTCTCCCATTATAGTAGTAAAGATAAATTTAGATTTTCAGATTAAAATTTTGTAAATTACGGATTTTTTTCAAATTTTTATGCTTAATTTATTGCTCATGTAGAAAATTTTACTGAGTTCCCTGAGTGATTTTAAATGCAATGGAAGATTTAATGTCACGCCCCGCTTCCCAAAAATACGGAATATGAGCACGTAACATTGGCCCAGCGAATGATTTTCATCATCCATAAGCTGTTCAGGAATCTTTACAACATCTCACAATATAATCAGAGTCGGAAGTCAGAAAAGTCAACCACACATGCATAATTTAATCAATATACCAACGGAATTTACAGAAAGAATACAAGTAACAGATACATTCTTCAAAATGAGCACAGGAAATAAATGAAGGTGGCAAAAGCTCCAGCCAACTAGAACTTTAGATCACCTACTCCATCGACAGCTGATTACCAAAATCTGCAATTTAACAATTGCAGGAAAAAGGAAAAAAGAAAACAAGTACCCGTCAATTGCAAGTTACGGGTCACTTATAATGTAGGATACAAGTACATGGGATAGATAAATCTAAGTAACAAGCATAGCATGGTATAAGTGTGTCAACAGAAATGTAATATGTAACATGAATCAAACAAACAGAATCAAGCAACATGGAATACAAACAGGTATAGGTAACATGTTTCAAGTGTCAAGTGAACAGGTTAAGAGGTAAACATGTATCATGTATACAGGTAATAGGTATGCAAGTAACAGGTAATCAGGTATACAGGTAACAGGTACGAGTACAGGTAATCATGTAACAGGTATCAGGTTATGTCAAGTCTTGTGTTATTCCTATCTAAGTAGCACTTCATGCGCCCCAAAAACACAACAAATGGTTGCTACAACAAACAGTTTCGCTTTAGATTTCGTAGTGGAGTCCATAGGGCAGTGTACTCAGGGATTAGGATAATAGGAAACAGGAACAGGTAGAACCTAGTGGCTCTCTTTCGAGTACACCTTCCTATAGGGAAGTATGCAGTCAGGTACAGGAACAGACATAACCTAGTGGTTATCTTCCGAATACATCTTCCTATAGGGAAGCATGCAGTCAGGTACAGGTAACAGGATCGTGAATCATGTAGTCATGAACACGTAACAGGCAGGCAGGACACAGGTCCTCTTCTCAGTACACGTTTCTATATTTTTCACTACTAGATTTTTTCCTTAACCCCGGCTTGGTCGTTTATTATTATAATCAGGCATGCATGTATGTGTCGCAGAACAAGCAAGGATAACAGGGTATAAACATGTATCAGGTTCAGGGTGCAAGATAACACATAACAGGGTACAACAACGAGCTTTCTAATTCAAGACAACAAGATAGTGTTGTACTAAAACAATGAATCTCGCTACTACAAACATCCAAATGTGGATCCGTCAGAGAATCTAGAAAATAGACTTCCAACCGAATCTAGCAAGTATATATAAATCATATAGTGTTTTACAAAATCATAACTCAAAACTGAATCTAAACCAGGAAATGCTTTCAACCAGGAATCAGTAAATTATATTCAAGTACAGGAAAACAGCAAAAAATCATCATAATAAATTCCAGAAAAAATCTGGGGTATTCCTCTATATGTCTATCATCAAAATATAAAGTTTCATAATTTTCCAGAAAGCTTAGTTTAGTCAACCAAAATCAGAAAATATCAAGAAACGGTAGTTTGGCAAATCTGGAGTTCCCAACACTGCTGTACGAAAACAGTAATATCTCGCAAACCGTAAAACGAAATCCAGATCCGTCAAAGGGAGATTAAAATAGACAAAATAATCTAACTTTCATATTTCACAAATATTTTTCATACAATAACAGGAAATAGGGTAAAAATACAAATCTTTACAGAACAACGAGCAAAATACAGCAAGTATAGCTTTCATAAACGAGCTTGAAACGGAATATAAACTCATCAATAAAATCCACCAAAATTCTGGGTAATCGCTAGATAGATATAGAAATACTGACCAAAGTTTTAGATCAAAATAATATGTGTAGCACAAGTATCAAAATAATTTAGTCATCAAAATCATCAAGAAACGAAATTTGAAATTGATCTACACCTCTGTAGTAAAACAGTCATATCTCACACATACAAAAATGAAATCGAGCAATATCAGAGGAGTTGGAAAGAAGAAGAATTTCTCTACAAATCATGTTTTATACTGAAATTAAGATTCTGACTTTAATATGGTCCAAATTACTTATCAAGACAGATCATCGACAAAACACAGAATTTCCTCAAAAACCAAAATCAACATAAATCCAACGAAACTTGATCCACACACAACCAAACATGAAATCGAGTCTACCAAGTGTCCAAACAATATGGATTATGGTATATAACAAGTCCACAACAAGCTAATCACATGGATCTCAATAAATAGTCAAATTCTCACAAATAGTTCACATACATGATCAAGTCAAGAAAGTACGAAAACCTAGTTGTTTCATGTTAAATTTGTGTCGTAAGTCAACTATGGTCAAATAGTACTATAGAGACAAAACCCAACAAGAATAACACACAAAAGTCGTCTCTAGAACCCAACTACATTATAGCTGGTATTTTTGACTTGTATCATACAAAAGTATTTGAGTACAAGTTACTTGCCTGAGAGACAACGACGAGAACGGAGCAAGAACAAGAATAACGAGAACGGATTCTCAGGCACAACTCAACGAACGAATCACGGAACACGATCGGACGGCTGAGATCAAGAGATCAAGAGATCAAGGCGATCGGATCAGATCGGACGACTCTGATCGAAGATCAAGATCGAGCAGTGATCAGTAACTTGATGATGATGATCGGATCAGATCGACGATCTAACGGTCCACAATCAAAAGATCAAGACTCCATGATGATCGAGATGTTGATCAACGGCCCACGTTCAAATGGCTAATGATCTTGATGATCAAGATCAAACCAAACGGACGGCTCACGATCGAAGTGATCAAAACTCCGATAAACAGCAACTGCACAGGGAGAAGTAATGGCGGGGATCTTCAGTGGTGGCCGTTGTGCTGCGCTGGGAGGATGACGGCACAGGGGAAAGGAGTCGCCGGGCGGTTGTAGCGTCGGGAGGAGCTGCCGGCATCGGGAGAAGGCGGGGAACGCACAGGGGTGCTGCACAAACAGTGCGCTCGGGAGGAGGGAGCGGGGAGTCTGACTGGCTGTTGTCGGCGTCGCTCAGGAGGGCGGCACGGTGCACAGTGGAGGGCTGTCGTGGCTGAGCAGCACAGGTCGACACAGTGGCGGAACAGGGCGGCGGTGGTCAGCGTCGCTGCTGTGACTGCAATGCGACGGAGGCAGGGAAGTGCAGCGGCGAAGGGAAACAGGGAGAGGTGGCTGCGACTGCAGTTGCCGAGGCTATCGCACAGCCGGGATAGGGGAGAGAGATGAGCGGGAGGACGGGGCGACGATGCGGAGAAGGGAGAGATCGGGAGTTGACAGGGGGTGCAAGGTGGCCATGGCGGGATGGGGGGAGAAGATGAAGAGGCTCAGGAGGCAGCTGTGATGGGTTTAAAGAATAGGGTTAGCAGGGGTATTAAATAAGGGAGAAGAAGGGTTTCGGGTAGGATATACTAACGGGTTTTGGGTTTATAACGGGTCTGGGTTATAGGATTTAATGGGCAATTGGGTTTTAATATGGGTTTGGGTAATTAGGTAAATGGGTTAGGTATTAAGGGTGCGTTTGGGAACCCAAAAAACTAGGAAAATGAATGGAATACTGGGGGTGGGTCCATCTTATCCTATTCCATAGCGTGTTTGTTTTGAAAAAGAAAACAAAGGAAACAACTAATTTCATTCCCTAGAGAAAGATCTCAACAGATTTCTATTCCGACTCCACCCCCCTCGGAAAGCTGCGTAAAGGAATGGAGAGAACCGATTTCAACCGATTTCATTATTTGATAGCGCGTGCATTTTTCTTCTGCATATATAAGCAATTGGTACGGAGGCACGTGCAACTCACGTACATCAAAATACTGATTTACAGTTTTTAAGTACGTTTATTTGTCACGAAGCTGTCAAAAGTCGATGCTACAGACAAGCTAATTAAAAATTTTAGCGAAAGAAATAAAGTCGATTTTTCCGATATATAACTTGGGCAAATTCCAAAATCATACGCAACTGATCGACTCTGTTTTTTTTTATATTAGATTTCATTGATCAACTGAAATTATAGATAACTGTTTTTTTGTTTTTGAGGGAGGGAAAGAAGAAAAAGAAGAGGGTTCAGGCTTAAAGAGTTTAGCCTCCAACGAAGTTCTGAGCTGTATGTATTTTTAAACAAGATTTGAGAAAGGCTGTAGAAAGCAAAAGTTTTATATGATTTAACATGCTTCTCAATCTACTGATGCTAGCCATACATTCTCTTTACATACATAATTAAATCAGAATTTTGAAATGTACTTTAGATACTTAATACTTATATAAACTGATTTCAATAAAACGATACTGAGTTTTGAGTTTAAAAACATAGGTTCCCCTGAGAACATAGTTTTTTTAAAATGCCGTAATCCATAGAATTCCATTGTTTGCCAAACAGACTAGGAAATGGAAATATATAAAAAAAGTCAATTCCATTCCACTAGTTGCCAAACACACACAACTTATAAAGTTAATTCACCCATTTCTCTTTCTTTTCATTCCTCTCCATTCATTTTCATTCCATTCCTTTCCATTTCCCAATTTAAATGTTTCCAAACAGATCCTAATTGATCAATAGGTTATTGGATAGTTGTGATAATGGGTTCATTGTATAATTGGGTTTTAAATGGGTTTGGGGCTTTTAAAAAAAATATCCAATAGAAGAAAAATAAAACCCCAATGAAAATCTGATTTATAATAAAAATGTAATTTTAACAATAAAAGTAATAATTATGCAAATAAAAACACTAGCGAAATAATACTGATAGTAACAATAATAATAATAAGAAAAATGATAAAAATAATAATAGTACTAATAATAATAATAATAATAATAATAATAATAATAATAATAATAATAATAATAATAGTAATAAAAATAAGAATTGTGTTACAATATAAAAATCATAGAAATAGTTGCAAATAAAATTATTGATCGAAAACATATTTTAATAGGAGATACAACAATACATTTTGACAAAAGAATTTGCAAAAATTTTAAATACAGAAAACACACAACAATACGGTTTTGGAAAAACAGGGGTTTCATTTAAATGGAAATCCGCTTGGGTAAATTTCAACCTCTAAATTTATACTGAAAGTAGCAAATACCTCATCAAAAATTAAATTTATCATTTTGCACCCTCAACGTTCTAAGAAGTTGAATTTTACACCTCATTTATAATTATTTTTCAACATATGCTGCTGGAAACATAGACTTTTATTTACAACTAATTGTTGTCTTACTATTCAAACTTGAGCTACATAAACTCCATGATGGAAGTTTCATATTCATGCATCCGAAAATGCTGGAAAGTAAATGTATCCCCAACTATTTGAAACTGTCAAGAATTGTATTGTATATTTTACTGTTTATAGGAATTTTCATATGCTGCATCATTCTGAAGACGTGCCGTAGGCACGTGCCCACGGGCAAACATAGTACTACAATATATTATACTAAAATCACTTTTGGTCCAAGAATTTCCTTTTTTTTCTTTTCTAAAGTAGAAAAATGAGAGTAAATGTAGAAGACAGCTTCGACTCTTTCTTCATCCAAATTTTGAACAGAAATTATATGTGTTAATCAATCCTCAAAATCGTGCAATATTGCACAGATGTTGTTACTTTTTTCAAAATAGTTTTGTAAGTTTTTTTCTTTAAATATGTGTAATATTGTATAGGGTTATACAATACTAGAATTGGTCATGTTGCACTGCAATTCATGAATCACATGGTGTGAGATTTATTTTATTTGGGGCAAATTATAATTATAACTATATATTATGCTACCCCATCCTCTTTCTCTTTTTTGAAATAGAAAAATATGAGCAAAAGTAGGAATTCCTACCTAAATTAACACGTGCAATACATGCAATTTCAAAAATTTAAAAATAAAAATAAAACCTCAAACCTCAAACCTCAAACACCTAATCAGTCAGTCTCTTCCTCTTTTGAGCGCCCAAATAGCGATCCCTAAACTAAATAAATAGGGCAAGCTATCATTCTCCCGAGCGGACTGTACGATCTCATCTTTCCCACTTCTGAAACCCTCCCCAACGGTAACTACCGTTTTTGTATTTTTCAAATTTTTCCATTTTGTAATATTTTTATTTGCAATTGATTAAATACCCTATTTCTTCCTTGATTATTATTTTAATTAAGACTTGTTCATGAAATTCGTCGTTCCTTTGATCGGGCTATTCTTGTTGATCCTATTGTTCTCTTATTGAATTGTGGTTATTTTTATTCGAACCCTATTGATTTGGATCAACCTCTTATTGAACCCTAATTCACCAATCCATTACCCTAATTGTGCCCTATAAATACAATCCTAATGCAAACCCTAAATTGCACACAAATCGAAACCTTAACCATTTAATCTCTCCTCTCCTCTCTCTTTCTCTCTCTCTCTCTCTCTCTCTCTCTCTCTCTCTCTTCATCGTTCTCTCTCTCTCTCTATGTCGTTTTCCCGCCAAAATGTCCATCCCCTTCTCTGTCATCTTCTCCGACGAATCCCCCGTGCTCCGGCGACCAGACCCTGTCGCCACCCTACTCCCTTCGTCGCCGCCACCTGAACACCCTCGAACCCCCTCTGTGCTCCTCCTCTGATTGATCGACAGCCACCAAGAAACCCAATCAACCACTGTTGTTGTTGCTGTTCCTCACCATGACGCCAGCGGCACCGCCCTCGTCCTGGTTCTGCTCAACACCACTGCCTGCGATGCCTCCCCCCCATCGTTGCCTGCGACCGCCGATGTCAGCCATCCATTGCCCTCTTTTGCTGTTCAGTTGCTTGAGTCTCTTTATGCTGTGTTGCTTTGGGTTCTCTTTGTACACGCGTTGTGCACGTGTTAATTGTGTTGGTTCGTGGATTCGTTGCTTCGGGATCCTCATCCCATTATTCTTTGTATTCGCTTTCACCATTTATCAGGCAAATCATCGTCCTCTTGAATTATTAATTATATCAAATTCAAGTTTTGTTGAAACTCTTGCAAGTAGATCTCTTTGTTATCATATTATCCATTGTTCATCTCTTCGTTGGGTCTATTGAGGATTTACATGAGCTAACTCCAATATTCTTGATATTGTGCCACTTTTGACTCTAAAGTTTGGATCTTTCATGAGTGCATATAGAATTGATTATAGGGTTGTTCATATAATCAGGACACAAATAAATTATCGTAGAGACAATTGCTAGGTTGTATGCTGTTTGATCGATTGATGATTGATTGATGATAAATTTGTGTATGTATGTGTTCTAAATTTATTCATCATGTTAGTGCACTCATAGTGTTGATTACACAATTTATTGACTAAAGAAACAATGCCCATATAGTTTAATTAATTTATTTCCAAGAAAAACTACACAAACCTTGTTTATTGCTTGCTGACCTGAATGTTCACTGCTATTTTCGAACAAGTAAACGACCTTAAAATGAAACACTTTCTGAATATGAATTGTAGCCTTATCTTTCTAGTTTCCAGAACATCTTGAATTTTCGACTTCTGAGTTTTGTATCAAAAGTTATGCCCATTTTACTACAGCTGTGTTTTTACTTTCAGATTTTCAGATTCTCGTAACTTTCATGTTTAAATAGTAAAAATGTCGATCAAATGATAAAATTTTAATCTAAAAATTTCCAGATTGTTGCTTAACATATTTAGGAGTCCAGAAAGTATTTTTACTGAATTTAATATCGAGTTTTTGCTGTTTCTAAAATTAAATTTACAAGATGTCGAATTTCTGTCTGAACATAAAATCTGTAAAGAACCATGTGTTTGACCTAGCTACAGTTATCAGATTTTGAACTTTAAATATGCGTTGGAACCGTGAGGAAGTCTAGTTTTTAGAATTTCTGACGGATTCAACGTTTGATTTTGGAGTCAGCAGAAAACTACATTTTTGTACAGACTGCGCTTGATGTCCAGAATTTTAGATTCCACTCTTTAATAAATTAATTATTCCTATATTGTACTCTTGCATGAATTAATGAATGTATGTTGCATTGCATGTTCCTAATGAGTTATTGTCACTATTCTAACCGTCCTATCCATGCTATCATCATACTGTCCCCTATTGATACTATTGTTCACCGAAATGTCCATTAATTACATATTGTATTATTGCATTGATAAATAATTAATAAGCCGGAGTTAAAGGGAGATTTGAGTAGTGAACAAAGTAGTGACTGTACTTGGAGGAGGGGCCCGTGTTTCCCTAATTACCATTTTGGCTACCGTTTTATAGTGTGATTGTGTTTATGGCCAACCCAATCTATCGTGTACTGTATCGTTGCCGATGACCGTATCGTAAACCGAAAGGTGAATAGTGTTTACCGTTATCGTTGCCAAGTACATGGTCTACCGAGTGCACCACTTGAATCTAAAATGAAATTGATTGTATGCATCGAACCTGTAGTATGGGATACAGTAGTACATGCATTAGTTAAGATTAAAATGAATAATAGACATAAGGAATGACACATCACCGACATTGTGTATTGTTCATTGTTGCCGCTGAATCTGGTGTGGGGGCAATAGATAGAATTTGTGGATTCTTGAGAAAACAAACAAGGCAAACCTATTGACCCGTTGACCTTCACCAACTTATTGACCTGGTCTCTTGCCGCTGCTGCGAACCTACAAAAAGTGCAAAACACTAGGATGGATCCCGGCAATGCACCCTCCGACGCTCTTGTCAGTAATCGGAATGATTAAGAAAGAGCTTTAACTGGAAAAAGATTCATTACCTTCTTATGTTAGGGGGAGAGGGGTTTTTATAGTCGCCTTAGGGATCCGTTTCGAGATAAGAACAAATCTCTACTTTCCGGTGTGGACGGATATAAGTGGTTAAAACCTCCTCTTAGGGATAATTATGAATATGAATTCTTCTTTATCCTTCTGGACTGGTTTGTAACGGTTGGGATCCGTACCCAGTAAGACATATCCGTTTATGGGTTATTGGGCTTTGAAAAATGACCCAGTCCCCATTTCAGACCCGTTTGTAGGTAAAATTACCGTTTTACCCCTGAGCTTTAAGATTTGTGTCCGATTCGAACGGTCCCGATTTAATCCTATTTTTAGCCATATCACGAGCCTTCCACTCCTGAAGACTGAGTTTAACAGCCTTTGAGGAGTAGTTTGTTGTTCTAATGGCGTACAAGATTTTATCGGAGTTCTCGGGGGAGTTGGATCTAGCTCGGGGTGTAACGGTATTTTTCTGAGCTTGTAAAATACCCAAAATCATTCTCAGATTTTTTTTGGATTTTTTGTGATTTTTTCCAGATTTTTCTGATTTTTTCTGAATTTTTTATTTAATTTCCGAATTAAATAATTAATTATCGAAAAATTTAATTAATTATTCTAATTTAATAATTATTATTTTCAGAATTTAAAAATTATTTTCTAAATTAATAATTATTTTTAGAATTTTTAATTAATTTTTTTCGATTTTTAAATATTTTTTCGTATTTTTTAAATAATTAATTCGATTAAATAAATAAATAAATGAATGAATTAATACCTGAAGACGTGGCACGATCCTGTGCGTCGATCACGATCAAGCAAGAGCGCATCGGGAGGAGGTCATTTTTTCTCCAACGTGAGCTCTGGTGGCAAGAATTGTCGGTAAAAGTTGTAGAAGTCCCCGTCGACGCGCAAAAGTCAACGGCTCTCGTTTTTTTTTTTCTCTCTTTCTCTTTTCTTCTCCCGCTCGTTCTCTTCTTCCTTTCTTCGTTTTTCTCCTTCTTCAAGCTCGAGCCCCAACTCCGAGCTCGTGATATGGCGAGGCTTTGAACCTTGGCAAGAGGGAGCATGGCGACAGAGGAGGAGAGCTCGGTACCGCAGAGTCTGGTGACGAGAGCATGGGGGTAGAGCTCGACGAGGGTGACGACGAAGGGACTCGAGCTCGGCTGTCGTGCGAGCTCGGCGAGGGGGAAGTTCGGCAATGAAGGCAGCTCGACGAGGAGTTTTGGAGCTTTAGAGCTCGATGTTGGGACTTGTCGGTGGCAATGGAGGGAGCACTGAGCTCGAAGCTCGACAAAGCTTCGACGAAGTTTAGAGGATCTCGGCATCAGCTTTCGGAGTTGGGTTCAACGGTGAGTTCGGTTGCAGTTGGTGCTTGCAACGTGGAGGGGAGCTTTTTTTTTCTCGTGTTTGGGCTCCGGTGCCACGAACGCTCAGCGATCTCTGTCGACCTACATGCCCCGTCATCAGTGGAGCTCGGCGAAGGTGGAAGGCTTCGACGTCGGCGTTGACAAAGGGAAACTCGAAGTTAATGGAGTTTGAGCTTGGCATGGGGAGTTCGGCAAGGCTCGAATGCAGTGGCAATGGAGGGAGCTTGATGGAGCTCGACACTGTGGCGGGGCTTGGTCGCGAGCTTGAGTTCGGAGCTCATTAATGGCGGCGATGGGTTCGGAGCTCTCCTAGAGGAGAAGCTCGGCGAACGAGGATGAGCGGCGAACGGGGGGGGGGGTTCGCCATTGGACGACTCCGACCGTGGCGAGCTCGACAATTTGGAAGCTTGGGTGAGCTCGGCGAACGAGGCGAGGGACGTTCGGCGAAGGAGCTTTTCGATGTGGGGGCTCGACAGAGCTTGGTTGCGATCGAAGCTCACGCTGTGGAGGCTCTCGACGCTTCGGAGTTCGACGAGGCCATGGAGGAACTTGGTGGAGCTCGAAGTTGAAGGAGCCTGGTTCGTTCAAAGAAGAAGTTGGACTCTTCATTTTTGGGTTTTTCATTTCTGGTGCCAAATCCAAAGGAGAAGAAGGGGAGGAAAGAGAAGGGGTTTGGGTTTGGATCTCCATCGGGTTCAGACCCGACCCTGTAGCCTATTTCTCCCCCCCCCCCCCTTTTTTTTTGTATCTGAACCGCCAATCGTGTTTGTGCACGAATTTCAAGGCAAAATTTTTCTCTCATTTGAGCTCTGGTGGCAAGAACTCTCGGCCCCATTTCCGAACTAAGAGAGGCTTCGGCGGCTTGACACGTGGCGGTCAACGGTTGACGGTTGACTCGATCAACATTGACCGTTGACTTTTTTTGATAAATTTTTCTCTTGTTATATGGTCGGTGGTAAGAACGCTCGGATTGCATTTCCGAACCAGGAGAAGGCTTCGACAACTTGACACGTGGCGAACAACAGTTGACCGTTGACCTTTTTTAAATAAATTTTTCTCTCGTTACATGGTCGGTGGCAAGAACGCTCGGATTGCATTTCCGAACCGGGAGAGGGCTTCGACAACTTGACACGTGGCGGTCAATAGTTGACCGTTGACTTTCTCTTTTTTCTTTAATCGCCACCGTTGATCTTGATTTGAGTGTGGCTCTTGAGGCAAATTTTTTCTCCAATTTGAGCTTCGGTAGAAAGAACGCTCGGCGAGGCGTGTCGAAGACCAGTGAGATATTTTTCTCACATTTGAGCGTCGGTGGTAAGAACGTTCGGCGAAGCGTGCCGAAGTCCAAGTGAGAGGTTTTTCTCACGTTTGAACGTCGGTGGCAAAAATGCTTGGCTAGGCGTGCCGAAGTCCAAGTGAGATGTTTTTCTCACTTTTGAGCGTCGGTGGCAAGAACGCTCGGCGCATGTTGCCGAAGTCCAAGAGAGTTCTTTTCACATTTGTATTATAACCGATGTTCCCATTGCTATGGAGGTCGGATCGGGGTTTATGACCCCTTGCTTCGAAGCTATCTCGAAGATCTACAAGTTTTCTTCAGATATGAGTTGGAGAATCCTCCTTCTTCAAGGTCAAGATAGTCCCGCAACATCTTCGTCTTCGCGAAGTTGGGAAGAGCATTGCATGGCTCTAGGAGAAGTCCGTTCTTGGAGGACAATTTTGAGGAGCAACTCTCGAGGAGAGTTTTAGCTCCGAACCTGTTGAGAAGAGGTCCGCTCTCGAAGTGAGCGGAGCGAAGAGCTTGGCTCTAGGAGAGAGCCATTTGGGGAGATAAGTTTGAGGAGCAACTCTAGGGGGAGTTTTAGCTCCGAAGTCGTTAAGAAGAGGTCCGCTCTGGGAGTGAGCGGAGCGAAGAGCTTGGCTCTAGGAGAGAGCCATTTGGGAGACAGGTTTGAGGAGCAACTCTAGGGGAGAGTCGTGCTCCGAACTCGTTGTGAAGAGATCCGCTTTGGAAGCGAGCGAAGCGAAGAGCTTGGCTCTAGGAGAGAGCCATTTGGAAGACAAGTTTGAGGAGCAACTCTAGGAGAGAGTTGTGCTCCAAACTTGTTGAGAAGAGGTCCGCTTTGGAGGCGAGCGGAGCGAAGAGCTTGGCTCTAGGAGAGAGCCATTTGAGAGACAAGTTTGAGGAGCAACTCTAGGGAAGAGTTGAACTCCGAACTTGTTGTTTAAGTGAGACTCAACAGTTGTGGGAGCAATTTCAAATGGCGAACCACTTCTTACTCGCTTGTAAGCGAGTAGTTGAAGAGGAATCGAGCCAAGTTTTGGACTCCGAACTTGTCATTTAAAGAGATTCAACAGTTGTGGGAACAATTCCGAATGGCGAACCACTTCTTACTCGCTTGTAAGCGAGTAGTTGAAGAGGAATCGAGCCAAGCTTTGGACTCCGAATTTGTTGTTAGAGGGGGTTAACGAGTTGTAGGAGAAATTCCGAATGGTGAGCTGCCCCGCCCTTGCTTGTTTGCAAGCAGCTAAAGCAACGTCGAACCAAGTGTTGGACTCCAAACTCATTTTTTGAGCTTAGTAAGTTGTGGGAGCAGCTATGTATGAGAAGCTGGACTCTGAACTCACCATTTAACGAGTCGTAGATGTGACTCGGAGAGATAGAGATGAAGCGAGAGCAATAATTTTCAATGAAAAAATGCTAAGTTTTATTGAGATATACTAAGTGGCCGCTTCAATAGGGCGAGCCATTATTACATGCTTCTTGGCCGTGTTACAAGCATCGGCCTTATTGAAAATCGAGATCCTACTTTTACGATAGGGTGAAGGCCTCTTGGGAGAAGTTGGGTTCTCCTCCCATAGGACCTCCTCGGATGAGGTGGAAGACGGCCCCAGGTTCTGAATCTTGGAACTCGGCGGACCTCTCTTTTCGCTTATAAGTTCCTCGGGGTGGAAGGTTGGCTCCGTCTCTTCGGACGAACTTGTCCAGGTGTCCCCACTGTATGAGCTCTTCAATCTCCTCTTTGAGAGCCCGACAATCATCCGTGTCGTGGCCGTGTTCCCTATGAAAGCGGCACCACTTATCCTTGTTTCTTTTCTTGCCAGGGGTATTCATTCTAGGAGGAGCACGAAGTAGCCCTTCTTTGTCCACCTCCATAAGAACCGTTGATATACCAGCATTGGGGGGGTGAACTTCTCAAAACGAGGAGCTGGGCGGCGTTGGCCATTGTCATCCCTCTAGAGTTTCTGGGACCCTTCTTCGCTCGTATTCTTTCGTTTGTTCCTGGAAGATGATTCCTCAAGAGTGGGGGGGGGGGGGGTGAGAGCCTCTTCTACTCGAGTGTACTTCTCACTCCGGAGTAGGAGCTCAGAGAAGTCCCAAGGGGGCTTCTTGGCGAGGGATACTCTGAGGTCAGCATTGAGGATGTTGGACTGGAAGGCGACAGTGGCGATCGAGGGTTCCAAGGAAGCGACGGACTTGGCTTCAGCAGTGAAGCGCTTGACATAGTCCCTCAATCGTTTGCCTGTCTTCTCGGTGCGGAACGATTGAGAGACAGTAGGGAGTCGCTCATCTTCTCGGTGTGGCGACTGCTCACGAATTGCGTGAGGAAAAGACCTTCGAACTGATCGAATGAGAAGATGGAGGCCGAGGCGAGTCTAGAGTACCATTCTCTCGCAGGACCCTTCAGCATGGCAGGGAAGGTCTTGCAAAGGAGTGCATCCTAAGCCTGGTGGATCATCATGAGAGTTTTAAAACTCTCGATGTGGTCAGTGGGGTCCGACTCTCCATTGTATGACTCAAAGTTAGGGGGCTTAAAGTTTAGTGGGACCGGGGCTTCCATGATGGAATGGGAGAACGGCGGCCTGCTCAGGCGGAAATTCCTCGCTCGTTGTTCCTCTTCTCTGTCAAGTCGTCCAAGGCGCCTCTCCATTTCGTGGAGACAGCGGTAGACCGAGTCTTCCATTCGGTCATATCCTATCGATCCCTTAGACTCTTTCCCATGCGAGAGGGGACTAGGAGTGCGGTGGTGACGGCTTGGGGAAGGTTTAGGACTAGGTGCCCGTTGCACGTGGTTAGGAGCGGTGTTGAGGGCCCGCAGAACGGCCTCTTGAAAATCGTGGAGTTCCACCCTTGTGACTGGTGCCTCTCCAGCTTGGTGGTCCCTATGTGTGGCTCGGCTTATTGGAGAATGAGTTCTCTGCTAATGACGCAGAGGGAACTCTCTTTGCCTCCTCGGGGGAGGGGATCTTCTGGTCCTCGGTCGGCGGGGGGTCCGGACTCTTGAGATCCCTGGGTGCTCAGGTTGATGGACTCCCCCAAAGGCTCGCCATCCATTCAGGCAAGTTCGAAGGTCGACCCCCTTTTGGTGGTTGGCAATCACTTGACGGAGATCCCGCTCGGGAGGGCTTTGAGAAGCCATAGAGTCAACTAGCGGATTGTGGACCGCGACATGGTCCTGAGGAGGATGTTGCTCTGGGCAACTCCTACGAGAGCCCCCCTGGGCAGCCCCCTGAGACCCTGGAGGGGCCTGTTGAGGAAGAACACCTTGAGGTGGAGGAGGGGGAGGAGGAAGAGAAGTGGTTCTTCTGCTGGAGACCGCTGCCTTCCCCTTTTCTTTTGGATGCATGTCTTGAAACTAATCTCACTGATAAAGTTAGGTAGGGTTGCTTTTTCAGTTCCCATAAACGGTGCCAATCTGTTGCCGCTAAATCTGGTGTGGGGGCAATAGATAGAATTTGTGGATTCTTAAGAAAACGAACAAAGCAAACTTGTTGACCCGTTGACCTTCACCAACTTGTTGACCTGGTCTCTTGCCGCTACTGTGAACCTACAAAAAGTGCGAAACACCGGGATGGATCCCGGCGACGCACCCTCCGACGCTCTTGTCAGTAATCAGAATGATTAAGAAAGAGCTTTAACTGGAAAAAGATTCATTACCTTCTTATGGTGGGGGAGAGGGGTTTTTATAGTCACATTAGGGATCCGTTTCGAGATAAGAACAAATCTCTACTTCCCGGTGTGGATGGATAGAAGTGGTTAAAACATCCTCTTAGGAATAATTATGAATCTGAATTCTTCTTTATCCTTCTGGACTGGTTTATAACGGGTTGGGACCCGTACCCAGTAAGATAGATCCGTTTATGGATTATTGGGCTTTGAAAAAAGACCTAGTCCCCATTTCAGACCCGTTTGTAGGTGAAATTACCGTTTTACCCCTGAGCTTTAAGATTCGTGTCCGATTCGAACGGTCCCGATTTAATCCCATTTTTAGCCATATTATTTATCATTGTTCCTATTTGTATCCAATATTTTCTAAGTGTTATTGACATTAACTGTTGATTACCGTTACCGAATATTGAACCATTGTTACACCGTTGCATTGATTACCATGTTATTGATTATTACTATCGTGCCATGTTATTGATTCCTATTGATCCATTGATTCATTGTTATACCATTATTCTATTGTTCCCTGCTTTCTCTACTTGCTGTCCATGACTTGCTCTAAGGACAATTTTTCTCCTCTTTTTAGATGAAGTGTATACAGGTAATGAAGGAGAATTGCCTGCTGGAATTGTAGAACAAACATTCTGAAGACTACTGCTTTCTAATTGCTTATAGCTTTAATAAACTTAATGTATTGTGACTTGTTATTATTTTGGATTGGATTATTATTGTTTTGAGCTTATGTCCCGGATTTTATTATTGTTTCCAGATGTTGGATTATTATTATTGTATTTGGATATTTTTATTGCTTCATTCCAAGTACTATTGTTCATGAGATTATTATTATTGTCTGAGCATTTGTTTTGTATTGATTATATTGTTGAGTTAATCGAATAAACAGCTTATGGGTGACGTTAGTCATTCGCTGGGCCAATGTTACGTGCTTGCATTCCGTATTTTTGGGAAGCCGGGCGTGACACCAACCCTCCATCGGTCCGGTCGACACTGCCCGCCTCGACCCTCCTTTCGATCACCACCGCCCTCCCAGACCCTCACTGCAACACCCCGCAAAATTGAGTCACGACAATTTTGCCCACGTGTGTTATGCACTCATATTTTGTACTGTTACAGGTAATATCCGTTACGTATTTTAATATAAATATCCAACAAATATCTGCATTTCGACTATTTATATAGTGTCCATCCTCTAGAAAATCATTTTTATCCTATTCTGAGCCAACTTAAACATTTATTTTAATCTTTGGGTTTTTACGTGCATTGCACGTATTTTCAATGCACGTGTCGATTAAGTTTATTTTACCGTTACGTGTAACATCCGTAACATTATTAATGTAAATATTCTATGTATTTTATTTTGACTATTTATGAATATTTTTCGTTCTCACGAATTTATTTTGTATTGATACATGCAATGCACGTGTTGTAGTACACGTGTTGGTTGTATCATTTTTCAAAATAAAAATTTATGAAGTGTGTATGTTTATTTTTATTTTTATTTTTATTAGTTTAAACTAGTTTTACGTGAAATATTCCTTTTTAAAATATTTTTTTCTGCACGTGCTTTTTCTATACACATGCAAGTTTCGTTATTTTTATTACAAGTTGTGCATTAAAATTTCATTAAGATTAATTTAAGCAAATTTTACTAAATTTTTGTTAAGAAAAATAATCTAATTATTTATTAAAGAATAAAGATTTAAATGAAATAAAATGATAAAATAAAAGTAGATTGAAAAGTGTACAAAACACGTGCATACATGCAATGTGCACTCTTTCAAAAATGGCTGCATATAGAAAAGAGTGGGGTGAGTGTGTGAGTGGGTTAGTGGATGGTTGGTTGCTAAAACTACTCCCTAATTTTTCATATAAATCCCCCATATATCAACACCAAATGAACACAAAAAAACAAAAAAAAAGAATCAAAAGTGTTTGCTGCTGTGCTTTCGGGAAATCCAAGGAGGGGAGCACAGATTTTGAGGAGGAGAGGAAGGCTTTTAGGAGTTTTATTTGCTTGGGAAAATTCTTCAAAGATGTGGGTGTTTTCATGATTTTCTTGTATGTAGAAATTGTGTTTGATTAAATTGGAAATGTATAAATTGAGATGAATTGATTTGTGCATGTGAAATAGTTGCTCTAGAAATTCTATTTATGCATGCTTAATTATAATTGTGTAGTAGAAGATGAAATTAATGTGTGTATGTGGTGGAGGTTTAAAGAAAATTTTATCTAATTGAAATTTCACACAATAAATATATGGGATTGATTTCTTTGTATGCATTTTAGTAATATAGATACCCTTCAAGAACTCTAGTTGTGTAGAGAAAATCTAAGTGTAAGATTATTAATAATTTATACAATTTTAATGAAATTCCTATGCTATTCAAGATAAAGTTGGCATATAAATTATTTTTGTACAGATACACTAAGTTTTAGAGGAATTTATTTCTGAAATTTGTAAGGAAATACATACTAATCGAGTTATCGAAATTTCGAGTTATTATACATACGATAATTCGGGTTTCTAAAAAGTGGAAAGCCTTTTAACTTACAATAGTGAGTTTGGCTCACTGGCTCTGGGTTGCAGTTTGGGTCACTGCTGGGTCTGGGTTTGATGCTGGATAGAGACATTATTTTTTAAAATCCTTTTTTTTATCTATTAGCTAAATTTGCATAAATTCAATTAAATATGTATTTAAATTGTACTAGAATATTTATGGAATATTTTGAGAATAATTATGTACAAATTTAGAATTTATTGAGCATAAAATCTCACTACATATTGATTAATATGCCTAGATGGTTATTTTGGATCCTTTGAAGAACAAATGCTTTTATTTTAAATGAATTAACTTTGGAATAGTTGAGATATTCGAATATAAATTTGGGGAATTTACTTGGATGAAAATTTTAGTGTATATAATTTTATTTTAAGAAGTAAATTTAGTAATATTTTATTTTGTAATGAAAGATTGAAGTGTGATAAAGTTTGTGTATCAAATGAAAATGGATTTCATCCTATAATTTATGAAAAATAATTTACATGACAAATTAAGAGATAACAAAGATTGTATTTAGGAAAATAAATGCGTGATATTTGTAAGATTTTTATCAAAGTTGAAGTGCTTTTGATATGTGTGATAAGAGAATAAGAGGTTATAATTTGAAATTGACAATTCAAAGTGAATGTATGAACAAATCGAATGATTTATGAATGAGAAATTCTGTAATTGAGGTTAAGATAACCTATATGATCTTGGTTTGAGATGTTAAAATCTAGAGGCTGAGTGAGACTCATAGAAACCGGAAAGTTATTATAAATGAAATTTGAGAAGTAGCCAATGTGGATTAACTTTCTCTTTGAGAAGTAGCCAGTGTAGGCTAACATTCTCAGTATTTTGGTTTAAGTCTAGTGGGTAAGCTAGCTCTAGGTCGTAATAACTATAATTAACCCTAAGGACAAGCACTAGAGGGATATGTGATGAAGTATGGGCAAACATGAGTATGAGGGCCTCATTTGATTCGCGTTGGGAGATTATCTCGAGAATTATCGGGGTGTGAGGTATGATGTCCAAAATCACTTGCGGTGGGAGGTACTTCTTTAGAATTATCGGGATCAAGATTCGCGGTGGGAGATTATCTTCAGAATTATCAGGGCGTGAGGCATGATGTCCAAAATCTCTTGCGGTAGGAGATATTTCTTCAAAATTATCGGGATCGAGGTGACGCTCATGGAGTACTTGAGTGATGAGGTACCAGATGGCTCGCGTGTGGGCCTCGTCTCCAGAATTATCAGGGTGTGAGGCAGGATGTCCAAAGTCACTTACAGGGGGAGAACGATTCTCAATAATTATCGGGGCGGTACTAGATACTCATAAGATATCTGTCACTCCCCGCTTCCCAAAAATATGGAATACGAGTACATGAAAAAAGCTCAGCGAATGACCAACGTCACCCATAAGCTGTTCATCCAATTAACTCAACAATATAAACAATACAGAACAATTGCATAGGAAATAATAATGATCTTATGAACAAAAATACTTGGAATGAAGCAATAAAAATATCCAAATACAATAATAATAATTCAACGTCTGGAAACAATAGTAAAATTCGGAACATAAGACCAAAACAATAATAATCCAATCCAAAAATAATAACAAGTCTCAATACATCAAGTTTATTAAAGCAATAAGCAATTTAAAAGCAGTAGTCTTCAGAATGTTTGTTCTCCAATTCCAGCAGGCAATTCTCCTTCATTACCTGTTTACACTTCATCTAAAAAGAGGAGAAAAATTTTCCTTAGAGCAAGTCATGGACAGCAAGTAGGGAAAGGAGGGAACAATGGAAAAACGGTATAACAATAAATCAATGGATCAATAGGAATCAATAACATGGGACAATAATCATGATAATCGATACAATGGCTATAAACAATAATTCAATATTCGGTAACAGTAATCAATGATCAATAACAATAATAATTAGCCAATATTCGATATCAACAGAAATAATGATGAGCAATATGCAATGTCGATGTGTAATCTTTATGTTTATTAATCATTTTAATTTCTAACTAATGCACGTACTACTGTGTCCCATGTGTGCCGTACCACAGGTTCGATGCATACACAATTTCATTTAGACTATAGTGGTAGACTCTATAGTTCATGTACTGGGTATGATGACGATAACAATATAACACGGGCCAAGGTGCAATTTCTTACACAATGACGATATCAATAATAACATGGGCCATCATCCGAGTATAGTCCATATATCATCAACTACACTAGTCAATCCCTTAAACCCCAGCTTGTTAATTATTTATCAATGCAACAATACAATATGCAATTATAAGACATGAGATGAACAATAATATCGATAGGGGAAACAATAGGATGATAACATGGAGTAGAACATTTAAAATGATGACAATAACTAATTAGGATCATGCAATGCAACATACATACATTAATTCATATAATAATACGATATAGGAATAATTAATTCATTAAAAAGTAGTATCCAAAATTCTGGACAGCAAGTGCAACTCGTACAAAAATGCAATTTCCCGCTGACTCAGAGATCGAAAGTTGAATCCATCAGAAAATCTGGAAACTAGATTTCCACATTGTTCCAACGCATACATAAAGTTTAAATTCCGACAAAAGTAGCTAGGTCAAACACATGTTTCTTTACAGGTTTTATGTTCAGGCAGAAATTCGACATCTTGTTGTTTTAATTTTAGAAACAGCAAATACTCGATATTAAAATCAGTAAAAATATTTTCTGGACTCCTAAACATTTTAACCAACAATTTGGAAATTTTCATAGCAAAATTTTATCATTTGATCAGCCTTTTTATTATTTAAACATGAAAGGTACGGGAATATGAAAATCTGTAAGTAAAACACAACTGTAGTAAAACGGGCATAACTTTTGCTACTGATATGGCTAAAAATGAGGTTAAATCGGAACCGGTCCAAATCGAGCACGAATCTTGAAGCCCAGGGGTAAAACGGTAATTTCACCTATCAATGGGTCTAAAGCGGGTACGGGTTCCCCTCCTCGAAGACCCACTAACCCGCGAACGGGTCCATCTCAACTGGGTGCGGGTCTCAACCCGCAGTAAACCCGGTCCAGAAAGGATAGAATTAGGGTTTCTGATTAAATCTTAATCAACGGCCCTGATTCATATCTATCCTTTCACTGGGGATTAGGGATTACATTCCTTATCTAATCACAGGGATTACATTCCTAATCTGATCCCAACGGTGCCTATAAATACCCCCCATCCATCTCCATTAAGAGGTAATCAATCTTTCGTCAGTTTTTGCGCTCTTTCATAATCATTTCTGGTTACTGACTTGAGCGTCGGAGGGTGCGTCGCCGGGAAAAACCCCGGTGTCTCGCACTTTTTGCAGGTGTACGGCGGGAGACAGTGCCAAGCTCCGGCAGAACAGGTAACAGGTTTGCTATTCAGTTTTCCTAAGAATCCACAAATACTATCTATTTGCCCCCACACCGAATTCAGCGGCAACAGATTGGCGCCGTCTGTGGGAAACTAACGAATAGCAGCCTCCCCTCTTCCCGTTGGACAGATCTTCTCCAGCCATGCCTCCTAGGAAAGCCATATCCAGAGGGTCCAACCGAGGACCCAAACCCGATCAGCAACAGGAAGTTCCCCCTCAACCCGCTCAACAGCAGGGGCAACTTCTTCCTCAAGCACAGGACCCACTCCAACAGGACCTGCCTGCTCCTCAGAACCAACAACCTCTTAAGGGTCCCAACCCGCAGAAATAGTCTCTCCATCTGGACCATGTCTCCATCCACAACGCCTCTTCGGACTCTATGGCCTCCCATAATCCCCGAGCTTCCGATCTTCGCAACACCGTCCTCAATCGGCAGAAGGATGAGGATCTTCGCCGCCGTCTGGATGAAAAGCGGGCCCGGGAGGGAACCTCCCGCCAACATCGTCCGGATGAGCGATCTCCTCACCGCCGAGATACAGAAGGTCCCCTACCCGAAGGGGGCGGAGAGAGTCCCCCAAGCATCACAGAAGAAGACCACACTCCCCTGCAGGTCGGCAACATCCTAGGAACGATGAGGCACCCATCACCCGTGCCGAGTTCCAGCAGTTCCAAGCGACCGTCCTATAAGCTCTCAATCTCCGTCCTACCACCAATGCTCCAAAGATTCCCTCTCCTCCTCTGGTCCGAAGTCCTCGCCGACGGTCCCCAACTCCTCCTCCCGCTCCTAGCAACCCCCGGCAAATGCCAAGTCCTCGCCGCTCCAGGAGCCATCGTCGTAGCCCCCGCTCTCCCTCGTACGAAGACGAGTCTAGAGGCTCGACTGATTACCGTCGAATGGATGACGCTGTCTACCGCCGTCTCCACGAGATGGAGAGGCGCTTGGGTCAGTTAGACCGAGAAGAAGAGCTCAGAGGAAGGACTCTTCGTACTAGTAGACCTCCTTTTTCCCAAACCATAATGGATTCACCTGTACCAATCGGCTTTAAGCCCCCTCAATTTGAGACCTATTCCGGGGAGACCGACCCCGTTGATCACATCGAAAGCTTCAAGACCCTCATGCTCATCCATCAAGCTTCCGATGCTCTGCTCTGCAAAACCTTCCCCGCAACTCTTAAGGGCCCAGCTCGAGAATGGTACTCTCGCCTTGCCCCTTCCTCAATATTCTCCTTCGAGCAGTTTGAGACTCTCTTCGTCACCCACTTCGTGAGTAGCCGCAGAACTGAGAAGACCAGCATCTCGCTACTCTACCTCCACCAGAAGAAGGGTGAGAAGCTGAGAGACTATATGAAAAGGTTCACAGCTGAAGCCAGGTCCATAGCATCCCTCGACCAGTCGGTCGCTGCAGCAGCATTTCAATCCAATGTCCTCAACTCTAGCCTCCGCTCCTCCCTCGCCAAGAAGCCCCCACAGAGCTTCTCTGACCTCCTCATCCGGAGTGAAAAGTATATTCAGGCCGAAGAAGCTGAGCACCGCCCCAACTTGGAGGGGTCTTCCTCCGGGTCTAAGAGAAAGGGTACAGAAGAGGAAGGAGCCAAGAAGCTCCAGAAGGATAATGGCGGCCAGCGCCGACCTCCCCCCAGATTCGAAAATTTTACTCCTCTCACCACCAATGTCTCCACCATTCTAATGGAAGTTGAGAAGGAAGGGATCATACCTCCTGCTCTGAGGATGAACACCCCCGCCAAGAAGAGGGATAAAGAGAAGTGGTGCCGTTATCACCGGGACCATGGCCACGATACCAATGATTGTCGGGCCTTGAAGAATGAGATAGAAGCCCTCATCCAGAGGGGGCAGCTGACCAGGTTCGTAAGAAAGGACAGAGCCGCCCCCCCCACCCCCTCCAGCCTCGGGGGGCTAACAAGCGTCCTGAACGTGATGAAATGCCCGACTTCGAAGAGGAGCGTGTCCTACACCTCATTCATGGGGGCCCAATGGGGGACTCCTCAAACTCCTCTCGGAAGGCATTCATTAGGGAAGTCAATTCGGTTCACGCCACCCCTCCTCCTAAAGGCCTCGGAGTGCCCGTCACATTCTCAGACAAAGATCTTGAAGGAGTCCGCACCCCCCATTGTGACACACTCGTCATCAATCTCCATATGGCGAACTTTAAAGTGGAAAGGATCCTAGTGGACAACGACAGCTCCGTTAACATCCTCTTCCTCACCGCTTTTAAAGGCCTAAAGCTCTCCTGAGACAGACTCAAGCCCTGCCGGCTACACGCTCCATGGGTTCACGGGAGTGCCAGTGACTATTGAAGGGGTGATCACCCTCGATGAACCGCTGGCAAAACTCCTACTACCCGAACGGAGTCGATGGACTTTATGGTCGTAGATGTTCCTGCAGCTTACAACGTCATTCTGGGTCGGCCCGGCCTAGCTGCCCTTGAAGCCGTCCCTTCCGCCTATCACCTCAAGATGAAGTTCCCCACCCGGGCAGGAGTAGGGGAGGTAAAAGGCAATAAGGAAACGACCCGCAAGTGCTACATGACCTCTACCCTCGGTCCAGTCCTCTCCCTAGAAACTCTGAAATCACCCAAGATGCTGCCCGACCGACGTCCGAGCCGGTGGATGAATTGGAGGAAGTGCTCTTCTCTGAGCAGGATCCGACCCGAAAGTTCTTTGTTAGCAAGACCCTCCCATCCACCCTATGCCCAGACATAGTCCTGTGCATCCGAAGAAACCAAGACCTCTTTGCTTGGTCAGCTGTAGACATGCCCGGAATTTCCGAAGAGCTTTTGGTCCACCACCTCAGCGTTGCTCCGGGGTCCAAACCGGTTCAACAGAAGAGGTGCAAGTTCGCCCCCGAGTGCCAGCTAGCTATAAAAGAGGAGGTGGACAAGCTCTTGAAGGCCCGATTCATACAAGAGGTGAACTATCCAGAGTGGTTGTCGAATGTAGTAATGGTAAAGAAGTCCAATGGGACTTGGAGGATTTGTATTGACTTTACCGATCTCAACAAGGCTTGCCCCAAGGATCCCTTCCCTCTTCCGAGCATTGACACTCTGATTGACGCCACTTCGGGTCACGAACTCCTCAGCTTCATGGACGCCTTCTCAGGCTACAACCAGATTCGGATGTTCCCCCCAGATATCCCGAAGACCTCATTCGTGACCGACCAGGGCCTCTACTGCTACAGGATTATGCCCTTCGGTTTGAAGAATACAGGCGCAACATATCAACGCCTCGTCAACAAGGTTTTCCAAGCTCAAATCGGCCGGAATATGGAGGTGTATGTTGACGACATACTTGTAAAAAGCATTCGAGGAGCCGATCATGTGACTGACCTACAGGAGGCGTTCAATGTTCTGAGAAAGCACAACATGAGACTCAATCCGAACAAGTGTGCGTTCGGAGTCTCGTCAGGAAAGTTCCTCGGCTTCATGGTCAGCCAACGAGGAATTGAAGCTAACCTTGAGAAAATCAAGGCCATATTAGACATGGCCCCTCCCAAGAATGTTAAAGAAGTTCAGAGGCTAACAGGTCGCCTAGTCCCCATAGGGCATTTTCTCTCGAAGTCCGGGGAGAAATGCCTCCCCTTCTTCAAGGCCCTCAGGGGGGCTAAAGGTTTCGAATGGGGTCAGCAGCAACAGAAGTCGTTCGACCAGCTCAAGGCTTACCTCGTCAACCCTCCTCTCCTGAGAAAACCCATTCCTGGTGAACCCCTCTACCTCTACCTGGCAGCCTCTGAGCAGACCCTCAGCGCCGTCTTAGTAAGGAAAGAAGACCGGGCTCAAAAGCCCATCTACTATGTGAGCAAAGTACTTCGGGATATCGAGCTCCGCTACCCGAGGATAGAAAAGATGGCTTATGCCCTGGTGATGGCCGTGAGAAAGCTTCGCCCGTATTTTCAGTCCCATTCGGTGGTCGTTCTTACCGACCAACCGCTGAAGCAAGTGCTCCACAAGCCGGAGACCTCCGATCGTCTTATGAAGTGGTCTATCGAGCTGAGCCAGCATGATATAACTTATCAGCCTCGGACCGCGATCAAGGCTCAGGCCTTAGCAGAATTCATAGTTGAAAGTACCATCCCCGAGTTCAGCCAAGCAATGAAGGGACCACCTGTCTGGTCAGTTTATGTGGATGGATCCTCCTGCAATGAGGGAAGCGGAGCCGGGGTCATTCTGGCAGGCCCAGATGACTTCATCCTCCAATACTCCCTCCGTATCAACTTCAAGGCCTCAAACAACGAAGTAGAATACGAGGCACTCATAGCCGGCCTTGGAATGGCTCGCAATGCAGGGGCACAATGCCTTCGGATCTTTAGCGACTCCCAGCTGGTCGTAAATCAGGTCCTCGGCGAGTATGAAGCACGTGACGACCGGATGGTTAAGTACCTAGCCAAGGTCAAGAGCCTCATGACACTATTTGAAGAAGCCCTCATCCAACGAATCCCCCGAGAAGAAAATGCCCCGGCCGATGCCCTCTCCAAGCTAGCCTCTTCCTCCCTACAAGGTCTCGAGCAGACCGTCTTGATAGAGGTCCTTTTGAAGCCAAGTATAGAGGATGAAACTTCCAATTCTATGGAGTCTCTACCTGTCCAGCTACAAGATGACTGGATGAAACCCCTCGTCGAATTCTTAAGGGACGGGCTCCTCCCCAAAGATCCTAAAGAAGCTCGAAGAGTGAGAACCCGAGCCGAGTGATACACACTGATCGGAGGCATCCTATATAAACGCTCCTTCACACAGGTAGACGGCAGGCCTTACCTGAGATGCCTCTCCCCCGAGCAGGCCGACTATGCCCTACAAGAACTCCACGAGGGCATCGGCGGGGCACATTCAGGGTCCAGATCCTTAGCCCGCAAAGTGTTGAATTATGGATATTTCTGGCCCACTCTCCTACAGGACGCCGAACTGCACGTTCGGCAATGCAGCTCATGTCAGAAGTACTCCAACATCCGATGCCTCCCACAAGCTCCGCTCGCTTCCCTATCAAGTCCAATCCCTTTCGCAATGTAGGGGATGGATTTACTAGGGCCATTTTCGCCGGCTCCCGGTCAGTTTAAATTCTTAGTCGTGGCAATCGACTACTTTTCAAAATGGGTAGAGGCCGAGCTCTTGGCCATGATCACCGAGAACAAGGTAGTTCAGTTCTTTTGGAAGAGCGTAATCTGCCGATTCGGCGTCCCTCGGGTCCTCATAACAGACAACGGAACCTAGTTTACCGGAGTTGCCTTCTGAGCTCTATATGAAGACCTTGCCATCCAACACTGATTCTCCTCCGTTTCCCATCCCCAGTCGAATGGCCAAGTCGAGAATGCTAACCGACAGATCCTCTCCAGCATTAAGAAGAGGTTGGATAAATGTTCCAAAGGCTTATGGATCGATCAGCTTCCCAACGTGCTGTGGAACTACCGCACCACAAAACGGACCCCCACGGGGGAGTCTCCGTTCAACCTCACCTATGGGTCCGAAGCTATGATCCCCCTAGAAGTTGGTATACCCTCTCCTCGTCTAATGGTTTATGAGGAAGAACAAAATGCCAGAGAGCTCCGAGCAAATCTAGACCTGATCGATGAGATCCGAGAAAGAGCTGCCATTCGTCAACAAAGCTACCGAAGAAGGATCGAGTTGGCATACAACAAGAGAGTCCGTCCTACCGACCTCAAAGAAGGGGACTTGGTCCTCAGAAAGTTAGCCATCTCTTTCCCCGGTCAGAAGAGCAAACTGGCTCCAAATTGGGAGGGGCCCTATAAGATCACCAAAGTTGTTCGGCCCGGCATATACAGACTAGAAGACCTCGAAGGCAGGGAGATCCCCAGGACTTGGAATGCCGACCATCTCTTAAAATACCAAGAGAGAGCACCAACGCCTCTCTAAGTAATCTGGGATGTCGAACCGTTCCTCTCCTCTTACTTATATTTTTTCCTTTATTTCTCTTTTGTAATAACGGCTTGCAACTTTAGGCGCAGCCGACCATTGGTCATCAATAAAGAAAGCTTTTTTATATTTTACTTGTAAAATGGTTTGCATCTCCTTGCTTTTGCTCTTCACTTTAACGACGGTTCGGAGTCCAACACTTGGCTCGATTCTACTTCGCAAGGTCGCTCTTAAGCGAGCCAGAAGTAGGTCGCCATTCGGAACTATTCCCACAACCGTTGAACAACTCTACCGATGGTTCGGAGTCCAACACTTGGCTCGATTCTACTTCGCAAGGTCGCTCTTAAGCGAGCTAGAAGTAGGTTGCCATTCGGAACTGCTCCCACAACCGTTGAACAACTCTACCGATGGTTCGGAGTCCAACACTTGGCTCGATTCTACTTCGCAAGGTCGCTCTTAAGCGAGCTAGAAGTAGGTTGCCATTCGGAACTGCTCCCACAACCGTTGAACAACTCTACCGATGGTTCGGAGTCCAACACTTGGCTCGATTCTACTTCGCAAGGTCGCTCTTAAGCGAGCTAGAAGTAGGTTGCCATTCGGAACTACTCCTACAACCGTTGAACCTCTCTAACGATGGTTCGGAGTCTAACACTTGGCTCGATTCTACTTCGCAAGGTCGCTCTTAAGCGAGCTAGAAGTAGGTTGCCATTCGGAATTGCTCCCACAACCGTTGAACCTCTCTAACGATGGTTCGGAGTCCAACACTTGGCTCGATTCTACTTCGCAAGGTCGCTCTTAAGCAAGCGAGAAGTAGGTCGCCATTCGGAATTACTCCCACAACTGTTGAACCGCTCTAACGATGGTTCGGAGTCCAACACTTGGCTCGATTCTACTTCGCAAGTTCGCTCTTAAGCGAGCTAGAAGTAGGTCGCCATTCAGAATTGCTCCTACAACCGTTGAACCACTCTAACGATGGATAGGAGTCCAAATGCTCGGCTCGACTGTGCTAACTCAGTACCCCGAACCGAGCGGACGAGGAACCGACCTCCACATATGGAGAAAAATTCCGCCGAACCGATTTCACCGTTAGATCATCTCAAAATGCATACTAGAACGTGATGAACGGATCAGATCGTGCCATGTATCCACAAAACGACAAGATAGTGTTTTCTTGAAACTCGTGCCCCCCACCTCGCAATGCGTGCCACGATCGTGATCGACTGTCCAGATTGAGCCACGTGGACTGGGTCTGAAATTCGAGCTATCACACCACCGAAGTGCAAAGTTGCCTCGGTATACTCGAGCAGAAGCTGAAGTTCTACAGCTAAGGCAAGAGTTCTACAGCTAAAGCACTCGAAGAAGCTAACTATTGGTCCTTACGGTTCGGTGTCAAGAGTAAGGCAACTATGGCACAACAATGGGCAAAGAAACTTCGATTTTATCGAAACAACTTGATAAATTTACAAGGCAAGAAGTTATAGCAAAAAAGCAACTTGATAAATTTACAAGGCATGTTATTACAACTTGTTCAGCGCTTCCTCGAAATAGGGACATTCCGATTCAGAGACACTCGAGATTTTCGTCTCTTCATCTCCGAGGTTGTCTCTAGGCCAACGAACTGGGATGCCTCTTCGCCACTAAGCCTAACGGTGGCTCCGACCGAGGCTCTGCTCGAGCTGACAGCTACGCTGCTTTGTGCGTCGGCTGCAGTCCGACCAATGACGGGAGGACGAGTCGCAAGCTCATAAAAGGAGATCTCTCGCTCTCTCTCCTCGCGAGTGCACGAGGTGCTGCGGACATTAGTCCTCACGGACTGAGGCTTCAGACGAGCCACCTCCTCCTCGAGCTCAACGATCCTGTCTTTCAGAGTGTCGTCCTTAACCAGTATCTTGAATCGAGGGAGTTTCGCCGAACCGGGGTACTCGACACTATCGGATATAATGCGACCCAAGTTAGTCACCTCGATGCTCTTGTCGACCGTGACCCTCTGCAGCTGGTCGACCTTCTTCGCGAGCTCGTCTCGCTCGGCCCGCAACGAGGCTAGCTCTTCCTCCTTCGTCGAGAGTTCCTCCTCGACTATCCGTAGGTGGTGCACCTCGGCCAGCAGCTCGCTGTTCTTCTTCTCTACGTTGAGCGACACTCTCCGGATCAGCTCGATCTCACCCTCGAGGCGAGCCTCGCGAGACCGCTTAAACAGTTCAGCACGATGCCGAGCTGCTGTGTTGTCTGGAGCATGAACAAGGATCTGAAAGACGAGCACATTACATTCAAAGACTAAAAGTCCGAGCCAAACACTTGAGACAAATTTGAAGAAATAATTTTATTCATAAAAGAAGGGGCGGTGGCCAGTCCGCAAAAAGGCGTTACATTTTTTTTAAAAAAAAGAAACTAAAGTACAAGAGACGAGGAGATCGGGGGTCCACCTGTGTCGTCACCACGACCACAGGCGCCTCGTCAGACGGCCCCTTATTTCTCGTCGCCCCGGCCTGAGCGACCACCTCTTCCTCCTCTTCGCCTTCTTCCTCGTCGCCTTCCTCCTCCTCGCCTTCCCCTTCTTCACCATCTGCCGCAGCTCTGGGCCACAGCCTGTAGCCAACCCACTGAAAGTCGGGGATGCAATCCTGGACGTGGTCGAGGGCTCTCTCGTAGGACTTCTCCATGTTTGGGGCCATGTGCTTCTTTGCCTCGAACTCGACTTCGGCCCGGATCACCGTCGCCAAAGCGTCCTTCTCCGCCTTCACCTGTGCCAGGGCCTTCGCCGACGCCGCCAGCTCCTCGGCAGCCTTGGCGGCTTTGGCAACCTCCTCAGCAAGCTGTCCCTTTGCTCGCTCCAGGTCTGCCTCAAGGTCGGCAACCCGGACCTCCAAGCCTTCAGCTCGTCTCTGCTCTGCTTCGAGCTGCCGAACCGCCCTCACCTTGTCCGCCCTGTCCTTATCACTGGCGGCCTTCAGCTCCTTCTCCTGTTCGGCGAAAGCTTGAAGGAGGTGGCCGAAGTGACAAGTGGCCTACCGAAAGAAAAAGAGAATAAGAACAAAGTATGAGCCGAACAACAGACTTAAAGAAATTCTCAAGAAAAAGTATGCAAAACGTACTGATACGAGCGACCGAGCGACTTCATAGGTGTCGTCGCCAACCGTCCCCGCCTTCAGCGCGGTTCGATCCTTCGGGGTCGCCAAGAGCTTGACGGCCTGCATGCACATCTGCGAGTTCCCGAGGAAGCCGTCGTGGTTCTTGACTCGCCAGTCCGGGACGAACAGTTGCTTATGCTGTTCGGTCAAGATCACCTCGGCCTGAGGGGTCAGCGACGGAGCCTGGAACGACAGCACCGCCGAAACGTCGAAGGCCTCACCGGCCGTGGCAGATGCAGCAGGAGCCGAAGGGTCGGCGACAACGACTACCGCTGGCGAGCGGACCTCAGCAACGGGGGGAGGCGGAGTAACTGCCAAAGCAACTTTAGGGGGCCGACCAGACGAAGCAGTCGTGCTCGGCCTCTTCCTCTTCCTTCCATCAGCGACTTTGCCTCGTTCGTTCATCATCCCCAAAAATTCCGTCTTCGGCGCTTCTGTTCCAAACAACAAACAAACGGCAAGTTAGTGAAACGAGCTAAAAACTTAGAAAAAAAAATTTATATTGTGAGATGTCAGGAGCGTACTCGGGTCGATCGGACTGAGGCCCGACCCGTGTAGCACCTCCTCTGTCAATTCCTCCAGTTCAACATCGGGAGGGCCATGATCTTCCCCACCACTTCCGCCTCGACCGCAGACAGTACCGGGTCGGCCCTCGCAAACTTTGGCACCTCTGCTTTCAACTGAGTCGGAATCTTTAGCATCGAGGGCTCCCTCAACAAAAAGAACTTCTCCTTCCAACCTTTGATCGAGTCCTGGTTCTCTATAATCCGAACACCTTTCCTCGGCGAAAAGTAGTAGCGATGCTCGGTCTTGTGCATCCGGTGAACCCTATACATGCTCCGCAAGATCATCAGGTCTGGCTCGACCTCGACGTTGCGGCACTGCAGCAGGAAGGCGTTCACGTGGCGCCAGGTGTTCGGCATGAACTGGGTTGGTACAAGGCAGTACCACCCGAGGACCTGTAGCATGAAGGGGTGCAGAGGGAAGCGCAGTCCAGCGTTCAGTGAGTCGTAGTCGAATATGCACATATCCGACGACGACGGTTTGGAGTTCGCTCACATCCCAGGGCCGGGAAGAATCAGCTTGTACTCCGGAGGGATGGTGAACCCTTTTCTGATCCGGAGCAGGTCCCTCTCGGATAACACCGATGCAATCTCGTCCACTTCGGTGGTCAGAACCGGGTTGTTCTCCTCGTAGACTTCCGACTGACCTATGATCGCCTTCTTCATAAGGTCGCCTTCGTATTGCCTGACCCCAGCATGCCCGGACAGTACACAAGGGTACCGGCCCGACTCAGGGGCTTGCCTCGAGGTCTCCACAATCTCCTCGACTACAGGAGATTGGACTGCTACCCTCTTCTTCTTCTTCTTCGCCTCGGCCACTGACGACTCGGCCACCTGCTTCCCCTTTCTTTGGATCTCCATTCGCCTCCTCTCCTCGGTGCCACTATCGCCCAAGGACGAGGCCTCACTCCCCGAGTCTACCCTTGACATCTCTAAAAAAAGCTAAGGCAAATAAACTGACCTTGATGTGACGTGTCCTTGAAGTGACGTTCACGGTCGGGATTAGTTCACCGGAAATCGCCTGGCCCACGCGACCGCTAACGCAACCACCTTGGAGCGAAAATCGCCGCTAGCAGCGAACGCAGAGAGTAAAAGTGAACTTGGAGTAAAAAGTGAGAAATGAGCTTGGGGGTGGGGGAGTGAGAACTTATAACCATAATGCGACGTTTGGGCTTCCTTGGGAATTTAAAAGCCCACTGAGAGAAGCCAAAACGCCAAAACGAAAAGTTGTGACGTTTCAAAACAAAGACTCCTCAAATCGCTTAAGTCCATGACTCGGCCACTGGTGTGCCTAGCTGAGCTACCGAACAGCGTGGCTAAGCAACCGAGCTACTGAATCGGAGGGTCGCGACGTTTCAGAACAGGAATGCTTCAAAACGTCCAACTCCATACCTCGGCTAACAGCACCGAGCTTCCGAACTGAGGGGACGAGGAACCGACCCTCACATATGGAGAAAAATTCTATCGAGGCTGAATCACCGCCGGATCGATCCAAAATTCGTGTCAAAACTCGATGGACGGTTCAGATTGCGCTACACTCACAACACGACAAAATAACGTTTTCTCGTGATCTGAACCCCATCCTCGTGATTCACGCAATGATGGACGCTCCAGATCTGGCCACGTGTACCTTCCGAGCTTCTGGTCACCGGTGTGCCTAACCGAGCTACCGAACAGCATTGCTAAGCAACCGAGCTACTGAGTCGGAGGGTGGCGACATTTCAGAACAGGAACGCATCAAGACGTCCAACTCCATACCTCGGCTAACAGCACCGAGCTTCTGAACCGAGGGGACGAGGAACCGACCCTCACATATGGAGAAAAATTCTACCGAGGCTGAATCACCGTCAGATTGCTCCAAAATTCGTGTCAAAACTCGATGGACGGTTCAGATTGCGCCATGCTCACAAAACGACAAAATAACGTTTTCTCGTGATCTGAACCCCGTCCTCGTGATTCACGCAATGATGGACGCTCCAGATCTGGCCACGTGTACCTTCCGAGCTTCTGGTCATCGGTATGCCTAGCCGAGCTACCGAACAGCTCGGCTAAGCAACCGAGCTACTGAGTCGGAGGGTGGCGACGCTTCGAAGCCGGAACGCTTCAAAACGTCTAACTCCATACCTCGGCTAACAGCACCGAGCTTCCGAACCGAAGGGACGAGGAACCGACCCTCACATATGGAGAAAAATTCTACCGAGGCTGAATCACCGTCGGATTGCTCCAAAATTCGTGTTAAAACTCGATGGATGGTTCAGATTGTGCCACGCTCACAAAACGACAAAATAACGTTTTCTCGTGATCTGAACCCCGTCCTCATGATTCACGCAATGATAGACGCTCCAGATCTGGCCACGTGTACCTTCCGAGCTTCTGGCCACCGGTATGCCTAGCCGAGCTACCGAACAGCTCGGCTAAGCAACCGAGCTACTGAGTCGGAGGGTGGCGACGCTTCGAAGCCGGAATGCTTCAAAACATCTAAATCCATACCTCGGCTAACAGCACCGAGCTTCCGAATCGAGGGGACGAGGAACCGACCCTCACATATGGAGAAAAATTCTACCGAGGCTGAATCACCGTCGGATCGCTCCAAAATTCGTGTCAAAACTCGATGGACGGTTCAGATTGCGCCACGCTCACAAAACGACAAAATAACATTTTCTCGTGATCTGAATCCCGTCCTCGTGATTCACGCAATGATGGACGCTCCAGATCTGGCCACATGTACCTTCCGAGCTTCTGGCCACTGGTATGCCTAGCCGAGCTACCGAACAGCTCGGCTAAGCAACCGAGCTACTGAGTCGGAGGGTGGCGACGCTTCAAAGCCAGAACGCTTCAAAACGTCTAACTCCATACCTCGGCTAACAGCACCGAGCTTCCGAACCGAGGGGACGAGGAACCAACCCTCACATATGGAGAAAAATTCTACCGAGGCTGAATCACCGTCGGATCGCTCCAAAATTCGTGTCAAAACTCGATGGACGGTTCAGATTGCGCCACTCTCACAAAACGACAAAATAACGTTTTCTCGTGATCTGAACCCCGTCCTCGTGATTCACGCAATGATGGACGCTCCAGATCTGGCCACGTATACCTTCTGAGCTTCTGGCCACAGGTATGCCTAGCCGAGCTACCGAACAGCTCGGCTAAGCAACCGAGCTACTGAGTCGGAGGGTGGCGACGCTTCGAAGCCGGAACGCTTCGAAAAGTCTAACTCCATACCTCGGCTAACAGCACCGAGCTTCCGAACCGAGGGGACGAGGAACCGACCCTCACATATGGAGAAAAATTCCTCCGACCCTCTTCAACCATTGGATCCCGTAAAAAAACGTGCTCAACGTGATGAACGGCTCAGATCTTGCCGCGTTCGCTAAACGAGAAGATAGCATTTTTTGGGGATCCACGCTGAGATGGACGCTCAGGATCTTGCCACGTAGTTCGGCAGATTCCGAGCTAAGTGCCGAGCTGTCGAGCCGAGGGGACGAGGAACCGACCCTCACATATGGAGAAAAATTCCGCCGACCCTCCTCAGCCGTTGGATCTTGTCAAAAAACGCGCTCGACGTGATGGACGGTCCAGATCTTGCCACGTTCACTAAACGACAAGATAGCATTTTTGGGGATCTGCGCTGAGATGGACGCTCAGGATCCCGCCACGTAGTTCGGCAGATTCTGAGCTAAGTGCCGAGCTGCCGAGCCAAGGGGACGAGGAACCAACCCTTGCATACGAAGAAACTATCTGCCGAGGAACGCGGATCGTCCGATCGCCCAGAAAATCGCGCTCGGCACTGATGGAAGGCCCAGATCGTGCCACGCCATAAATCGGTATTAAAAATTAGTTTTTATTTATTTTAATCGTTTTATTTATTTAAAAATTGTGAAAAAATTACTAAAAATTCAAGAAAATTAACTAAAAATTCTAGAAAATAATTATAAATTCGGGGGTATATTTTTGAGCCCCTGAACGAACAATTATTGCCTAGAATGTGTTGTTAAGACCCCCGAACGACCGGTTAACACATCGCAAAATTAAATAAATAATCCAAAAAATAGATAAAAATCACCAAATATCCAGAGAAGCTTAAGAACAGCTTAGAGTATGAACAGCTTGAAAAATCACCTCACTACCTCCTTCGGAGATTCAAAACCCTCCATTTGGACCCCGATACAACTTCACTAGCCATTAAAACAGTAAAACTACTTCTCAAAGGCTGATCAAACTCAGTCTTCGGGAGTGGGGGGCTCGTGATATGGCTAAAAATAAGGTTAAATCGGAACCGTCCAAATCGAGCACGTATCTTGAAGCCCAGGGGTAAATCGGTAATTTCACCTATCAATGGGTCTAAAGCGGGTACGGGTTCCCCTCCTCGAAGACCCACTAACCCGCGAACGGGTCCATCTCAACTGGGTGCGGGTCTCAACCCGCAGCAAACCCGGTCCAGAAAGGATAGAATTAGGGTTTCTGATTAAATCTTAATCAACGGTCCTGATTCATATCTATCCTTTCACTGGGGATTAGGGATTACATTCTTATCTAACCACAGGGATTACATTCCTAATCTGATCCCAGCGGCACCTATAAATACCCCCCATCCATCTCCATTAAGAGGTAATCAATCTTTCGTCAGTTTTTGCGCTCTTTCATAATCATTTCTGGTTACTGACTTGAGCGTCGGAGGGTGCGTCGCTGGAAAAAACCCCGGTGTCTCGCACTTTTTGCAGGTGTACGACGGGAGACAGTGCCAAGCTCCGGCGGAACAGGTAACAGGTTTGCTATTCAATTTTCCTAAGAATCCACAAATACTATCTGTTTGCCCCCACACCGAATTCAGTGGCAACAGCTACAAAACTCGGAATTTGAAAATTCAAGATAGTCTGGAAACTAGAAAGATAATGCTACAATTTATATTCAGGAAGTATTTCATTTTAAGGTCGTTTACTGCTTCGAAAACTGCGGTCGAAATTCATGTCAACAAGCATATACAGTTTTTAGGGTATTTTTCTTGAAAATAAATTAATTGAACATGATGGATATCGATTCTTTAGTCAATAAATTATATAATCAGCATGATGAGTACCAAAACATTATAAATAAAACTAGAACACGCTCATACATTAATTTATCATCAATCAATCATCATTCAATCAAATAACATACAACCTAGCAATTGTCTCTACAATAGTTTATTTGTGTGTCAATTATATAACAACCCTATTGTCAATTATATATGCACTCATGAAAGAGCCAAACTTTAGAGTCAAGGTGGCACGATGTTAAGAATATTGGGGTTAGCTCGTGTAAACCCTCAATAGACCCAACGAATAGATGAACAATGGATAGTACGATAACAAAGAGATCTACTTGGAAGAATTTCAATAACACTTGAATTTGATACAATTAGCAATTTAAGAGGACGGTGACTTTCCTGTTAGACGGTGAAAACGAATACCAAGAATAACGGGATAAGAATCCCGAAGCAATGAACTCACGAACACCCGAACTATCACGCGTATAATACATGCACACAAAGAGACAAAACAACACAGTAGCACTAAAAAGACAGCAGCAACAGCCGCGATGTTGGCTAGAGGGCAAGGCTGGCGGGGGTGCGGCATCGATGGCGGTTAACGAAGTCGCGGCTATGCCAGGGTAGGTCGACGGTAGCGTCGACAGGGGGTTCTTGGCTGTGGCTGGCGATCGGGAACAGGAAGGGAGACATGGGGTGTTCGGGATTGGGGTTTTTGTGTAATGCCCCGATTGTCATTTAATGAAAATTATTTTATTTTGCACGTTGTGTGCACGTGCAATATTTTGGTGATTATTTTCATTATGATGAGTATAGATATTTAAATACTTGCTTTTAATTATTTTGTATAAAGCTTTTTTTCAAATAGACCAAAAGCCTTTCTTTTTAAAGCCCAAATTGAATTAATTTATTTTCTTTTATACATTATTATTTTGGCCCATAAACTAAAGCCCATGAGCTAATTTATTTTTTAAATACAATTTGTAATGTAGAATACATTTTAAATATTATTTTTATGTAAGATATAATGTACAAAAAAAATGGAGACCAAGTTGCATGCACGTGCACTACACGTACACGTGCAAATTGCACCTTTGGAGTAGGCCGGTTTTAAGATTTTGGAGGGAAAGGAATTTTTCAAGTGGAGTCATGGTGGTGGTGGTTACTTGATCATGGGTAGTTAGTGTAACTCCTCCTTAAATCATAACCATTTGTTCCTAACTCCTACTTCAATCCTAGCCATCCATTTTCCTAAACTTTTAGTATAAATATCCCCCCCCCCCAGCCTAGTTATTCCTGTGCTAATTATTTCCTCCAAACCTATAGTTCAAAATACATTATCTAGTAGTTTATTAAGTGAGTCAAAAGATTAAGTTTGTGTGAGAAATTGTGCTTGCATCAAGAAGAAGGAAGGTCGGCATCAACAAGGAGCTCTCGGTTTGGCTTGTGGAGTGCTCGGGTTTTGGCTTTGAGGAGGCTCGTGTACGCGCATCTAGGAGGAGGACCGCTCTCGTGGCAAGGACATTCGTTTAGGAGGTTGCTAGTTGTATTTCTCTCCAAATTAAGGTGGGTAAATTTTCCGTATTTCTAATTAGGAAACATGCTAGATGTGAAATGAAAGAATGATGCATGAAAAAGATTAATAAAAGTACACTTTAATTAGAAAAATGACCTATTGATTGATTGAAATGTGATATGCAAATTATATGTGGTTTTATCATCAAATTTTAAGTCGTGTGTGAATTGATTAGAGCCATGGATTGCTTGAAGAAAATTTTATTATTTACATAAAAAATTAGATACAAAGGTTAGTAGATTGACAATGCTACTTTATGTGTTTAAATGGATCTTTGTGATAATATTGAAATGAATGAATTAAGATATAGACTGTAGGTTTGGGAAATGATTAAAAATAGAGAATTAGTAAGAAGTTGCTAACAAAAAGATTAGTGATGTTAATTGTTAAGAAATGTCGAAAAAGAAGAAATGTGGTAGCATTAGTTTATAATTCGAATTAATCGTATGAAAAATATGTATTAATTACTGAAAAAAATATTTTCTATATACTGGAGTATAATTTATAATGGTATTGGTCAATCTGGAAATTTACAGCAAATTCTATAAAAGCAAAATGAAATGAGAGCGTGTTGAACATCGAAATGTTTAATAAACAGAGAGAATTGTTTTAAATAAACTTCGAGTTGCACTATTGACAACTCGAGCGCATAGCTCAAGTGGTTAGGATGACCCTATTCGCTACAGTGGGTTTCGGGTCTCAGGCTGCTGGTTCGAATCCACTGGTCACCATACTTTTGTTTCATCTTTTTAAAAAATTAAAAGAACTGCAGCCAAGAGCATTAAATGCTCTCAACTCTCTTTCATACCGCTGGCACAATTGGCCTAGTGGTCTGCGCTGTGGCTTGTTTCCCTCTGGTCGTGGGTTCGAAACCCAGTCTCGGCCTGGGGTTTAATTTGGAAAAAACATTTTTTTTGAGGTAGTTTTTGTTAGTAAAAAATTATGAAAAAAATGTGTTTATTGTTCTAAAATTATGTGGGACTTGTGAAAAATGATTTGAGAATTATTTGCATGAAGTATAGTATGTTTTGAGAATAAATGTATAAATAAACTATGGTTTTTACATTTATATTTTTGTGAAGTTATAATTTGCAAAAGAACTTGAAATGAAGTGTTAGAAAAACAATATAGCAAAGAAAGAAATTATATGAAGTGATGTGAAGTGATTTATTCTCATTGGAGAATAGTATGAAAATTATGAAATGTGAATATTCAATAGTGTTGTGATTATATTGATGAAATACATAGGGAATAATTGAATTCCATGTATGTCTATGGACTTATGAATAAATTAGAGATCATGCTATTGAAAAAGAAAACCTGTTATGATTATGAAAATGAACTTATGAGTTGGAAACGCTCAAATTTGAAAATTGTGAATTGGAATTGAAACAAAAGAGTAGCTAAGTCTCCCCCGGCAATTAGAAAGAAATGAAATGAAATTTGAAATGAAAGACCAAGGTTGGTCACGTTTGAATGAATGAATAAGTCCAGTTTAGTGGAGAGGCTAACTCTAGAGCTTTGATTTTGTTCATGATTCTAAAAAAAATTAAGGAATAGTGCATAGTGAAGACGTGATGAAAGTGAGAAAAATACGAGTATGAGAGTTAGAGTTTACGGTGCAGGTGTGTGAGCTACAGAATGCATGCTTGATGAGTCAAGACATAGCGTGGGCACAACTCAGTAATGATCGGACTTTAGCAACGCTTGTGGGATATTTGGTGACTGCAAGAGGATCGTGTTCAGGGAGGAGGCTGAATTGCCACAGAATGCATGCTTGATGAGTCAAGACATGGTGTGGAATTCCCCTCCAGGGTCCTGTATGCGTGCTTGTACTCATAGATCATCTACGATACTCACCGTAGTTATAGTAGTAGATTAAGTCATGACGAGGGATTGAACCCTACAAAGATGAAGAACGAATAAGTGGCTTGCCCTCAGACCTATGTAGTATGGAATGCATAGAATCCGAACAAGTGTGCATTAGTGTCATGTAACATAAATAACAGCATTAAGGACTAAGTGCACAATCACAACACGACATCAATAGGGTGTTCCCTTTAGTTTGATATGTGACAAGTTTGTGTTTGTTAAATATGGAAAATGAATTATACTATTTCCGGCATAGAGAGGATGGCCGTGTATAATGTTCGCTGGTTGAATAAACTGACGTACCCACAGTTTTATATGCAGGGTAAATGACATGATAAAGATTAAAGAGGAACAGATGCTTAAAGATTATTCAATGTTGTTGTACATTTATTTAAATGTTGTAAATTTACTTCCGCTGTGTAATGTAAAGTGTAAAGGTTCATGTAAAATCTGATGTAAAGTGAAAAGTTCAAATTTCCTTATAAAATTGTACTAAATGAAGTGTAAAGATCCTGTAAAACTCTCAAATTCAGTTGTATTTGGGATTCGGGGCGTTACATTTTGGGTGGTGGCGCTAGTGGCTGAGCACGGGGCGACGGATGCGACGCCGGGAGGAGTGGCGACGAGGGGCAACGGGGTTGGGAGTCACCAGAGGTCGGGGAAGGAGAACAGAGAAGATGAACAGGGGGAGGTTTGGCTGTCGGGCGGGAATTCGGGGAGAGAGAAACACAGAGGAGAGAGAAAGAGGAGAGAGGAAAGAGATTAGACGGCTAGGGTTCCAAAATTGTGTAATTTTCTAGGGTTTGCAGTAGAGTTGTATTTATAGGGCATAATTAGGGTACTGGGTTAGAGGTTTAGGGTCAAATAAAAGTGGTTTTTGGTCAAGAACACATCAAATTGGGTTTTATGGTTTAAACAAGAGATAGATCAAAATCAATAAGGTACAACTAAAAATACCCACAATTAAATAAGAGAGCAATATGATTAATAAGAATTGCTCGATCAAAAAGAACGAAGAAATTTTACGAACAAAAATTTAAATCCAAATAAATAAATAAATAATACAAATGCATTAAAATATAAATTAGGGCTTGAAAATAAATTTGAAATTCGCCAATAAAATCAGATCGGGTATAATGATAAAGTAATTCGAAAGGTGAATTTTTAATGAGATAATCAAGAAATAACAATTAATAATTATAACCTTAACAAAAATAAAATAGTATTCAGTTTTAACAATTTATTAAAATAATCAAATAATAATAATATAATTGTTTTCGGTCTCAAATATAAATAGAAAATAGAAGTAAGATTAAAATACAATTATATTCGAAATGAATATAATTTTCGATTAGAAAACACGCAAAATAAATTTTAAATAATCAAGATATAGAAATACACGGAAAATACTTATTAGTGAAAGTGGGAGTTACAATATCTAAACCTTACATATGTCACCGTAGTAGGATTTCATAACGTGGGATTGAACCCTATAATAAGGAGTACGATAATGACTTGCCCTTGGACCCATATAGTATGGCATGCATAGAATCCGACAAAGTATGCATTAGTGTCATCGTAAATATAAATGTCTACATTAGATATTAAGTATATATCATACACTGACATAATTAGTATAGTCACCTTTCTATTTTTGTGCATTCAAGTTTGTGATTTGTAAGAAGGTGAAATCGTTGTATTATAGTATTGCGTCAGTTGTATGCAACTGACGTGCCCACAATTACCTACTTGTAGGATTGGATTTGGCATGGACTTGAAGTTACTATGAGGGATGTCTCAAGATTGAAGGGCTTTTCATTAACATATGTTGGATTGTACTTATTTATTTTCTCTGTGCTATTGTAAAGAACAATATTGTAAATGAAAAGTTTTAAATTTCTTGTATTTTTTGTATGAAATTGAAGTAAAAATTGTGTTTTTGCTACGAATTACATGTGTTTGAAATTCGGAGCGTTACACTCACTCCCCCCGGCGATAACCTCCACACCCCTCCCTCCCTCCTGCGTTGCCCTCCCCGACCCTCCACCTCGCGCCTCCGACTGCCTTCTCCATTTTGGGTAAGAAATTCTAAGAAAGTAGAGTTTTCTTGTAAGTAGGTGGTTGTTTGTTAATGGACTCACTCTGGTGTGGCTTTATTAGTGGAATCACTTTTTTCTTTTGGTGAATGAATACGTTGACTCATGTCACTCATTTTCTCACTTGTATTTTCTATAATAGCTTCTACGTTTATATGCTGATAAAACATGCTATGTAGCCCAAAGATTTGTAATTGCATCTGATCACATGCTACCTTTAGTTGCTCAATACTTTCTTTCATATTTGTTATGTCTCCTTGGAGTTCTAGCAATTTATTTTCTATCTGCAAATTTTTTTTTAGTTTCTTGCTAGAAAATCTGCAATAATGTTATCTTGTCCTTTTATAGTTTCTATTTCATAATTATAATAGGCTAATTCCATTTATCATCTTATCAATCTCTTATATCCAATTGTTGGGTCGATATTTTTGTTTATCCATGTCTTCGCTTGAGTATTGTCTTTTCTTGCAGTAAATTTGGTTTGTCTAATGAAGAACACAAATTTCTTTTTTGCTTTTAATATGGTCAATAATTGTTTTCCATTATATGATAGTTTTATAGTGTATGTGTAAATGTTCAACTTGTATATCTAGAGATTTTTTCTTCTTTAAAATATTTTTCTTTAAATTTTAATATTGCTCCCCAATTTATATCACAAGCATGTGTCTCAATTATCTATTTGCATTCCTTTGTGGGTAAATGTAGTTTTCCTAATTGACTAGGTTGTTCCTTCAATTTTTCTAACATTTTGTTATTCGTTTTCATTCCATTCTCATTTCTTGTTTTTCTTTAGCTTTTGTTGTAGCCAATTGGTTTTTTTGATAGATTAGGAATGTATCTTCAATTTTGAGTTTAGTTTAAAGTTAGGTTTTGGATTAGGATTGGTGGGTTTATTGTTTATTTTTGGGGTGATTTGATACACAATTTTATATTGCATTTGTTTATAATTTGACGCGATGGGGAGGGTCACTTTTGGAGCTGTTGTAGCCCCATAATGGGGCCGAGTGCGTGAAGATGCTGAAAAGTGGGTTTAAAGCGATCTTTTTGGTGAAACTGTATAATTTTGTGTTAAAAATTGGATTTTTTATTAAAATAGAATTTTTACAGATGCGTAATCGAAGTTGGAGGGGGCATTAGACATTAATCTGAGAAAACACTACGTTTTGTGGTGTCTGGAGAATGCACACACTTTGAATGTGTTTTATACACCGGATTACGATGAGAAGAAGGTGATTTTTTTAAGGCAGCACAGTGTTTCGAGCCAGCGGTGGTAGAGGTATTAGTTTTTTGCTTGATGGTTATGTGTAAAGATGCTCAAAGGTGGGTAAATTTTTTTCATTTTTTTTTAATAGTTAAATGGCATGATTTTGTGTTAAAAATTAGATTTTTTGTGTTAAAAATGAGATTTTTATAGATGCGATATCAAATTTGGAGGAGCCATTGGAGATTAATTTGATAAAAAACTACGCTTTGTGGTGTGTGGGGAATGCGCACACTTTGAATGCGTTTTATATGCCGGATAGCAATGAGACAAAGGTGATTTTTACAAAGGTGGTGTAGTGTTTCGAGCCGGCAATGGAAAAGGTATTGGTTTTTTGCTTGATAAGTGGGTAAAAAATAATTTTTTTGGTGAAATTAATGGTACGATTGTGTTAAAAATTGAATTTTCGTGTTAAAATTGAGATTTTTACATATGTGATATCGAAGTTGGAGGAGGCAATGGATATTAATCTGAGAAATCACGGCGCTTCGTGGTGTTTGGGGAATGTGCACACTTGGAATGTATTTTTATGTGCCAAATGACGATGAGGAGAATATGTTTTTTGCTAAGGGTTACGAGCTGGCGATGGCGGAGGTACTGATTTTTGACTTGATGGTTATTTGGTTGTTGGAGAGTTGAGGTGAGTGATTGTGTGAAATGTATTTGATTTGGTTTGTTTGTTGGTTTGTAAGAGCCGGATAATAAGTTGTATGTTGATTCGTTGAAAATGTCGTCAAATGTATGATCTTTATGATCTTGAGAATGAAATATTATCTTTTTTCCAAGCATCACCTTTTATTTCAAGTTACAGTAATCAAAACGAAGTGTACATCGATCTATATATTCAATATGAAGTCTCAAGACGAATGATATGAGTTACTTGAATGTGTTTTTCTTTGCCTACTTAGATTTATAGTTGATTTTTATACTTTTTAATAACTTTTATTAAATTCTTTTTTTATTTATTTTTAATAATCTCCTATAATTATTTTGGTATGTACAATCTCCCATAACTATATATAACCAAAAAGCTTTATTCCTATTCTTTCACTATTTTGAAATGAAGCAAGGAGCGAAAAAGTACAAAAAGAGTCACTTTGCAAATTTCAAATTTTATAAAAGAGTGAAAAAATAAAGAAATATGAAAATGCAGTTACTTTTTTTAAAAAATTAATTAAAAAACCTATTTTAAAAAAAGGCCTACTGCACAGAAATATGTTAGTAATTTCTAAAGGAAGTATTGTGAGAGCCTCATGGACTTCTGAATACATAATCACAAGTAAATCATGAGATGTATATAGATTCAAAAAAGAGTAATAAAATATATAGATCCAAGCACAGTTTTAGTCAATACTCATTAACAAATTTTGGATGTATATTAGGACCAACCAAATGTATTTGTAGTCAATTTTGTAGTGCAGTTGATAACATTTAACACGCTTAAATGATAGTTAACTCGTTAAACTGTAGCTCAGTCAGACTAAGACATAGCTATTTATTCAAAAAAAAGTTGAAAACCTCATTTTTAACTAGTTACTAGTGTTATCTTGTACAAATTGCATAGTCGAAAATAGTTTTGAATGGTTCATAAAATTATATATAACTCCAAAAAAACGTGAGAGAATTGAGAGAAATTTGTAATATTATCCCTACCGGAATTACTGAAATCTTTATTATCATTCTCATATAAGCATGGTTTAGAGAATTACTATTAAACCATAATATTATCCAATTGAAATTCAACTAATTATGTTAACATGTATATTATAACATCATTAACATTCGGTAAATATGTTATATATTATAAACCATGCATTATAGAACATGTTAGGATAAAGGTGATAGACTAAGAAAATCATATAAAAATAATTTTATGAATTATGTTTGCTTAAAAATCTAATTCGAAGTTACAGGATGGGGTGGGTTTGGGAAGAGACATGAGATTTTGTGAGATTGAGAAAGGAGGGAAAGAGACTGTATTTGAGGGATTGGGCCATTGAGGTTTTTATTTTGTTTTTATTTTTTTAATGAAATCATACGTAGTGCACATGTTAGTTAAACATGAATCCTAATTTTTGCTCTTCTTTCTTTATTTCAAAATGGAGAAAGGAAAAATGGAGTACATTTTCTCTCATATTAGTATAATATATAGATATAATAAATTCGCAAACAAAAATATAAAAGATAGATTAATTAAAGCTCAGGTTATAGGGCAACATTCACTACGCTTTTGAGAAAATATAAGCCGTGGGAACCCCAACAAGTGACAAAATGCCTCATAGGCGAAGTTGGCATTTAAAAAACACAATGAGGTCTCTATCAACTAATTAAAGCTTTGCTCACATGACACCATTATCAACGCTTTTTGGGGAAAGATAAGCGGTCGAATTTCATGTGACTTATGAGGAGACAATTGGCAGGACAATCGACTACACGGTCAATCGAAAAGAAACAAAAAGAGGGTATATGTTTGACTGCACGAGACCAGAGAGAAAACCGGTTGACCGTCCCGGTCGACCGGAATACTGATGTAGCATAATGATCAGAATAAGAAGCATAGTACAAGATAAATGCGAGATATATTTGATTTAAGAATCATTGCAAGCATTGACATGTGATTTCTCGATAGATATGGTTACATAGCAAAAAAAAATCCATACAAGAGAACACTATGTAAACTAGTTCATATTACGATCATCCAAGATGTATTACAATCTATTCCGCATCATCATCATCATCATCACCGTCATTATCTTCGTCTTCATTGTCTTCATCATCGTTCTCCTCTCCAGTAGGAGGGGGAAGAAGTTCCCAATCGTCCTTGCCTTGCAAGTATTCAATGGTGTTGACATAATAATCTTATACTTGCCTTTGATGGGCGGCAAATTGCTCATGAGTCACGAACGAGGATGAGATGGAAGATGGAGTAGCATTTTTGCGCCGAGAGGCGGAAGGAGCTTGTTGAGATTGTTCGGCTTGATGATCTTGTTGGGCTTGACGACGGCGAGTCTGCTGGGTAAACGGAACATCAATACCCATTTGTTGAGGAAGAATTAGGATATGATTTTTACTAAGGAGAAAAATTCTCAACATCAATGCGGGAATCAATAGCTAGGTTGTAGATAAGGGAGATGAAGGGAAGGCCACGGTTTCGAGAGGTTGCAAAGTTCATTGTGCAAATGATAAATGTAACGAGATCAAATTTGTATTCGCTAAGGATAAGAAAAATTATGAACAATTGATCTACCATAATTTCTATTTTATCGTTCTTTTTAGGCCAAATATTGGCATTGAAAATTTTCTTTAGGACACGGGCACTATCAGTAAAATTAGTGGGAGTGGGACGGGGAATATGAAGAAAGTTGGGTTTAACGATCATGGACTTGACCGTTGTTTTGTCATGCCTGGGTTTGTAATCAATTGTTTTGAAGTCAAGATGGTAAGCATCAAAATCCCCTACGGGAAACTCATATCCCCTATGAAGTTACTTGTGAGTAATTTTAACCCTTTTCCCAAGAATAATTGAAGAAAATGTGAGATAATTATCTTGGATGCCCTCAAGATTTGCGAAAAATTGGCCGGTTCAGGGATTCAGAGTGGGTGCTAGGTGTAGTAAGATAATTCGCCCACCCAAAATCACGAGAAATTCTAACCATGTCATTGAATTTCCCACCCAAGGTTTCTAGGTTGATTTCACGGTTACCAACAACCAGAGTAGAAAAGAGAGTGGAGAAATAGAGATCAGCACAATTTGAATTTATAAAAGTGATTTCATCTTTAGTAACAGATTTTGAGGCAATAGCTTTTACCCTTAGATCTGTGAGAGGAGGAAGGACCGTGAGAAGCCATAGAATAAGCGACGGAATAGAGCATTAGAATCCGAAGAGAAAATTGCCAGAATTTTGAAAACTTGAGGTGGGTTAAGAAGAGAAGGAGCTAGGGTTTCGTGGAGGCTAAGTAGAGAAGAAGAAGGGGTATTTACATTAAAGTTGTGGCCCCCGCATGTCATAGAAGTAATGAAATATGAACAACCGATTGAATCGGTCGACCGGTTCAAAGAATCGGTCGACCGCAACGTAAGAAAGTAGAGTAATTTGTTTGTAAGGAGTCTGGCCGAAAGGAGGATGGTCGACCGTGCAGTCGACCGGTCTATTTTTGACCACATAATTTTTGGGAGAGAAATTTCCAGAGCATGGGACAGTCGACCGTGCATTCGACTGTACCACTTATAAGAGAGCAGTCGGCTGTACAGTCGATCAATCAGCAAGTTTTAAAAAAAACTGCACAAATTAGTGAGTTTGTATCATGTCCTTTTAGAAGAATTGTTTATAGTGATTTTGTCACATGTTATGAGTAAATTACACACATTTCAAAATCAATGTTCTAGATTTCTAACTTGAATAAATATATCATCTATAACGCAAAAGTAAATCGAAATTAGTTTAGAGTTTACCCAGTGTGTACTTATCAGAAGAACTGATGTCCTTCTCTTTTTTCCTTGATAGAGATGCATATTTTGTTATTGTAACTCATTGTGACTTTCGAGCATCTTCCATTAAGGTGCCTGTGATCTTTTAAGTTGGGGGTGTAGATGCGCCTACATGAAAGTTTTTAGATATCCAAGTAAGCATTATTCCTGCATTGGTGTTCTTTCTCACCCAAACAAAATTAGTGTTCCTTTTTAAAGTACAATTGTAAGAAATATGTTCAACTTTACAGCAATAGTGACATGTGATATGATTATGCATTGGATCATGCACATGTGCATAGTGTTGTGTTGATTTGTGATTATGTTGGTGACTATGCATATGTGTATGATATGATTGCTTAGACTTTTGATGTTGTATTGGCTCATCGTAACCAAGCCCTTGATTATCATGATATGATCTTGAATTCTTTGTAATAAGGTAACTAGGCCCTTTATATTTTTCAATAATTTTTTCGAGGTCAAGTACTCTTTTACAAAGCATTTTTCTAGTCTTCTCATCGTCTTTTGTGTTTCAACGAAGAGTGTCTAGGGTAGCATCAAGTATTCTATTTTGTTCGAGAGCTTCTTTACAACCTTCCACTACCTCATCAAATTTTCTTTTGCATTCATTTAAATTGCTAATGAGTTTAGCAATATAAACAAATTGCTCATGAATTTCTCTTAAATTTTCATCATGTGTTGCTAAGGATTCTTGAATTTGTTGTTTTAAATATTTATTTTCCTCTATCAACACATCATGATATTTTCTAAATGACTTGAATTTTTCAATAATCAAAGAATTTTTATTTTTCAGCATTTGATTTTTAGCAATGCAAGAGTTATGTGATTCATTTGACATTTGTTTATATTGTCTCAATTGACGACTTAAATTCTTTGCATATCTTTTAACCCATTACACATGTCAACTAAATCATCATAGGTGGGTTCTTCGATTACCTCTTCTTGGGGTGGTGATTGCATCTCACCATGCCCAGGAGTCATGAATCCAAAGTTGTTGTGGTCTTGCTCTTCATCGCTAGAATTTGAATTTAGCCACGTTGCCTTCAATGCCTTCTTTCTCAATCCTTAGTTGGGGTGATAGTGCTCCTTGTTTCTGTCCTGCGAGATGGGATTCGGTCTCAAATATGATTCGGTCTATCATGCGACTATTAAACACCTTTAGATTATGTAAAGATTCTAGAACAATTTCATTAATTCACATTTTTAGTTTTCATTGCACATGTGGAATCATATTAATGATTAATGTTAGCAGATTCAAATAATTTTTAAAATTCTAATGACAAATTTTAGATGGGGGAGGGGCAGAGACGTTTGTATGATTTATCTAATGATTTATAGATAATGTAGATAGTTAACTTTTGTGCAAGCATTTGGACGTGTGCATTTTATTAGTTTTGAAAGAAAAAAAAAATGAGTTGAGATAATTATAGATATAATAAATGAGGCACAACAAATTACCGGGAAACATTTTATAAAACAAATTGAGTAGAAATAAGTATGAATATAATAAAGGAGGCACAACAAACATGGGAACATTTTGAAAAACAAATTGAATAAAAATAAGTATGAATATAACAAATGAGACACAAGAAACATTTTTGAAACATTTTGAAAAGCAGGGAAAAATTTTTGGAAAAAAAATTGAGTAGGTTTAATTATGGACTAGTATAATGCACGTGCGATGCACGTCTATAAAATAATTTAGTCATTAAATTAAATGAATTTGTATATCGTATAAGAAAAGAAATAGTAAAACATTTAACTTGGAAAATAGCAGGCTTCAATAATAGAATATAAGTGTGAACGATTATATAATCAAACTTCAATAATACATTATACGATATACAAAATTCAAAATGCATTGTTAACCAAACCCAAACCCATATAGATAAGTAAAAGTGCATAGAAGAGTATGTAGTACCAACCAAAACAAAACTATAACTGAGCTTTCTAATTGAATAACACTTCTTTGTAGACAACATTTCTTGTGTATGTTCCATCTTGCCCGGACAATTTTCCTTCACGAATAGCTATCTTGGTGGAGTTCATTGAAACTCCTCTTGACAAAGACACGTAAAGTTGCCCATGACTGAAAACATGATCTTTTAAATAAATCCCCGCGAATGGTATAATTTGTCCCTGTGCTTTATTTATGGTTATAGCGAAACACAGACGCACAGGAAATTGTTTTCTAATTAGTTTGAACGGCAAGCTTATGCTTTCCGAAGGTTTTAGTGGTATTCTAGGAAGGAAAACTCGTGTTCCTGCTGAAATTCCAGTAACAATTTCTGCATCGATCAAGTACTGATAAAAACCTCGACACAATAATATTGTCCCGTTGCAAAGACCTGCTTTTGGGTCAATATTTCGTAGAAGAATTATTGGTGCCCCGTATTCCAAAATTAGCTTATGTGATGGAAATCCTCCTGGAGAAATCTCATTCAAAAATTCTTGTTGGTATAGATTCCTCTCGTCATTCTCTATGCTGTCGAAAGAATAATATACTTTCTCATCACCTGACAATGGTATAGTTTAAATTTATGTTAGTAGAGATGGATACATAGGAAAATCTTTATTTATTTTTATAAATAGTCAAAGCCTTTACATAGAAGAGATTAAAACTAATTTAGATTACAATCACCTGGAAAAGTATTGATGGTAGTGTTGTTTATACTATCCACGGACTCATTAGTTGGTGCCATTATAGCTCTTTCCTTCATGTAGCTCTTGTCATTCACATTCTCACAAAGATTTGGATAAATAGTGTTGACTAAATGAGTTATGGTATCGTCACCTGTCCATGGTATAACCATTTCATCCGGAATTCTTACCATTTCATTTTCATATGTAGTCGCTGCCCCGTCTCCGATATCTTTCAAAATACTTGTGAAGTTAGGATCAGTTCTTGATCGCATATTTTCTGTAAGATGGATAACATTTACACTTTCCCAAATCGCAGACTTGACAATACATGCATCTACAGTTTGTGATTTTGTACCATTCTGTACTACTGGTAGCACTTGTCTAAAATCACCTCCAAGTATAATGATTTTACCTCCAAAAGGGACATCCTTTTCTGTCAATTCTCTTAAGGTTCTGTCAAATGCTTCAAAAGCATACCGATGTACCATTGTTGCCTCGTCCCAAAGTATAACACTGCTACTTCGTAAGAGATCGGCCGTGTCGTCCTATTTACTAATATAGCAAGTTGATTTAGGCCCAATTTTAATAGGAATTTTGAACCTAGAGTGAGCAGTTCTTCCCCTTGGTAATATCGTGGCTGCGATTCCGGACGATGCTGTTGCTAATGCAATATGTCCTTCTTTTCTAAGGTATGCCAATACTGCTTTATACAAAAAAGACTTGCCAGTACCACCTGGACCGTCAATGAAGAATACCATCTCTTTTTTCGAATTAACAGCTTCGATGATCACATCAAAACATGCTTCTGGCCCGAATTCAACAATTTATACAGCTTAAATCATCATCCATAACAATAATGGATCTCTCATCTTCAATCATTTGTCGTGTAGATCCACTTGTAAAGTCATCAAATGTGGGTACAGGGAAACCATAATCTACATTACATTTATCATACTGTTGAAGTATGCTGTTCAGATCACGTAATAGATGATTCATGCTTAAATTCACATTCACGGTACTCGTTGAAGAGTAATCTTCCATCATATATGGGTGGAACTCAGTCCATAACTGCAGCACACCCGTAGGTTGACAATACAACAAAAGTGTAGCAAACAATCTCTGGAGCGCTAATGGCATTTGTGTACTTGCCGCTTCTATTAAACATTCTCGTATGCTGTTGTCATTTTCTAAGAACCCCCACTTTTCAGCTAATTCCTTAAAAGTGGAGCAGGGTACCCCATCTACTGTAAGAAGATCATCAAATGAGACTGGTGCCCTAACATGATTCAGTAGGATGCGCAAATAATATCAGTCTCCTTCATTTGGCGGAACCATGTAAAGTCTACCGATAGCTTGTTGCGTAGTTGCTCTCTTTTGCCATTTTTTATTTCCAGATACCCACCAATATTTTTCTGGAAATTCTCGATATAATAAATTTCTTGCTTCAGGATCTTCTGAATTCTTTTGAAAAAACTCTGTCAACATTGTCTTTGAAGTTTGCACATCATTGAGAACATCATCGAGCAGTTGATCGGCATAATATGTCAATTGCTACATATTTGGAAGATGTATATGAAGAGCTATCACACTTGGATATATTTTGTGCACTAGAAACTTAAAATTCCTCCATAATGCTTCTTGTGGGCAAACCCAATGTGCATCTAGAAACTGTGAGATCTCATCATTTTGATCGGTTTCTCTACGTATCTAAAAAGAGATTCGGTCTGGTCCCTTGTATACGTACTTGTATAAATACTTCACGGCCGTGATACTGGAGCATATTTCAACATTGATATGACAATTATATTTTTTCAAAAGCCAAGGATTATATGGAACCACCCATCGATTATCCAAGGAAATGTCATGTTTCTCTATACTAATCCCATTATCACGTCTTCTATATAATGGATACGAATCATCTCCTTGTACTGTGTGCTTCGCAAATTGGCGTGGATATCCCTTTTTGCACTTGTTTTCCCTTATGCAAGGAGAATTTGGTTTCACTATACCACATGGTCCATGTAGCATATGCTTTTTAACTATCTCATATAGTTCAGGTTCAACATTTGGGTCTGAAATCTCTGCCCGTACAATGTGGTCGTACTCGTCAGGATTATTCAGTTTGTCTTGTTTGTTCAGAATGACCAACATATGAACATGGGGCAATCAACGTTTTTGGAACTCGACTACATGGACATGAGCTACAACATAACCTAAAACTCCGCTGGTATAGATATCTTTTTTTTTTAGTTCTTCTAGCTTTGCTTTGAAAACCCTTGCTGTCAAGTTAGGCCTATCTTGAGGGTCTTGTCCCAAGATCAATTCATTTGTTATTTCATCCCATGATGGATTACATGTCATTGTAATAAATAGATCCGGTTTTCCATACCTCTGAACTAAAGCCATGGCATCTTGATACCGATTATACATGTCTCTCGGGCTACCAACATACGAAGAGGGAAGTATAATTTTTCTTCTGGTTGAACCTATAAATACAGTGGAAAAGTATTTTTCTATTAGCTTCCCATTCATTGTAAAATACAGGCGAAAAAGGAAAAAATAATAAGGCTTTTTCAATCTACTAATTACATACCTGCATTTCGTACTCCTGCATTGAATAAATCTTATAACCCTTGGTACAACTCCGATCTAATAGTTTTTTGATTGGCTCGCAAAAATCGCAACCGTTGCATCTCAATTTTCACGTAAGTGTCCACAATAAATTGTTGTAGTAATCTGCCGGCACGAAGTAGTATTGATGTATCATTTGCTCTAATCTGTAATTGTAACAAAAACATTATTTATCAGTATAGCATGAAAGAGGAATATATATAGTTCATATTAGTACACTACCTGAAGCATATATGAATAAAATTCCCGGCAGGTAACTTGATGTCCATTTAAACAATGGGTGTTGACATCCCATCCATAGTTCCCATACGGAAGTAAAAGTGGGAACTGGAGAGGATCATAATAACCGACCGTGTCTGGAATCAGTTGTAAGTTTCCTTCCATTGTTTCCACAATAATCTCCCGGGGTCCAATGTTTGTTAGATCTTCACCTCCGACTATAATTGCTGCAACCTGAGATGCTGTAGGAAGATTGTACTGGTGACCTCCGAAGGATTGGTCTTTAAGAAATAATCTACAATTTGGTAAGTCCTCTCTCACAGCCATTCGCCTAAATTGATGCACAAAAGGGTTATGGTGATTTAAGATCGTCTTCAGTTTTTCAACTATGTGTGTCCGCATCCCAGTATTTTCCCTCATTCTATTTTCAATTTCATGCTCAGTATCATATATGTACAATTGTAGATATCTAGGCCTAGGGGGTCCAGCAGGTTGTAGACTACCTATCCAATTAGGGCGTTGAACAGGTAGTAGACTTCCTATCCTATGGTATATCGCCCCTTGCGCTCTAAAAGTATAGATTCCGTCACAGCCATTGGCGAGACTTGCATCGTAATGAACTCCCATCGAAGTGAAGGCTAACATATGATTGTATGTCCGAATGTTATGTCTGAAATGCTTCCCCTCCTCACTCTGATCAGTATATAACATCTTCAATTCGATAGGCGTTGTAAGTTGCGGCAGCGAGATTTTTCCATTCCTACAACATATCTCTTTTGTTTTAGATGAAAACAACTTAGCACCACATTTTTCGCAGAATTTGGGTTCTGGTAACATGTGTACTGGCATCATATTTATGTCGACATAATTTCTAGCACAGTTATGGCGTCTCCTTGCCGGATGAACTGTCGTCGAATTATGTCTGCCATGATGAACTGTTGAAAGCTGCATATTAATTAGAACATCATTGACAATGATTTTAATTTATAAAAGAATAGTAGTTTCGGGAGGATACCTTCTTGATTATTAGATACTACATGATATGGGGATGCAGATCTTGCTTGTCTCTTAATATCACTCAAACGGGCATTTCTTGGCATCTTCTCAGTAGGGATTTTGTATGAGAAACAAACAGTGTGAGCTGATTATTAAAACCCCTGAGCAGAAGCCTATGTATGAGAAACAAACAGTGTGAGCTGATTATTTCAAAGTAAGAACCAGATTTTTACGAAATAACACATCATTAATTATGTAGAAAATTTTGAGGTTTTATATCCCATAAATTCACACTGGCCTTAGCACAGAAATCACATAACTTGTTATTAGTGTTCCATGAGGTATTCTGCATGTCATAGACTCATTTAGTACTACGCTCTCCGTGATGAATTAGAACAATAACATTTGCGGATAGACCTTCTCTTTAGTCATATAATTATTCACTGAAATAAATTTGAGACTGACGAATTAACTCCTTGAGGCATGGATGCAACACTCGAATGTCATAGTTGTCGACAAATTTAAAACTTTTCTGGGAAAAAAAATAACAGTGAAGGGTTTAAGTAAATAAAAGAATATTCAGAAGGACTAATGCAAACTTGCAGTCACTGGGTTGCCTAATCGAAAATTTTGCATTTTACATGCATCCACCTAGGGCTTTTACTTCCTAAACCAAGAATTTTTAAAAGCTATAATATGTAATTAAGACTCTTAATTTCAATTCTACACCAGATATAGGCTTACAGTGACATGGATCAACTGATTACGGTCTGGTTTAGACCCCGAGACCTCCCTTTACTCTCACAACCCTTTTCCCATCGGTTCTGTTTGTCTTGACTATTTGTCTATCTTTTTCGATTGTTATCAATGCAGAATGAATGTATCATGCTGGAATCATGGGGTAGGCGTGGAGGACATAAATGGGAAACAGAAAAGATTTCTGCTTCTACTCAAATTAAAAGAATAATTATCAACTCCGGCGATGCAATTGACTCCATTGAGTTCATATATAAAATTGATGGAGAAGAGAAAAGCTCCAGCTTTAAAGGTGGTCGTCTTGGAACCCCACAGGAGGTACAATCATATTTGTCTTCAGAAATTATTCATCAAACAGAAAGGGACTTTAGAAACAAAAAAGGTTATAACTATACAGTTCAAATTTGGAACTTCTAGATGTAAGCTAAAAAGGTTATAACTATACAGTTCAATTAATATCAACAAAATGTCTAAGATGTGAGATGAGATGAAATAATTTCTGAAGACCCCTTGATGTCCACGAATTAATTCCTGAATTCGTCCATGATCAGCTAGTCTATATGATAATATGATATATGCTTTGAAGTATAAATAGATTTCCTATTAAATTTGGTCTTCAGGTGACAAACCAATACTTGATTAAAAGCCTTAATAAACATAAAAAGAACCATGGCTATTAAAATGCATTTCCTATTTTGTTTCTCCTTGAGAACGACATTTTTTTTCTTCTGTCTTACTACATTTTTATTCTCATAATCAGTTAATATATCTATACTATTTACACAACAATGTAATATGATCTTCAAAACATTTAATTGCATTTGTATAATTCACTCTTATGAGATGAACTATACATAGATATAAATATGCCTTTTGAAATAAGAATGCAAAATATTAGTAAAATTACACAACAATTCTTTGTTGACTGGTCAATCAAGCTTGAGTATCGATCACAATATACAGCTCAAATTTTATTCCAGCGTTAAAGGTGGTCGTCTCGAAACCCCACAGGAGGTACAATCATATTTGTCTTCATAAATTATTCATCAAACAGAAAGGCACTTTAGAAACAAAAAAGGTTATAACTATATAGTTCAAATTTGGAACTTCTAGATGTAAGCTAAAAAGGTTATAACTATACAGTTCAATTAATATCAACAAAATGTCTAAGATGTGATGATGAGATGAAATAATTTCTTAAGACCCCTTGATGTCCACGAATTAATTCCTGAATTCGTCCATGATCAGCTAGTCTATATGATAATATGATATATGCTTTGAAGTATAAATAGATTTCCTATTAAATTTGGTCTTCAGGTGACAAACCAATACTTGATTAAAAGCCTTAACAAACATAAAAAGAACCATGGCTATTAAAATGCATTTCCTATTTTGTTTCTCCTTGAGAACGGCATTTTTTTTTTCTTCTGTCTTACTACATTTTTATTCTCATAATCAGTTAATATATCTATACTATTTACACAACAATGTAATATGATCTTCAAAACATTTAATTACATTTGTATAATTCACTCTTATGAGATGAACTATACATAGATATAAATATGCCTTTTGAAATAAGAATGCAAAATATTAGTAAAATTACACAACAATTCTTTGTTGACTGGTCAATCAAGCTTGAGTATCGATCACAATATACAGTTCAAATTTTATTCAAGGTTCAGAAACAAAAAAGGTTATAACTATACAGTTCAAATTTGGAACTTCTAGATGTAAGTTAAAAAGGTTATAACTACACAGTTCAAATTGTTTGTGTTTGTAAGTCTAACCTGGCACTGGGATTTGTGGTCTTCAGCAATCGGAAGGTTATGAGTTCCACCAAGTAAGCAAGAACTCATTGAATACTCGGTCTGAGTTCCACGAAGGGGCTCTGACTCTCTGCGCATACAGAAACTGAATTAGAATCAATCAATTAGATCAGATCAAGTAAAATTAAATTAATTTTACAATGAACAATCAAAATTCAAAACAAACCAAATTCGCCCAGAATATTTGACATCACTCACATGTGTTTAGTTTCTCTGTTGCTGCAGTCAGTGAATGGAAAAACAACAGCATTAGTGTGAGGGGGTCTTGGGTCTAGGTTGCTGCAGTCGGTTAATCACCTTCTGTTAATAAAGGGTATGAATGGGTATGAATGGGTATGAATGGATTTTAATCACCTTCTAGTAACCACCCATTATAATTAAAGTCATGCAGCATAGCATACCGAGACCATTCATAATTAAATGGGTGGCATGCAAATGTTAATTTATTAGTCATAAATAAATGATGGACAGTGGACCGTTCATCTTTTAACTCGTAAGTTGAGCGATAACTGGTCGACCGACTCATCTTTCTAACAGAGATGAGCGGTCGACTGTTATTGCGGTCGACTGCAGTCGTGCATATTCGACTTTCAATTGGCAATTTCACTTTGTATTCTTTCCAAAACTAATTTATCAATCAATACTACTTTACATATATGTTCATCTCATAAACAGAAATAAATTATTTGATTTGCTGGCTTTGAAGCACATGTTTCTTGAGGAACACTCTTTCTTGATTTTCCAATCTTTTCTTATTCATGCCCATTTTGTTTGTTCTTTGAATCTTTTGAATCTTTTATATTGGTTTTTCTTTACTTGTTTTTCCTGCAAATCTTAACTGAAGATATTAGTAGTAAGTGACACGTTTTGTACATACCAAACTTTGGCTCAACAAAAATTCTCGTATATAGTACACGACTCTCTTATTTATCTATAGAAGTATAACATATTACCAAATCATTAAATAATCTATGCAAGTTGGACATATATATAATCACAAATATATATGCAATTTTTTCGGTCTTATTTTCTTTCTCCTTCTTAATTCTTCATTTTCGCAAATATGATTCGGTCTATCATGCAACTATTAAACACCTTTAGATTATGTAAAGATTTTAGAACAATTTCATTAATTCACATTTTCAGTTTTCATTGCACATGTGGAATCATATTAATGATTAATGTTAGCAGATTCAAATAATTTTTAAAATTCTAATGACAAATTTTAGATGGGGGAGGGGCAGAGACGTTTGTATGATTTATCTAATGATTTATAGATAATGTAGATAGTTAACTTTTGTGCAAGCATTTGGACGTGTGCATTTTACTAGTTTTGAAAGAAAAAAAAATGAGTTGAGATAATTATAGATATAATAAATGAGGCACAACAAATTACCGGGAAACATTTTAAAAAACAAATTGAGTAGAAATAAGTATGAATATAATAAAGTATGCACAACAAACATGGGAACATTTTGAAAAACAAATTGAACTGCTTACCTTTCTACATTAGACTAAGGTATTTACAAAACATTATCCACGAAACCCTAGCTCCTTTACAAAACACCTACTAAATACCTACTAAATACCTAAAACTCAATTGTTTGGTATTTACAAAACACTAAGGTATTTAGTGTGGATATTTTTGTAGAAAGGTAAGTCAAAATACCTTAGTGGCAAAGTTGGTATTTACAAAACACAATTGGTTCTCTATTAGAGGGAGTGTTTGGTTGGAGGGGAATGGAAGGGAGGGGAGGGGAGGGGAGGGGAGGGGTTTTTTAAAACTTTTCATATTTGGTTCATTTTTTAGAAGGGGAGGGGAGGGAAATGGAGGATGCAACACCCCTCCTAAGCCAATTTTGGCTCCCCTCCAATATTGGGGGATTTGGAGGGGAGAGAAATTATGTCTAATTTTTTAATGTGAATGGACTAAATTGCCCTTTTAGTTAGTTCCATTTCATATTTTCCCTCTTCAATCTCCACATCATCTTTGTTGTTGTATATGTCATTATAAACATAAAATTGAACATTTCATATAGTTTCCTCATCATTTGGGGAAAAGTTTTGGAAAGATTAATCAAATTTAACAAAAACCAAATTCCTGAATGAGGAAGTTGGTTGAAAAAGAAACTTGTTACAGTAAAACTTACAAAAACCGTATATACTAGACCTAATTGATATTAATTTATTTTAGAAGAAAAATTATAAAAATTAACGGTTGAACACACATTTAGTTAAAAACCATATATACTAGACCGTAAGAATGCTGCTACTATTTCCGAATTCCTCTAGTTGTACTGTGTCGACCCTCTTAGCCTCTTCCTCCATTGATGAACCTTTTCAGAACAGTAGTCCTCAGTCTCCCGTCTCACATCATGAGTTGATTGAGAAGTCAATGATGAGTGTATAATTTTTCTGTTGATGTATACTATGGACTACTGTTCACATATTTGAATCTAGTTAATAATCGATTCAAGATATTTATTTGAGATATGGAAATTGTTTATCTTTCATCTTATGTCTGAAACATCTAACTATTGATTCTAAATTTTAAATCATAAAGTTCCTACTAGCATGTGGCTAAGGGTATAAAAGTAATTTTCTTATAAAATCCATTCCCTCCCCTTGTGAACCAAACAAAAAGATAATTATTTTCCCTCCCCTCCCCTCCTTTGAACCAAACAAAATCTTCATTAAATCCATTCCCTTCCTTTCCCTTCCCTCCCTTCCCCTCCCCTCCTTTGAACCAAACAGAGCCTAATGCAAGCTCACTTCACGTGACAACATTATCCACACTTTTTGTGTAAAGATTAAGTGGTCGCATCCCCGACATGAGTCAAAATGCCTAAAAGGCAAAATTCTGTTACAAGAAATTTGAGTAAATAAATATTTACTTAATAAATAAATAAAATTTTGCATATAAATAAATCATGTTAATTGTAATAAAAGAAAATAAGTTTAGGAAGGATTTTGCCGGACTTAAGAGAATATCGAGGCAGTCTATGCCCTAAGAAGTAGACCACTGTTCAACGTACAAATAGTTAGGAACAGTCTACAATTTAGCGGTAATAAACTCCTAGATTACCAGCGACCTCCACATCCACGGAAAGGTGGAGGGAGATTCGGATCAATAACAATTGCTCATCAATATAAGAAGGATACCGAATTGATATGATATATATATATATATAAGGTAGTACTGGAAATGAAGCATATTGGTTTTATGTATATGTTATCTGTATTGAAAATAATAGAATGAAGATAAATATATGTTGAAGTTATACAAATAAGAATAAGAAAATGTTAGTGTGGTCCACTAATAAACTTCTTTGCTGGTGAGGAAGAGGTTAGGAGTTCGAATCCTGCTTGTACAAAAAAGTCATTTAGTATTTATTTGGGGGTAAAGTGTGAGTGTGCAACAACAAAAAATAATCTAAATTAAAACTCTCAGTTAATAAGAGTTAATAATATTAATGCTGAAACAAAATAATAGCATCAGTATAACTTTTTTCAACAAAAAATAATCTAATTTAAATCTCTCAGTTAATAAGAGTTAATAATATTAATGCTGAAACAAAATAATAGCATCAGTATAACTTTTTTTTTTGTGTGTGAGAATGTGGCTTTAGCCTTCTATTAGGCCTCTTGGCTAATCAACAATGATATACATGTAAAAATAGAGCTGGGGATGGGACAAACATCTATTCTCTAGAACAATTCGCTCTTGAAAGCAACACTAGCTACACTAAGAGCTTCGACATTTTGATCTCGACTTACATAACAGATCATAAGAGATGGATTTTGAGCCAGATGGTTTCTTCCTTCGTTAATCAAGTGGCTTAAATGCATTAGCACTCCATCGGGGTGTATGTCACTCAACCAATATTCACCACAAGAAGTGCATCGGAGCGCGATGTGAGCGCTAAGTCCCGAGTTTGTCGCCTATCTCATGGCACTTGTAATCCTGGATGCTTCCGCGATGGTAGGATCATTGCAATTCATTCTCCCAATCGTAACACGTGCAATGCCACCAAGATTGTATCTGCAGAACAATCCCATTCACTCAGTGGCGGAGTCAGGATTTTCATCCACCGAGAGCGAAATTACAACTAAAAATTTTCATCCATAACTGTTTGAAATTGTTAATACTGATTTGGGGAAATTAGGGTTAGGGTTAATCTCTAGCCGCTTAAGATATTATACCCTGCTTATCAGTATTGGAATATTACAGGGCACTACCTCTAGACCAGCTTATATAGAGATTAGACTGGGTTTAGGGTACTGGGCTTTTAGCCCACTCAACCCGTTCCAATATTAAAACATAACACGTGTAAACCCGTGTTGCCCCATAGAATAATATACACAATATTATCCTATTATAATGAGAATATACATATACATCCAACAATCTCCTCCTATATTCTCAGTATATTAGGCTAAGCAATGTTATAATATTGGATCACAAAAATTCAAACATTATTGAATCATAAAGAACATGGATCATAGACTAAATCAATTATAACTTGAATAGTTCAAATATGACTAAACCAAAATAATCAAATAGTTCTAAAACCATAAATGAATAGTTCACAAAGACTAAACTAACAAAGCAAAATCATAATCTCAAGTCAACCAAACAATAAACTTCAAAATAAGCGAAAAGTTTTAAGCTCAATCAAATAAAGAGTCTTAAACTTGAAATAGAAGTTTCTCCAAGCAATTGACAAACAAATCTTGCGAGTTCTTTTGTGTCTACTCCTCCATATCGAGCAAATCATCATTCTCAAAATCAAAGTTGACTGATTCATTTCCATTGCCTTTGCTGCCATCTGTTTTAAACATAACACATAGAAATCTCATGAGTCGCTTCTCTTAGAGTTCAAATGAAATGTATAAGAGTATCTAGTTCATGCTAAAGAACTTATTACAATTCAACATAGATATGCAAAGGTACATCATAAGCATCACAATCAAGTATCTTTATCAAAATAAAGTACAAGAACTATTATAGTTTCTACACAAGAACTATACTGTGTTTCATGTTGGAATGATAGAATTGTTAGATCAATTATGGTTAAGTTCTGAATCATCAAGATTGGAATGAAACATAAACCTCATAAAAGAGATATATCATCAAAGTTGGAATGATATAACAACAGTTCTAAACATCGGAAACACATCGACAAATTTTCATGCTTTCTTTTGGAATAAAAGATAATTTTATGTAAGTTTTGAAACATATATAACATCATCAAATTTGGAATGAAGTTATATATCAACAATAAATACATAGAACTTTTCTAATTATCTAAAGCATGTCAACTGTCAAGGTTGATGCTTAAAGTTTGAACTACTCTATGGCTCTCAACTTTGGATTCTAATTTATCAAAATAACTAGGGTGTTAAAACTTATCCTCAAAAGTTTTTAACCCCATTTTCCCCACAGTTTTGATAATTAGATCTCTACTTAGTCCTTTTGTAAAGGCATCAGCCACATTCTTTTCTGATCGTACATCAATAAGGGCAATTGTCCCTTGTTTAATGAGATAGTTCAACTTGGCCTGTCTAAGGCTCACAACACGTCTCTTACCATTGTAGAGAGTGTTGTTAGCTACAATATTTGCAGCTTGATTGTCACAATAAAGACTGAGAGTGGTTACTCTAAACCTTCTCAAAGAAATATCTAACAATAGCTCTTTTATCCATTCCGCTTCTTCACCAGCAGAAGATAGCGCAAAGAGTTCTGACTCCATGGATGAAAAGGCAAGACCAGGTTGTCTTTTAGATTTCCATGACACAGCTGCTCCTCCTAGTGTAAACACATAACCACTAGTGGACCTACTGTCACCATTTCCTGAGCACCACGATGCATCAGAGTATCCCTCTAGTACTGAAGGATAACCAGAGTAGCACAAAGCAAACTCTTGGGTACCGTTTAGGTATCCCAGTAGCCTCTCAAGGGCATTCCAGTGTAATTGACTAGGATTGCTAGTGAACCTGCTCAGCATGCCTATCGCAAAGGCTATGTCAGGTCTGGTGCATGTCATTGCATACATGAGACTCCCAACAAGTTTAGAGTAATCTAACTGTCTCACTGTTGCACCATCGTTAGGTGTCAACTTTTTGGTATTATCATAAGGTGTATTAAACCTTTTGCAATCACTGTATCCCCAGTCCTTCAACACACTTTTAATATAGTGGGATTGGCTAAGGGTTATTCCTTGCCTTCTAAAGCCCACTCTCATACCCAATATGGTGTCCACAACACCTAGGTCTTTCATATTGAATTGTTTGGACGGCATGGTTTTGACTTCTATAACAATAGAGAGGTCACTTCCAACAACTAGCAAGTCATCAACATACAAGCAAATAATGATAATTTTATTCGATTCATCACGATAATAAAGGCATTTGTCAGAATTACTAGATTCAAAACCTAAGCTCTTTATTGTTTTATCGAATTTTTCATGCCACAATTTTGGTGCTTGTTTTAGACCATACAAAGATTTTATTAATTTGCAGACCTTATGTTCTGAACCTTTAAGTACAAAACCTTCAGGTTGATTCATATAGATTTCTTCATTGAGGTCACCGTTTAGGAAAGCAGTCTTAACATCCATTTGATGAATAACAAATTTTTCAATAGATGCTATGGCTAGAAGAATCCTTATTGTAGCAATGTGGCAAACTGGTGAATAGACATCAAAATAATCCACCCCACTTTGTTGAGTATAACCTTTAGCTACTAAGCGTGCTTTATACTTAGCTACAGTTCCATCAGGATTAAGTTTCTTCTTCAAAACCCACTTGTTTCCTATAGTTTTAGCCCCTACTGGCAAATTAACCAATTCCCAAGTGTTGTTCTGCAATAAAGAATCCATTTCATCATCAATTTCTTCTTTCCAAAGCAAACCATCCCTAGACCTTAAGGCTTCCTTAACACTAACAGGGTCAGCTGCTAGTGCATATGTCACGAAGTCATCACCATAGGTTCTAGGTGTTTTATCTCTTGTAGAGAGTCTTCTTAATTCAACATTATGTGAGGGTTCAGTGTCAGTTGAAATATATCTAGATTCCTGTTGTGGATCATTCCTAGTGTCTGCAGGTTCAGATAATGAGATGCCTTTATCTTTGATGAACATATCTTCAAAGAATTCTGCATCTCTTGATTCTATTATTTTGTTGAGAGATAGATCTAAGAATCTGTCTGCAGCACTATCAACTGCACTACCCAAATACACACACGTATTTGTCCGAGGTCCCACTTTAGGCCTTCTAGGGTCAGGTATCCTAACAAAAGCAATACAGCCCCATGTTCTTAATTTATTAAAATTGAGTGTGTGCTTATGCCACAGTTCATACGGTGTAGCAGGTAACTTAGAGTGTGGCAACATGTTCAAAATATTATTAGTAGTTAATACAGCCTCACCCCAAAAATGTGAAGGTAATCCAGCAGTCAATAACATAGAATTCAACATCTCTGTGAGTGTTCGATTCTTTCTTTCGGCGATACCATTTGACTGTGGTGAGTAGGGTGCTGTAGTTTCTGCTATGATTCCATGTGAGTTACAAAATTCTCTGAATCCTAATGAAACATATTCGCCACCTCTATCTGATCTAAATCTTTTAATTTTAGCATCTAACTGATTCTCAACACGGTCCTTAAATTCTTTGAATTTTTCTAGTGCTTCATTCTTAGTTTTTAACAGATAAATGTGACAATATCTAGAGTAATCATCTATAAAGGTGATTAAGTACTTCCGACCTCCTTGTGTCATAAAACTCTTGAAATCACATATGTCAGAATGTATCAACTCAAGTAGTTGTGTACTCCTAGAGACGGTACGAAAAGGTCTTCTAGTTATCTTTGTTTGAGCACACACTTCACATTTGTCACCTTTAATGGATGTGTCAATCGGCAAGTTAAAAGTTTTAGCAACATTAAGAATCTTAACATAGTTCACATGTCCCAGCCTATTATGCCATGTATGTGGACTACACAATTTGGAACTAATATTGTTGATTACTTCATCTGCTAAACTAATTCTGAACATGCCATTAACTAAATAAGCACAACCAAAATAAAAAGAATTTACAGACAAGATAGCTTTACCACTAATCATAGTAACAACCATACCAGCATGATTTAGTAAGCTAATAGAGATCAAGTTCTTAGCTAAAGCAGGTACATATTTAACATTTCGTAAAATTAATGTTTTACCTGAGGAGAGACTGAGATTCGCTGTCCCGGTCTGAAGCACCTTCACTGATTCTCCATTTGCCATTGAAACTGATTCATTTGCAGCTCTCAGATCAGATAGTAGGGTCTCATCGTTGCAAGCATGGCAGGTGGCTCCCGAGTCCAACAACCAACTAGCAGAGGTACTGGCCTTTACATCACCAACAACACAAAGAAAATTGGTGGGCTCAGTTTTCCCCTCCAACAAGTTCACCTTTTCCATGTTGGGTTGTTCCACTTTGGGTAGCCTGCATTCAGAAGCATGATGTCCCCACTTTCTGCAGTTGTAGCATTTCCCTTTCTTTTTAGCAATTTTCTTCGTGACTTCTAACTTAGTTGGTTCACCTTTAAAATTAAACTTGTTCTTCTTGAACTTAGGAGTGCGTTTGGTATTGGTTAACACATTAGCAGTAGAAAGTTGTTTATTGACCAATTCCAAATTCATCCTAGTTCTAGTCTCATCTTCAACTTTGATGCAACGTTTTAGATGTGCAAGTTTAATTTGTTCAGGCAACCTATACATCTCAGTCTTAAAAGATAGCCACGAAGCAGGTAACTTATAAATTATTGCTCCAGTAAGGAACTCATCGCACACAGTAATGTTTTCAGTTTTTAGTTTCCCTACCAGATTCTCTAAATCTGTTACCTGAGGAAGGATTGCATTTTCTTCTTTAAAAGTGAAACCCATGAACTTATCAACTAGATGTGCCTTAGAAACTTTCTCTTCTTTCTTAAATTCATCTAGTAGATTATCCCAAATTTGTTTAGCAGTTTCATATTTCATATACACGTCTGCAAGGCGATCTGATATGCTATTCAATAAGAATTCTCTACATAAGTCTTCATCAGTTACCCATGTTGCATCGTCAACATCTTCAACACATTCATCATATGTTGTTTGACATGTATAGAATATTTTCATGAATTTCATCCCGTATTGGGCTTTTCTTTTCCAACTATTAAACTCAGTACTACTGAATCCCTCTAATTTGGGAACCTCGTACGGACGACTATGTTTTTCCATCACAAAGGAATAAACAATAGATTCCCAACAATAGAGAGTTCTTTCTAAATAGTTACTACTTATGTGATTTAGTAAAGAGAAAAATAACTGAGTTTAGAATGGACCAAATCTGGAGAGCACACAGCAACTAGTCAAGAAACTGATCCGATCTGATCAAACTTCCAAACTCAAACAGCAATGGAACCCTTGGATTCAGTCTGATCTAACGCCAGACTCCAACAGCAATGGAGGAAGAAGCCACTTGATTCGATCTGATCAAGCACGACTAATCCAGAGGAGGAAGACGACCGGACGTCGACGGCGGGGCTCTGGATCGCGACGGCTTCGGCGAGCGGGAGCGCGACGGCTTCGGCGAACGGGAGCGCGACTGCTTCGGCATTCGGGAGTGCGACGGCGCGGCGTTCGGGATCCCGACGGCGGCGCTCTGATCGCGACTAGACGTTCGGGATCTTGTTGACCAGCGGCGGCGGCGATCTTGGTCGGAGACAGCGGCGGCCCAAGGTAGAAGATGTCTAATATCTTAAGAATGTTAATACTGATTTGGGGAAATTAGGGTTAGGGTTAATCTCTAGCCGCTTAAGATATTATACCCTGCTTATCAGTATTGGAATATTACAGGGTACTACCTCTAGACCAGCTTATATAGAGATTAGACTGGGTTTAGGGTACTGGGCTTTTAGCCCACTCAACCCGTTCCAATATTAAAACATAACACGTGTAAACCCGTGTTGCCCCATAGAATAATATACACAATATTATTCTATTATAATGAGAATATACATATACATCCAACAGAAATTAGTATCAAATAAACAACGTGTCCTTCAATTAAGGTAGTGAGCTTATAGTTGCATCATGCCTTAGGAAGTTAGAGTTCATTCTTATTTCCTAATGACGATCCAAACCAAATTCATAAAAAAACAGTCATGCCTAAATGAAAGGATAAGCTACTGGTCAATTAGAGATCAATTATAATAGAATATCAATTTCCTAGTTATTTAAACTGTGTTCTAAAAAATAGCCTAAATGGTCACTTAAATTTCTACTAATATCTCATAAAAAACCATCTGATACTAATACTTGAAATCTCAAGCTTGGTTTAACAGCCTCAAATCTCAATAGGAATTGCGACTTGCGACTTCGATATCAAATTTTCTCATATTCTCAAATATCAAACTTCAAACCTAGATCCGCAGCATTCGCTCATATTCTCAACAATTTCAAATCTTTTTTTTAATTTTTTTTTTTTTTCTGAACAATCTCAAATCTCAAATAATTATCTCATTTTCTTTAATATGAAGTATACCTGATTTTAACTGAGGGAGAAGGATTTGAGAGAGGGATTGAAGGTTTCAAAGCTAGGTTTTGGAGTAGATTGGGAAAAAAAAATTAAAATGGAGAAGAAGAAAGCAGCAGAAGAAAAGAGAGAGCGGATCGGGTCGGGTAGTGTGTGAGTGTTGACATCAGAGGGAGCGGATTGTATGGACTTACATTTTAAAAAAATTAAAATAATTATTTTTACAAAGGAGCTGCCCGTGAGCGGCCGAGCTTGGTGTGGCTCCGCAAGTGCATACACTAGATGACCCATAGGTGGCGGTATTAGAATAGATAGAGAGGACAGTCAGTTGGGTGTAGTTTGGACCAATTCCACCTGTCAACTGGTGGTGGTGAGTGAAGTAGTCTGCATGTGCGGCAACGGCAGTGGGAGGGAGGGGGGGACACCATGCAGTTGGCCAACATGATGACCCGTTGAGGTGCAAGGGGTTTGCTTCAGAATACAATGTCGTTGCATGCTTTCCATAGTTGCCATAAAAGGTTGAAGCATCTGATAGCAGTGTTGGCTTCAAGTTGGGGAATGGTGAGACACCAAAGGATGCAGTCGGGTGGAGCTGCAAAGATGGGTGGGGTTGGTAGCTCGGCTACGGCAAACAGCTCTTGAGAATGCAATCAAGCACGTGAAGAAAAGATGGAGGATGTATAGTTCATCCTCACTGTTGCCCAATGGGCAGCGACTGTCGTTTCTGAGCCCTAGAGATGCACGGCGGTGGTTAGTGAAAAGCGCAGTCTCCATATAAAATGTTTGACTCGGGCATAAGGAGTTTGTATCCCATACTTTTATGGGTGGATATCGGTGACAGTATGGTTAGCAAATAATTGCGTGTTATTGCTAGAGAGGCTGTAGATGGATTTGGATGAGAAACTCCCACTTGTACATGGAGCTCAAATGATATGGTCCTTCCCATGTGGATCTTGTGGGTCAATCAACAAAGCAAGGATCTTGTAGGCAGTGATCGGGTCAAATAATGAATGAATAAATATGGCTATTCCTATGCAAGCCATTGGGGAGGAGTAGATTCGCAACATGAGAGAAGGAGGCGGCATTCCATCATGTAGGCTTTTGGATCCAACCTTGGATGGTGGGTACCTAGCAGTGTTTGAGGAAATCGAGTACCAGTGACAATTTTGCATTGGGAATTGCCAAGGAGGATTGGGAGCACCTGTAGTATACCTCATCAGCTTGGGGAAATCCCAGGTTTGGAGTTGCTTCAGGTAGATCTGTAAGTAGGAAGTATTTCGCTTTCATCATTCTACTCCATTGACAATGAGAGTTAGAGATGAGCTTCCAACCTTATTTGACAAAGAGGCCGATAAGGTTAACAGATTGAAAATATTATTGGATTAAGAATTGATTATGACTGAGTACAATGACTCCTATATATATATAGGAGAGAACCAAATACTAAACTGATACATAACCCGATATGGGACTATATAATACAATATATAACATCGCCCCTGAAACTCACAGTGGGTCGAATAGTGTGAGTTTGCCCACCAAGTAACGAAATCTTTGAACAGTGTGAGATTTGGTGGAGAAGTCTGCTATCTGCTGTGAAGATGTAACAGAATGAAGGAAAATGGTCTCTGCTTCAAAGTGCTCACGAACATAGTGGCAATCTATCTTTATGTGCTTCGTTCCCTCATTAAAGATCGGGTTGCTTGTATTGTGCAACGCACTCTGGTTATCACAATAAAGATGAGTAGCTCCTATGAGAGTGACACTCATATCTGATAACAGCCAACGAACATGAACAATCTCTCTAGTAGTAGCTATTACATATTATATTAGATACTATATTATGAGAGAGATTAGTTTAGTCTCATATTGAATAATGTATTAGTTTAGTCTTCTCTTCTCTCCTATATATATGAGACATATTGTACTCAGTTCAATCATTCAATAATCAATAAGAATTCATTCGTTTCAAACTCTAATTCTAACATGCTATCAGAGCCAGTATTCCTATAAGGCCTAAACTAATTTGATCCTCGTTATTGAGGTGGAGTGATTCGCGTCTTCATCGGAATCACTCCACCTCCTACCATCTCTCTCATCGATCAAGTCTCCAAAAATCATAGCCGTCATCAACTACCTCTACCAAAACTCTAGCCGCCATCACAACAACAACTTCGACAACTCCATCATTAACCTCTCCTTCTCTGAAACCCACGCCAACATCAACATCAGATCATCATCGTCATCATTATCATATCAACAGCGGTAGCGGCATCATCAGCACACCCCAACCCTCGATCTAGGGTTTCCTCTCAAGCATCATCCATGGTGCCCATCGTCTCGATGCCATCAACATCCAACGACCTCTCCCAAACGAGATCCAAACCCCGATTGCTTCTACTTCCCTTCAACTCCATCTTCAACCTCCCGTCGACCCTACCAGCCCCCGTCGACCTCACCACCACTTTCCCAAACAGCCATCATCGAAATCCCACCCCGAAACCTTGCTGCAGACCCCACAAACCTTAGCTGCCACCTCTTCAAAACCCTAGCCTCCATCTCCTTCGAAATTCGCAGTCAACACCATCCCCTCCAAACCTTAATCTATCTGTACCTTATACTCCAAACCCGATAACCCTATAACCCTATAATCCTATACCCATATTTTACCCTAACTTAACTCTACTCGACCCGTTTTTTTTGTTTTTTCAAAAAAAAAAATCCAAAAAAAATTCTTGCAGGTCCTTTAGCTTCTACAGTCTTCGTCAAGAAACTCACATTGAGTTTGAGAGGAGGAGATGTCAACACCATCACAGTTCCCGTCTTCCTCACCTTCTGTCAACGTCCACCATCTTCCGCATCCAATTCTCAGTTCAGGGATAATTCTCAAGTCAGGGGTGAGATCCCAACATGCGCCAATAGTGTGCCACTACATACTACTTCTTATACTTTTTAGTTCGGGGTGAGATCTCAACAGATTGGGATATGGAGATTCCGCCATAGTTCGGAATATGAAATTCCCAACAGTGCGTCACCACTCATTCCTTCCACCACATACTACTTCTTCTACTTCTCAGTTCGGGATGAGATCCCAACAGATCGGGATATGGAGATCCCGCCACAGTTCGGGATATGAAAATTCCAACAGTGCGTCACCATTACTTTCTTCCACCACATACTACTTCTTCTACTTCTCAGTTCGGAGTGAGATCCCAACAGATCGGGATATAGAGATCCAGCCACAGTTCGGAATATGAAATCACAACAGTGCATCACCACTACTTCCTTACACCACTTTTTTCCACTACTGCTACTACTATTCTCAAGTCTGGGGTAAGATCCCAACACATGCGCCATCGAGCGCCTTTCCTGTGCCATCTACTTGAGCGCTGTTACCGTCTCTGCCACATGAATATCGTCAATATTCCAAACTCATGTTGTTTGGACTAGCTTGAGTTTGAGAGGAGTGTTAGATATTATATGAGATATTATAGTATGAGAGAGATTAGTTTAGCCCCATATTGAATAATGTATTATTTTAGTCTTCTCTTCTCTCCTTTATATAGGAGACATATTCAGTTTAATCATTCAATAATCAATAAGAATTCATTACTTTCCATCTCTAATTCTAACAGTAGCTGTCATTCCTCTGTACTCAGCTTCAGTGGAAGAACATGCAATAACTGCTTGTTTCTTGCTTCACCATGAGATCAGCGAATCACCAAGAAATAGACAAAAACCTGCGGTAGACCGTCTGGTAGTATCACCCGCCCTGTATGAATCAGAATATGTACTGAGCTCCAGTTTGGATGTAGAAGGCATGACCAATAAGCAAATGATAGTGCCTCAAAGATATATGAGGATCTAAAGAAGAGCCATGTAGTGGACTGATGTAGGAGTAGAAACAAACTGACTAAAAATACTGAATACATGAGATATATTGGGTTTGGTCATACATAAGTAGACAAGTTGTCCAACAATCTGTTTGTATCTAGTAGGATCGGGAAATAGCTCACCAATTGTGGAACGAAGCTTCGAGATGTGAGGCAGAGGGAAAAGGAGGATGTAGTAGCGGGGGAGTCAGTGGAGACGGAAGAATATCGGTAAAACTGATGTTCCATTGGAGAAGTACCTTTTTTTTTGATTTTTTGATTTTTTGGAGAAAAAAACGGGTATAGGGTGTTGTTGGTGTCAGGTTGGGTTGCGGGTGTATTTGGAGTTCGGGTTTGGGTGTATTAGGAGAAACGAGTATAAGGAGAAACGAACTGCTAGGGTTTGTAGGTTAAGGGATAAAAGGAGTGGAAGCTAGGGTAGGGTTTTGAGAGGAGGAAGTGCAGCGGAGGGAGCGGCTAGTGGGGTTCGAGATTGGGTGGTGGTTTGTGGTTGGTTGCCGAGGATGAGGGTTTCGGTGAGGGTGAGAAGTGGAGAGAAGAGGTCGGGGATGGGTTTTCGGAGAGCGGAGGTCGACCGGGTTGGGGTTGTGTTCGGAGATAAAGACATTGGAAGAAGAGATGAGTTTCGTGAGTTGAGGTCGACGGGGATGGATTTTGGAGATGGGTTTCAGGAATTGCTATTTTTTTATGCTAACGAGAGGATGAAGATGCCGACGGAGTTAAGTGGAAGAGGGTCGCCGCCGGGAATGAAGATGTCGACCTTCTAGGCGATTCTTGTTATTATTGGAGTTTTGTGTAAAGGAGGAATTTTGTGGAGTTAGGGTTAGGAATTAGTGAGAAAGAGAGAATTTTGGGGTTAGTGCTCTGATACCGTGATAAGTTTAATAGAGAGATTGAAAATATTATTGGATTATTGGATTAAGAATTAATTATGACTAGGGCTGCAAACGAATCGAGCTATTCGCGAGCTATTCGGCTTGAACTCGGTCAAAGCTCGGCTCGAACCGAGCTTGAGCTCAAAACTGAGCTCGTTTCGTAAATGAGCCGAGCTCGAGCTTTTATTATTATTATTTTTAGGCTAAGCTCGCGAGCTATTCGGCTCGAATATGGTCAAAGCTCAGCTCGAACCGAGCTCGAGCTCAAAATTGAGCTCGTTTCATAAACGAGCCGAGCTCGAGCCTGAAGGTATTCGGCTCGGCTCGGCTAGATTGCAGCCCTAATTATGACTGAGTACAATGTTTCCTATATATATAGGAGAGAACCAAATACTAAACTGATACATAACTCGATATGAGACTATACAATACAATATCTACCAGAGGCTAAGGTTGGTATCATGAAGGTTAGAGAATCCAAGTCCTCCATGCTATAATATTTGTATCACAATAAAATCAACTTCAAGAAATTTATTTTCTTTGTTACAACTTTGGTTACAAAATATTCGCAATAAATCCAAATATGATTGAGAGGCACAAAAATCAGAGAAGGGGGAGAAGAATAAAACCAGTAAAATTAAAGAAAAATGAAAAACAATAAAACTGAATCGATTTGTGTCAAGGCTTGTGTATCACACAATCTTCTAAAAATAAATTTCGCCTCGTCCGGGTGCTGGAACTTGTATAGCTGCCTGTCTCCCAGAATGCAACGACAAGACGAGCTGACGCAGACACCACGTCACACTTTCGAACTGGACAGCGTCTGAAATCTATGACCACAAGACCGAAGAATGGAACAAGCACAGAACATAGAGTTTGGGGAAGAGAAGAGTTCCACTATAACGAAAGATAACTCCTATAATGCACCGGCTATAACGGCAGACAGAAGCTTGAATGTACTACCGTAACGGAGGACAACTGTGGCAAAAAATTGGCTCTGCACGGGGTGGGTTCACGTCGGTTCGGTATTCGTGTCCGCAGGACGTGCGTGCGCACACAAATCATCAAAATCTCTCATTGATTCATAGAGGATCTTACTAAAATAAAAATTGCTAAAAAATTGTATTATATGCGAAATCTGAAGGCCCCCACACACGTGTGCATTATATGTGAAATATTAGATTTTTTTTTACCATAAGAAAGTCACTAGTTTTCAACAAATTCAAATTTTGACACTAGGCATTTTGACTACTTTTGGCAATTCAACCTCTTACCTTTCAACAAAATACGTAGATAATGCTATCGGATGAGTTGAGCTTTAAGTAGGCTGGCTGAGAACCAATTGAGTTTTGCAAAATCCAACTTTGACTCTTTTTGACAATTCGACTGCTTATCTTTCTACAAAATGTGTTGATATTATCGTGTATTAGATAATCTTTAACTAGTTTGATAGAGAACTAGTTACCCTTTGTAAAAGCCAAGTTTGCCTGAGGCATTTTGACTCATTTTCGAGTTTCAACTGCTGATCTTTCCACAAAAAATATTGATAATGTTGTCAAGTGAGCTTAGCTAAAATTAGTCTAATAAAGAACCAATTGAGTTTTCTGAAAGGAACATTTTCCACTGAGACATTTGAATTTTTTTTTAAAAATTTGACTATTCCACAGAAGGGGTAGATAATGTTGCCTCATGAGGTGAGCTTCACTTCGGTTGATAGAAAAGCAATTGAGTTTGGTAAAAGCCAACTTTGATTCTTTTTGGCGATTTAACAATAATCTTTCTACAAAAAGTGTTGGTAATGTTGTCGCATTAGCTGAGCTTTAATTAGTCTTATAGAGAACTAGTTGACTTTTGAAAAAAGTCCACTTTGTCACCGAGGCATTTAACTTATTTGGGGATTCGACCACTTATCTTTCAACAATTGAATATGTTGACACGTGAGCTGAGCTTTGATTAGTTTGATAGAGAATAAATTGAGTTTGTAAAGCCAATTTTGCCACTCAGGCATTTTAACTCTTTTTGGGGATTTGATTGTTTATCTTTTCAAAAGATGTGTATAATATTGATGAATTAGTTGAGCTTTAATTATGCTAATAGAGAACCAATTGAGTTATGTAAAAACCAACTTTGATTTTTCCTAGCAACTCGGTCACTTATCTTTTCTACAAACAACATTGATAATGTTGCCGCATCAGCTGAGCTTTAATTAGTCCGATAGATAACCAATTAAATTTTGAGATAACCCACTTTTTCCTTTTGGCATTTTAACTCGTTCTGGGTTTCGGCCTCTTATCTTTCCATCAAAAGCATTGATAGTATTGTCACATGAGGTGAGCATTACTTAGTTTGATAGAGAACAAGTTACCTTCTGTAAAAGCCAACTTTGTCCCCGAGGTATTTTGACTCATTTTGGGGATTCGACCACTTAAAATTCCACAAAAAGTATTGATAATGTTGTGAAGTGAGTTGAGTTTTAATTAGTCTAATAGAGAACCCATTGAGTTTTCTAAACAACACCCTTTCCACTCAAGCATTTTGATCCTTATAGGCGATTCAACTGCTTATGTTTCCACAAAATGCGTAAATAATGATGTCACATGAGGTGATATTTAATTAGGCTGACATAGAAGCAATTGAGTTTGGTAAAAGCCAACTTTGACCATTTTTGGCACTATGAGTGCTAATCTTTCTACAAAAAGTATTTGATAATGTCGTCATATTAATTGGGCTTTAAGAGCATCCACAGTCGTTGAAGCCAAATTTTGGGTAAATAGAAATTTAGAAATAGGAAAAATAGAATGTAGTTGCAGTCGTTGAAGCTATTTTTTGGGTATTTTCGATCGGTCGTTTGTTTCCGTATAAACGGCGGAAGATTATCTATCGTCAATCTCATAAGACGGTATATAATATACCGTGGGTGGAGCGGTATTAACTCTTATTTTTTTTTTTTTAAAAAAAAACCCAACAACGGGTGATAATACTCCGTTAATTTGAAGCCACGGTACATTATTCACCGTTGGTAGACGTTCTTTTAATTTTTTTATTTTTTTTTTAAAAAATGCCAATGACGGGTTATAAAGCACCGTCAATTTGATCAGACGGTAGTTTATTAACCGTCCGTTTATTTTATTTTTTAAAATTTTTTTTTTAAAAAATTAAATCCAACAACGGGTCAAAATCTTCCGTCAATTTGATCACACGGTGGATTATTTACCGTTGGTTGACTTTTTTTTTTTTTTTTTTTTTTTTTTATAAAAAAAACCCAGCAAACGGATCATAATATCCCGTCAATTTGAATGCACGGTGCTTTTTCCACCGTCGGTTGACTTCCAGTATTTTTTTTTTTTTTTTTTAATGCACTAGAAGACAAAAAATTTAAAAAAAAAAAAAAAAAACAAAAAACCTGAAGGCACACACGGAAGAGAATGTGCCGTCATTTAGTGTCTGACGTGTACTAACATTCATTTTTTTTTATTTTTTTAATGCACTACAAGACAAAAAAATAAAAAAAAAATAAAAAAAAAGTTAAAATTGGCCTGGGACGGAAGAGAATGTGCCGTCAATTTCAAATGACGGGGAATTATACACCGTCGGCCAATTGCGTCGTTTGTTGATTTTTTTTTTTTAAAAAATTGGTTCGGACGGAAGATTATCAACCGTCAATCTCCTTGGACGGTGTATAATACGCCGTTGGTTGACTTTTTTTTTTTTTTTTTTTCTTTTTCAAAAGCTTCTTAATCATTTGGGTTCAGTACTTTTGTACGGGACGGAAGATTATCTTCCGTTAATTAGATCGGACGGATTATAATCTTTCGTGAGCTATATTTTCCATTTGGCCAGATCGCCTGCTATATTTGGCACGCAACTGTTCATCGTATACCCAAATTTTGGGTATTTAGACAACGACTGTAGCTCGATTTTTTCTAAATTTTCCAAATTTTGGGTATATAGCAAACGACTGTGGATGCTCTAATTTGTTGATAAAGTACCAGTTGACTTTGTTAAAAGGTAACTTTTCCCCATGAGGCATTTTAACTCGTTTTGGGAATTCAACCACTTATCTTTTCGCACAAAGCGATTATAATGCTGTCATGTGAGGTGAGCTTTAATTAGTCTGATAGAGAACCAATTGAATTTCGCAAAAAAACAACTTTTTAACTTAGGTATTTTGACTTTGTTTGGAGATTCGACCGCTTATCTTTTCACAAACTGCGTAGATAATGTTGCCGCATGAGTTGACCTTTAATTAGGCTGATAGATAACCAATTGAGTCATGTAAAAGCCAACTTTGACCGTTTGGTGATTTGACCGCTAATCTTTTTCTACAAAAAAATGTTGATAATATTGTCGCATCGACTGAGCTTTAATTAGTCTAATAGAGAAGTAACTGAGTTTTGTAAAAGCTAATTGTGCCCCTGCGGCATTTTGACTTTGTTTTGGGATTCGACAACTTATATCCTTTCATGAAAAGCGTTCATAATATGGTCACATGAGCTAAGATTTAATTAGTCTGATAGAGAACCAATTGCATTTTGTAAAACTCGACTTTGACACTATGGTTTTGACTGTTTTGGGGGATTTGACTTATCTTTCCACAATGCATAGTATAGTGCTGCTGCATGAGATGGCCTTTAATTAGGCTAATATAGAATCATTTGAGTTCTGCAAGAGCCAATTTGGACTCTTTTTGGTGATTCTGCTTCTTATCTTTTACACAAAAAATGTTGATAATGTTGTCGCATCAGCTAAGCATTAAATAGTTGATAGAGAACAAGTTAAATTTTTGAAAAGTTTTTTTTTTCTAGAAGGTGGAGAATTTTTGAAAAGTTGCTCAATGATTTTTGTGGAAAGATCAAAAAATACCCTCACTATACAATACCCTCAAATTTTTTTTGAGGGTATTTTGCGGTCGAATCCTTAAAACAAGTCAAAATGCCTCAGAGGAAAAGTTGGATTTGACAAAAACTCCACTGGTTTTCTATCAGATTAATAAAAGCTCAGATGATGCAATGACATACTGACATTATCAAACTCACGTGACAATATTGTCAACGTTTTTTTTTGGGTGAAAAACTAGATTTGTCCGTAGTCACTCGCCTACAGCACGTCTTTGAAACGATACAGAATATGAAAGTCTTGTAAACTGTAAAACAACGATTATGTAGCTATTCCCTAAAAACAAAAAAACAATTATATAGCTCAAGTTTGAATAGGAAAACAATAATTAGTTGTAAATAAAATATCATGTTTTCATTAGTATATGTTGAAAATTAATTATAAATGAGGGTCTAAAATCTAACTTCTTAGAACTATGAGTGTGGAAAATGATAAAATTTAACTGTTGATGAGATATTTGCTATTTTGAATATAACATGAGCAATAAAAAAATGCATAAAAAATCTAAAAATTTACAAACCTGAAATCTGAAAATATAAATTTCTGAGTAAATAGAGAGAGAGGGAGGGAGGGAGAGAGAGAGAGAAATAAATAAATAAATAAATAAGTTGTTTTGGAATTTGAATTTGAGTTTTGGGGAGAACTTTTAGACGGAAAAATATGTTTTGTGCGGTTAGATATGGACCGTTGATTTCAACCCTATTGAATAAGAGCCACCTGACAGCTTGTTTTGTGTTTTATTATATAGATAAGCGATTGAATCTCAAAAAGAGTCAAAATTTCTCCGAGGCAAAGTTGAGTTTTAAGAAACTTAATTGGTTTTGTATCGGTAAGGACATGCGGCAATGTATCAACATTTTATGTAGAAAGATAAGCAGTCGATTCCCAGAAGGATCAGAATGCCTCAGGGTTAAAATTGCCTTAAAAAAAACTCAGTTGGTTTTCTATTAGACTACTTCAAGCTCAACTCATGCGATGACATTATCAGCACATTTTACAAGTTATTAAATCCCCAAAATAAGTCACTACAAAGTTTTTTGAGGGAAAAGGTGGAATCTGGCCACCCTGTTTCATTAATAAGACTTTAACGAAACAAACCTAGAGTACTGGGCCGAAGTACAAACTACAGACAGAAATAAAACATACATAAAGCAACATGACGCGTACAAACAACAAATCCCTCCAACAACCCTGAAAGGTGCACTACAAAAGATACTCGATTTACCGGCGAATGTTCCCCGGCGTTTTACTAGTAGCGCCGGGGTAGGGAGCGAATAGGAATGGGGCGTCAGAAGGGATGGTTATACACCGGCGGTCGCTTTAAAACGCCGGTCAATCCGCGTATTCACCGGCGTTTTATTTAAAACGCCGGTGAAGTGTATTATTCACCGACGTTTTAATAATAAACGCCGGTGAATATACCTACACATTCACCGGCGTGTCTAATTGAAACGCCGGTGAAAAGTTGCGATTAATCCCATCTACCCTAACCTTTCGCTCGCCATTTTCCCAAACCCCAAAAAAATAAAAAAAAGAGGGCGCTTCGTTTTCCCTCCTTCCTCGCTCTACTTCCCGCGTGTTTGCCTCCGCCGCTTCGTCCTCTTCGACCGCCTTCGACCTTTCGTCATCGTCCCTTCTTCCCTTCGTCATTTTCGATTTCCCTCCTCCCTCTCTCGATTTGGAGGTGAATCGGCGATCGGAAACCACCGTGTCGCCCCGCTCTCTCTCTATCTCCTCCCCCCGCGCTCGTCACCCCGCTCTCTCTCTCTCTCTCTCTTCGGTATCATCTCTTGATTTCCCTTATTTTTGAAACTTAGCATGTTTTTTCTGATAGATGCATCTTGATTTCCTTAACATGAATGGTTTAGTTGGGATGAAGAATTAATAGAAAAATATATGCTTAGGTATTGGAAATTTTCATGTTCTTTTACTGTTAAAGAAGCTGATTTCATGCATCTGATTGTCATCTTGGCATGTTTTTTTAACCAAAATGGGTTCACTGTGAACTGAGGATGCTATAGCTACGTATGCGAAAATCCTCCGGATATGCACAACAATTGGGTTTTAGATTTAGTTGGGCTAAAGAATTAGTAGAGCAACATATATGCTCAGATAATGGAAATTTTCATTTCAAGATACTGTTAAAGTAACCTGTTTACCCTCTTTGGCATGATTTTTTAACCAAAAATGGGTTCACTTCCAAACTAAGTATGCTGCTAGAATTTTCATCTTCTTTTACTGTTAATGAAGCTTATTTCATGCATCTGATTGTCTTCTTGGCATATTTTTTTGACCAAAATGGGTTCACTGTGAACTGAGGATGCTATAGCTACGTATGCCAAAATCCGCCGGATATGCACAACAATTGGGTTTTAGATTTAGTTGGGCTCAAGAATTAGTAGAGCAGCATATAAGCTCAGATAATGGAAATTTTCATTTTAAGATACTGTTAAAGTAACCTGTTTGCCCTCTTTGGCATGATTTTTTAACCAAAAATGGGTTCACTTCCAAACTAAGTATGCTGCTAGAATTTTCATGTTCTTTTACTGTTAAAGAAGCTGATTTCATGCATCTGATTGTCATCTTGGCATGTTTTTTTAACCAAAATGGGTTCACTGTGAACTGAGGATGCTATAGCTACGTATGCGAAAATCCTCCGGATATGCACAACAATTGGGTTTTAGATTTAGTTGAGCTAAAGAATTAGTAGAGCAACATATATGCTCAGATAATGGAAATTTTCATTTCAAGATACTGTTAAAGTAACCTGTTTGCCCTCGTTGGCATGATTTTTTAACCAAAAATGGGTTCTCTTCCCAACTAAGTATACTGCTAGCATTTTCATCTTCTTTTACTGTTAATGAAGCTTATTTCATGCATCTGATTGTCTTCTTGGCATGTTTTTTTGATATTAAATGGGTTCACTGTGAACTGAGGATGGTATAGCTGTATGCCAAATCCTGCGGATATGCACAACAATTGGGTTTTAGATTTAGTTGGGCTAAAGAATTGATAGAGCAACATATAAGCTCAGATAATGGAAATTTTCATTTCAAGATACTGTTAAAGTAACCTACAAATTGCCATCTTTAGCATAATTTTTTAACCAAAAATGGGTTCACTTCCAAACTAAGTATGCTGCTAGCATAGGCCTCATCTTCTTTCACTGTTAATGAAGCTAATTTCATGCATCTGATTGTCTTCTTGGCATGTTTTTTTGATATTAAATGGGTTCACTGTGAACTGAGGATGGTATAGCTGTTTGCCAAAATCCTCCGGATATGCACAACAATTGGGTTTTAGATTTAGTTGGGCTAAAGAATTGATAGAGCAACATATAAGCTCAAATAATGGAAATTTTCATTTTAAGGTACTGTTAAAGTAACCTGCAGATTGCCATCTTTGGCATGATTTTTTAACCAAAAATGGGTTCACTTCCAAACTAAGTATGCTGCTAGAATTTTCATGTTCTTTTACTGTTAAAGAAGCTGATTTCATGCATCTGATTGTCATCTTGGCATGTTTTTTTAACCAAAATACACTTCACTGTGAACTGAGGATGCTATAGCTACGTATGCCAAAATCCTCCGGATATGCACAACAATTTAATACACCGGTTTAATTATCTTCCTATTTTCTACTGCTATTTTCTACTGCTTGGTGTTATTTACATTAAACTATGCTTAGTGTCATTTGAACCAAACTATCATTGTAATTTAATTTGTTACAAATCTCATTTTTAAATTTTTTTTATAATTATGTTGGTCTGTTAATCCTACTAAAGTACAAATTTTATGATAGTTATTATAAACATGTTATTAATTAAATTTGCATCTCTAAAGAAGTTATTGAATCCTTGACAGGTACAACATGCCGAGGCGTGGAAAGAGGATAAATACAAATGATGGCAACGAGAGCCATGGGGATGAGCAGCCACTACATAATAGTGGCAGTCAAACAGATGAGGGTGAGGGTAGCACGCCGCCCACTGTCAAAAAACATCGTGGGCAGACTAAGATGACGAATATTTGGAGGCTTCAGAATGACGAAAGGATCGTGGTGGAGGTAAACGGTGTCGGGCAACCGGTTGGCGATAACGCCAGCAAATTTTCTTCCTTTATTGGGGTTATAGCAAGGAACCCCCGGACACTTCCTTTGTCATACGAGAGTTGGCCTAAGGTGCCAACCACAACAAAGGCCACTGCTATTACGACAATCAAGGTATTTCTCATCTAGAATAAATAATTGGTCGGCGCAAATATATTATTGAAATATGTATTTTTAGTGATGGGTAATAAATTTTGCAGTAATACTTCTCGTTTGCCGACTCCCTTACGCCTTGGGTTGAAAAGTCACTCTCCAAAAAGTGGAGGGACTACAAGAGTGACTTGAAGGCGAAGTTTTATGACAAAGACCTTTCAGAGGAGGAGAATGCAATGAATGTGCCAGAAAATGTGGAGCCTTCAGATTGGTAATTTCTTGTGCACTACTGGAGTTCGGCGATCGGTCAGGTATTTACATTAAAGGCACAAAAATCTAATGAGTATGTGGTTGTATGGCAATTGTAATGATTTTTTCTGCTAACTTCATTGTGGCATGTACAGAAAAGGGCGGAGGTGGGAGTTGCCAGTCGTTCAAAGCAGCTAGTGTTACACACCGCTGGTACACAGAGCTTCGCTCTGCTTCGGGAAGAATTGGTAGGCGCAATCGTATTGAACATTTTTTACTTACAGTTATTTGTTTATAACCATTTCATCTTACTAATATATAGGCAGAAGATTTGGGGGGTCCTACGGAGTTTGGCGACATTGACTTTTTCGATTCCACCCACAAATCGAAGGATGGGACGTATGCGAGCCCTGAGGCAGCACGGATTCTGGTAATTTGTGAACTAATATCTAATGAGTAGTTGAAATCTCATCTGCTTTTAACTCTAATTGTTATGTCCTTTTACAGACTAACGCTCGGAAAAGGTATGATGAAATCTCTTCCGCTTCAGATTCTGACCCTACGGCGGCATGCCCAGATTGGCGTACCCGACAGAGAGTTGCCTTGACCGTGGTTAGGGGAAAGGAGAGGCATGGACGTGTCCATGGTATGGGACTAGGACCAACCCCCTCATGGCTATTCAGACGGAGCGAATCTAGTTCAAGTGCCAATCGGGACGAGGAGATGATTTCATTAAAGGCACAAGTTGCACTCCTTCAAGAACAAATAGCCAATTTAATAGGGCAGCAATCCCAAGTCCCACCCTCGGTAAGTATTTAAATTGGTATTTTTAAAGAGATTATGGTCTTGAATGCATGAAAGACACGTACTAGTGTTTGTGAGTCTGCATTGTGGCTGTCGTCTATAAGCATTTCGTCTATGTTTCTTAAGTGGGTTGTGATTAGAAAGAAAGGGCTGGAGTGGAGATCTGGAAACCCAAATAGAGACATCTCGTTTATTATAATCTATACTTATTGTTGGACCAACGCCCTCTTGCTGTTGTTGCTGATGTCTCTTTGTGTGCGTGTGTTGAAGAGAATGAAGGGATGAGAGAGAGAGAGATGAGGAAAATGCCGCTATGTTAGCCTGGTGTATCCTCATTCTCTACCATCCCTCTTTCTGGCTCCATATATGGCTTATATATTAAATTGGTTTCCTTCCACGATGACAGTCCGTAATACAACACTTGATATGAGCCCTGTTCATAGCTGCACCCTATTGCATACTCACAACCAACTAATACGTGTCGTTCATGCATTGTATGACCAACCCCACTTTGGCACATAACATGCTTAGATGACATTGTATGACCTGCAAATAAGGTTTGTTCAGCCGTGTTGTTGTACTGATTTGGAGGATTTTGGTATGCTAGCAGCATACTTACTTTCACAGTGAACCCATTTTTTGTTAAAAAATCATGCCAAAGATGGCAATCTGCAGGTTACTTTAACAGTATCTGAGCATATATGTTGCTCTACTAATTCTTTAGCCCAACTAAATCTAAAACCCAATTGTTGTGCATATCCGAAGGATTTTGGCATACGTACCTATAGCATCCTCAGTTCACAGTGAACCCATTTTGGTCAAAAAAACATGCCAAGATGACAATCAGATGCATGAGATAAGCTTCATTAACAGTAAAAGAAGATGAGGATGGCAATCATGCCAAAGATGGCAATCAGGTTACTTTAACAGTATCTTAAAATGAAAATTTCCATTATCTGAGCATATATGTTCCTTTAACAGTGACTGTGAACAATTGTTCTTAATTGGGCTGTGATTAGAAAGAGACGAGTTGGAGTGGAGATCTGGAAACCCATATAGAGACATCTTGTTCATAATAATTTATTATTATTGTTGTTCTTGTCGATCTTGCTGTTGTTGCTGATGTCTCTATGTGTCCGTGTGCTGAAGGGAAAGAAGGGATGAGAGAGAGATGAGGAAAATGCCGCTATGTTAGCCTGGTGTATCCTCATTCTCTACCATTCCTCTTTCTGGCTTCTATATTTGGTTTCCTTCCACGATGACAATTCCATAAAACTACACTTGATATGAGCCCTATTCGTCATTTTCGATTTCCCTCCTCTGCTTTCTCTCTCTCTCTCTTCGGTATCATCTCTTGATTTCCCTTATTTTCCAAACTTAGCATGTTTTTTCAGATAGATGCATCTTGATTTCCTTAACATGAATGGTTTAGTTGGGATGAAGAATTAATAGAAAAATATATGCTTAGATACTGGAAATTTTCATGTTCTTTTACTGTTAATGAAGCTGATTTCATGCATCTGATTGTTTTCCTGGCATGCTTTTTTGACCAAAATGGGTTCACTGTGAACTGAGGATGATGCTATAGGTACGTATGCCAAAATCCTCCGGATATGCACAACAATTGGGTTTTAGATTTAGTTGGGCTCAAGAATTGGCTCAGATAATGGAAATTTTCATTTCAAGGTACTGTTAAAGTAACCTGCAGATTGCCATCTTTGGCATGATTTTTTAACCAAAAATGGGTTCACTTCCAAACTAAGTATGCTGCTAGCATAGGCCTCATCTTCTTTCACTGTTAATGAAGCTGATTTCATGCATCTGATTGTCTTCTTGGCATGTTTTTTTGATATTAAATGGGTTCACTGTGAACTGAGGATGGTATAGCTGTATGCCAAAATCCTCCGGATATGCACAACAATTGGGTTTTAGATTTAGTTGGGCTAAAGAATTGATAGAGCAGCAACATATAAGCTCAGATAACGAAAATTTTCATTTCAAGATACCGTTAAAGTAACCTATAGATTGCCATCTTTGGCATGATTTTTTAACCAAAAATGGGTTCACTTCCAAACTAAGTATGCTGCTAGCATAGGCCTCATCTTCTTTCACTGTTAATGAAGCTGATTTCATGCATCTGATTGTCTTCTTGGCATGTTTTTTTGATATTAAATGGGTTCACTGTGAACTGAGGATGGTATAGCTGTATGCCAAAATCCTCCGGATATGCACAACAATTGGGTTTTAGATTTAGTTGGGCTAAAGAATTGATAGAGCAGCAACATATAAGCTCAGATAACGGAAAATTTCATTTCAAGATACCGTTAAAGTAACCTATAGATTGCCATCTTTGGCATGATTTTTTAACCAAAAATGGGTTCACTTCCAAACTAAGTATGCTGCTAGCATCGGCCTCATCTTCTTTCACTGTTAATGAAGCTGATTTCATGCATCTGATTGTCTTCTTGGCATGTTTTTTTGATATTAAATGGGTTCACTGTGAACTGAGGATGCTATAGCTGTATGCCAAAATCCTCTGGATATGCACAACAATTGGGTTTTAGATTTAGTTGGGCTAAAGAATTGATAGAGCAACATATAAGCTCAGATAATGAAAATTTTCATTTCAAGATACTGTTAAAGTAACCTGCAGATTGCCATCTTTGGCATGATTTTTTAACCATAAATGGGTTCACTTCCAAACTAAGTATGCTGCTAGCATAGGCCTCATCTTCTTTCACTGTTAATGAAGCTGATTTCATGCATCTGATTGTCTTCTTGGCATGTTTTTTTGATATTAAATGGGTTCACTGTGAACTGAGGATGCTATAGCTGTATGCGAAAATCCTCCGGATATGCACAACAATTGGGTTTTAGATTTAGTTGGACTAAAGAATTGATAGAGCAACATATAAGCTCAGATAATAGAAATTTTCATTTCAAGATACTGTTAAAGTAACCTGTTTGCCCTATTTGGCATGATTTTTAAACCAAAAATGGGTTCACTTCCAAACTGAGTATACTGCTAGCATCCCCATCTTCTTTCACTGTTAATGAAGCTGATTTCATGCATCTGATTGTCTTCATGGCATGTTTTTTTGATATTAAATGGGTTCACTGTGAACTGAGGATGCTATAGGTACGTATGCCAAAATCCTCCGGATATGCACAACAATTGGGTTTTAGATTTAGTTGGGCTCAAGAATTAGTAGAGCAACATATAAGCTCAGATAATGGAAATTTTCATTTTAAGGTACTGTTAAAGTAACCTGTTTGCCATCTTTGGCATGATTTTTTAACCAAAAATGGGTTCACTTCCAAACTGAGTATGCTGCTAGCATCCCCATCTTCTTTTACTGCTAATGAAGCTTATTTCATTAAGATCCAGGATGGCAAATTTTGATTGGGCTGTGATTGGATTGTTCAGTGGCTGTTGTCTATGTTCTTAATTGGGCTGTGATTAGAATAAGAGGGCTCGAGTGGAGATCTGGAAACCCATATAGAGACATCTTGTTCATAATAATTTATTATTATTGTTGTTTTTGTCGCTCTTGCTGTTTTTGCTGATGTCTCTTTGTGTTCGTGTGCTGACGGGAAACAAGGGATGAGAGAGAGATGAGGAAAATGCCGCTATGTTAGCCTGGTGTATCCAAAGTCTCTACCATTCTTCTTTCTGTTTCCATTTCTGGCTTCTATATTTGGTTTCCTTCCACGATGACAGTTCCCTGAAAATACACTTGATATGAGCCCTATCTTATTTTTCTTATTTTTCTTATATTTGGTTTCCGTCCAAGATGAAAGTTTCATGGATTGTCTGAACAATCCATGAAAGACATGCTTAGATACTGAATTTTCATTTGTTTTACTGTTTTAGATAGTGGATATTCCCAATCAGAGGAGAATATAAAGTTTTCAAGTTAGATACTGAATTTTCATTTGTTTTGTTATGTTAGATATATTTAAAAAACAAAATTAAGTACTAGATTTTTAGCATTGCAATGTAATTATTTTACCTCTCTATATATCATTAACAATTCTATTTGCAATTGGCACTTTGATCTTATAATTTAAGATACAGTTATATTTTTTTGCAAGTTCAAAAAATATGTATATTCTGTATTGTGGTCTACTGTTGAATTAAATTATTGTTTTTTTTTCACAGAGCGGTCGCCCAGATGAAGAAAATTCTGATGATCAGAACTGAAGCTCCTCGAGGGGTATGAATTCGTGGTCCTCCTTGCTGTTCTTGTGTCCTTGCTGTATGATTGTTGTTCTTATGTCCTCCTTGCTGTTATGTCAGACTGTTTTTTTTATGAGAGTTATGTCGGACTGTTAATTTGGGATATTTGAGATATTTGTCAGACTGGTTTGTTGAGATATTTGGGATGTTCGTCGCTATATTAATTTGTTAATTATGACACTGTTAATTTTGCGGTGAATTTGGTTCTGATTGGTTGTGATTATGACACTGTTAATTATGACACTGTTAATTAGTTTGTTGAGATATTTGGGATATGACACTTGTGAAACTTTATTATTCTTGTGTTTGGTTGTAATTTGCGCATTAATATGCAACGAAATTGGTTGAATCAGTTGTGAATTAGTTTACAGGTTTTGTAAATGAAACTGCGAATTGAAATCGAACGGAAAACAGGAGAAAGGAAAACAAACGGTCATAGCTAGACCGGCATTTTATAAAACGCCGGTCTATCTATTGAATTAGTTGCAGTGTCCGATATACCGGCGTTCACACAAATGCCGGTGTATCCCGTTAAATGCCGGTGTATGCCGTCAGCTGTAACGGTACCAAGAAACACCGGCGTTTTATAAAAACACCGGTGAACCTAACTACACCGGCATTTTTGATCACGCCGGTGCTTGTAAGTAGGGAAAACCAGACACTCATAAACGCACATACACCGGCGGTCGTCGACCGCCGGTGAATGTATATTGGGGGTAAAAGAACGGCACTCAGAGACTGCCATACACCGGCGTTTTCTGGCCGCCGGTGTAGTTCTCACATTTACCGGCGTCCACTAAAACCGCCGGTGTAGACCCCTTCCTTTCCGCGACGCTCGCTTCGGCGGCAATTGGACCGGCGCTATTATAAACGCCGATGAAAGTTTCACCGGCATAAAAAAATGCCGGTAAAGACGTAAAAAAATGTCGGGAAATCGAGTTTCTTTTGTAGTGGTGGGCCGACAAACCAGCTCAGTCCAGCAAAATTGTAAGTACGTCAGTTTAGTTTCGTACAGTGCCTCCACGACACATGCACACCCACCTAAAACAAGTCTGGCAGGATTTTATCACCCGCCGATCCCTGCCTTCACCTCGCTGGGGGGACCCCATCTTTGGGCCAAAGCCCCGCAAATCGACAGCTGACCCCACGGCACATGCACTCGCACCCTCCCACCATTTCCACCGCTCATCCTACAAACGTGCGAGTATAAAGTGCGAGTATAAAGTGTGCACACTTTGAGTATAAAGTGCGAGTATACACAACCAAACAAAACTGCTTCATAATTAGTTTCCAAAATAATATTAGCACATTAGCTAGTTTTCATCACACAACCAAATAAGCCCCCCCCCCCCCCCCCCCCACCCCCCTCACCATGAAAATGATTAACACTGTCACGCCCCGCTTCTCAATATACGAAATTACGACACGCAACTAAGGTCCACCAAATGTTACAAGTATTCCAACTCACATTATTCATAAGTTGTACAGTTTTAAGCTCAACAAGCTATGAAAACACATCCACGCATGCAATAATGATCACAAGAAATGGAATAAAATAATCCTCAAATAACCATCATCTAGAAAGAAAAAAAAACATAAACAAAAACTTTGGGTCAAAACACCCGGGAATACAACGTACTAGAATGAAAGCAATACGATAAACAGTTCACTAAAACAACTAGATAAAATAGAAACTGAAAATAGAACAATATAAAGTGGAAATATAAAATAGTCATGATTGTCTAGAAAGTTCGCCAAGTTCCTCCGGTAACTCATCTTCAGTACTTGCATAAAAATCATATAGGGCTGTGTGGGGGGTGTCCGTTAGAGCAAGTTTTGGATGGCAAGTAGTAACAAGCAGTACAGTAATAAAGCAGTGAAACATGATATGGAACAAGGAATAGCAATAAAAATACTGGGATGATGTGATTATGTACTAAGTAAATAACAATTGTGGGTAATGCATTCATGACTGTAAGGCATAATTAATCAGTAATCGGGAATCAGGGGTCAGGAATCAGTAATTAGGAATAATGTAATCATGTAATCAGTAATCAGTGTCAATCGTGTAACCTCAGTCTATCAGTTTTTATATTAACCTATCTAATGCACTCAATCATGCATCCCATACCACAGGTACAGGGTGCATATCAATCAAGTGAACGTGTGAACTTAAGTGGTGAATTCTACAGGGTTATGTATTTGGAAACATTAATCAGTAAACAGTAGATACCCGTCAATATACAGTAATCAGTGAAAAGTAATCAAAATTGCAGTCAATAATCCGTCATCAGTAATCAGTACTACGGGAAACACAGTACCCTTCCGAGTAGACTCCCCATATATTGTTCACTATTAAGTCGTACCCTTTATTACCCCGGCTTGTAATTCTTTTGTTCTATTATCATGAACATGCAGTTGGTGTAGTCAATGTGGAAACAGTAGTATCAAGGTGATAATCAAGAGATGCATGCAATAATCTATCAACCTATTATATTGGTACACATTATTAACACCAGAATAACAATATATATAGTTAAGGATCAGAACCGTTCAAAGTGGGCACGAATCTTGAAGTCGGGGCAAGATGGTAATTTCATCTACAGACAGGTCCGAATTGAGAACCGGGTCTCTCCTCTTGAGCCCGCTAACCCATGAACGGATCTGTTCTGCTGAGAACGGGTCTCAACCCGTTAGGGACCAGTTCAACAGGATAGGAGGAAATCGTGGCTCGTCCTTATCCTAAGGAGGTGGTTATAGCCACCCCTATCCAGCCACACTGGGAAGTAGGGTTTCATTCTGATCCTAAAACAGATCCCCACGGCGACTATAAATACCCCCTACCTCCTACTATCATAGGTGATCACTCTTTGTGCACTCAAGCTCTTTCCCTTTACTTTTTTTGATATTGACAAGAGCGTCTGAGGGTTCGTCGCCGAGATCCATTCCCGTGTTTCGAACGTTTGTGCAGGTCCGCGGGAGCACCAAGGCATCAACTTGTCAACAAGGAAGAAGTCAGATTCAGCCCGTTCGAGTTCCTACGAACCTACAAATTTTGTCTATTTCCCCCACACCAGATCCAGCGGCAACAGATTGGCACCGTCTGTGGGAATCACTCGACAAGCAACCCGACCTTCCTCCTTCCACCAAAGCTACTCCTAGCCATGTCTCCCAAAAGGAAGCCCGCAACCGAAGAACAACCTCTTCTCATCCGCCTCCTCTTCCTCCGGAGGATCTCCCTCCACCCGTCCAGGAAGCCCTGCAGCTCGAACAGCAGGCCCTGCAGCTCGAACAGCAGGCTCCTTAGTCTATTTTGCAGCCTATATGGCCCCAAGCAACAGCAAGGGAGCCCTCCCGGCGGAGCCGCCACAAGCAACCTATACATCAGGTTCGGATGTCCATCCACAATGCCTCCACAGATTCTATGGCCTCCCATAGTCCTCCTATGCCGAAGGATCTGCGGGATGTGCTCAACAATCGGTAGAACGAGCCAGGGCCTGATCTTCAGACCCATCTAGACGAGAGGCGGACCCGCGAGGTGAACCCTCGTCGGGAGCACCCGAGGGATCGGTCACCACGCCGATCAGGCCGCAGGGGGTCCAACTCTCCCCGAAGGCGGAGAGAGTCACCCCTGCATTGCCCAAGACGAAGCCGCTCCCCGGCTGGCCGTCCTGCAGCTCGAGTCAATCGCGAGCAGGAGGCCCCTGTCATAAGGGCAGAATTTCAGTAATTCCAGGAGGCGGTCCTTCTGGCGCTCAACGCTGCCCCCAATAAAGGCCGTTGGGCTCCCAGCCCTCGGCCAGCTCCTCGCCATCATCGCCACTCTCGAAGTCCCAGATCGGCTCCTAGCCATCACCGCATTCCCTAAGTCCTAGGCTGGCTCCGAGCCATCGCCGCCCTTCTCCCGATCACCACCGCCGCTCCTGAAGTCCGCAGCCTACTCCAAGTCACCCCCGTCGTTCTATCAGTCCACCACCTACTCAGAGCCATCGCCGTCGCAGCCCCAGCCCACCTCGACACGAGGACGAGTCTCGGGGCTCAGCTAGGCAAGACTGAAGGGAAGACTGGGTCTACCGCTGTTCCACGAGATGGAGAGGTGCCTCGGACAGCTGGATAGAGACGAGGAGCAACGGGCGAGGAACCTCTGCCCATGCAGGCCCTATTCTCCAACAACATCATGGAGGCCCCTGTCCCAGACAACTTCAAGCCTCCACACTTCGAGAATTACACCGGGGAGTCGGACCCCACAAATCACATTAAGAGTTTCAAAACTCTCATGATGATCCATCATACATCCGATGCCCTCCTTTGCAAGACCTTTCCGGTCACACTCAAGGGGCCGGCTCGGGAGTGGTATTCTCATCTTGCGTCGGAATCTATCTTCTCCTTTGACCCGTTCGAAGGCCTCTTCCTCATGCATTTCGTGAGCAGTTGCCGCTCTGAGAAGACGAGCACCTCGCTGCTCTTCCTCAGCCAAAAGAAGGGCGAGCGACTGAGGGATTATGTCAAGAGGTTCACGGCAGAGGCCAGGTCCATTTCCTTATTGGATCAGTCGGTAGCTTCGGCTGCCTTCCAATCCAATGTCACCAATCCCGACCTCAGGGCTTCCTTGGCCAAGAAGCCTCCTCGAGACTTCTCCGAACTCCTCCTCAGGAGCGAGAAGTACATCCGAGCTGAAGAGGCTCTCAATCACCCCACTATGGAGGGGTCATCTTCTGGGAACAAACGGAAGACTGCAGAGGAAGAAGGAGCTAAGAAGCTCCAAAAGGGGGTCAGCGGCGCCTTCTCCCCCGCTTCGAGATGTTTACCCCACTCAACGCGAGTGTCTCCGCCATCCTGATGGAGATTGGAAATGAAGGTCTTCTGCCCCCACCTCCGAAGATGAACACCCCCGACAAAAAGAGAAATCGGGACAAATGGTGCCGTTTCCACCGGGACCACGGGCACAACACCGATGATTGTCGGGCCCTGAAGGATGAGATCGAGGCCCTTATCCAGAGGGGGCAACTCACTTAGTTTGTGAGGAGGGACAGAGCCGATCCGCCTCTACCGCCTAGGGGGGCTAACAAGCGAACAGAGCAGCGCACGGAAACTCCAGAGGCCAAAGTAGAGGCCATTTTACACCTGATACACGGAGGCCCAATGGGGGGAGATTCTAACTCCTCCCGAAAAGCCTTCGTTAGGGAAGTCAACTCCGTGCAGAGCCATCCTCCCCCAAAAGGCCTATGAGTCCCAGTGACGTTCTCCGATAAGGACTTTGAAGGCGTCCGCACACCCCACTGTGATGCCCTCGTCATCAACCTCAAAATGGCCAACTTCGACGTTCGCCGGGTGCTGGTGGACAATGGAAGTTCTGTCAACATCCTCTTCTTGGAGGAGTTCAAGGGCATCCAGCGATCAAGGGACCGGCTCAAGCCAGCTGGCTACACTCTTCATGGATTCACTAGGGTTTTGGTAATGATCGAGGGAGTTATAACTCTCGATGTCACCGCTGGCAAAGCCCCGGTCACTCCCATGGAGCCGATGGACTTCATGGTGGTGGACGTGAAGGCTGCCTACAACGTGATCCTGGGTCGATCGGGCCTTGCCGCGCTCCAAGCCATCCCTTCCGCTTATCACATGAAGATGAAGTTTTCCACCCCCACAGGGGTAGGAGAAGTAAGAGGGAGTCAAGAAGCAGCTCGTAAGTGCTATATGACCTCAATGGGAGGCCCGGTCCTCTCCCTAGAAGCCCTCAAGCTCCCACAGGAGAGCAGCCAAACCATCGTCGAACCGGTGGATGAACTAGAAGAAGTGGTCTTCTCAAAAGAAGACGCCACCAAGACGTTCCGGGTCAACAAGGACTCTCCCCCTTCGTCAAAGAAGACATCTCCCAGTGCATAAGGGAGAACCGCGATCTCTTAGGTTACACCGCGGCCGATATGCCTGGGATCTCCGAGGAGCTCCCGATGCACCATCTTAGCATTGCCCCGGGTGTCAAGCCCATTCAGCAGAAGTGACGCAAGTTCACTACCGAGCGTCAACAAACGATCAAAGAAGAAGTCAAAAAGCTCCTCAACGCTCGGTTCATCCAAGAGGTGAACTATCCCGACTGGCTATCCAATGTGGTGATGGTCAAGAAAGCCAACGGGAGCTGGAGGATATGCATCGACTTCACCGATCTTAATAAGGCATGCCCGAAGGACCCTTTTCCCCTTCCAAGCATCGACGCCCTGATCGATGCAACCTCTGGGCATGAGCTCCTCAGTTTCATGGACGCTTTCTCGGGGTACAACCAGATTTGGATGTTCCCTCCCGACATCCCGAAGACCTCGTTCGTTATGGATCAGGGCCTATATTGCTACAGGGTAATGCCATTCGGCTTGAAAAACACAGGAGCTATTTATCAGCACCTCTTGAACAGGGTCTTCCGAGACCAGATTGGCCGAAACATGAAGTCTACGTAGACGACATGTTAGTCAAGAACACCCAAGGGCAGGAACATGTCCTCGACCTCCAAGAATCCTTCGAGGTGCTCAGGAGGCACAATATGAGGCTGAATCCGAACAAGTGTGCGTTCGGAGTCTCATCTGGCAAGTTCTTGGGGGTTTCTGGTCAGCCAGAGGGGCATAGAGGCCAACCCTGAGAAGGCCCAAGCCAGTCTCAAAATGGTTCCTCCGTCCAGCGTCAAGGATGTACAGAGGCTCACGGGGCGCCTCGCGGCAATTCGGCGGTGCCTCTCCAAGTCCGGGGAAAAGTGCCTCCCCTTCTTCAGGGCTCTCGGGGGGGGGGGGGGGGGGGGGGGGCTAAAGGCTTCAAATGGGGGGAACAGCAACAAAAGTCCTTCGACCAGCTCAAGGCATACTTAGCTAACCCCCCGCTCTTGAGCAAGCCAACCTTTGGAGGGTCCTTTACCTATATCTCGCCGCTTCGGAGCAAACCCTCAGCGCGGTCCTTGTAAGGGAAGAGGATAGAATGCAGAGGCCCATATAATATGTGAGTAAAGTCCTCTGGGATGCCGAACTTCGTTACCCGAAGCTGGAGAAGATGGCTCTTGCCTTGGTTATGGTGGCTCGGAAGCTCTGCCCCTACTTCCAATCTCATTCGGTTGTCGTCCTTACCGACTAGCCGCTCAAGTAAGTTCTCCACAAGCCCGAGACATCTGGGTGCCTGATGAAGTGATCCATCGAGCTGAGCCAACATGATATATTCTACCAGCCAAGAACAGCAATCAAGGCCCAAGCTCTGGCCGAATTCATTATGGAGAGCACCATCCCTAACCCTTGCGAGTTGTCTACCGACCTCTTCGTCTGGACTGTTTATGTGGATGGGTATTCTTGCACCGACGGAAGTGGGGCTGGCGTTCTTGACCGGCCCAGATGCTTTCGTCCTCCAATACTCCCTTCGCTTGAACTTCCCAGCATCAAACAACGAAGCAGAGTATGAGGCCCTCATAGCGGGGCTCTGCATGGCATGCAAAGCCGGGGCCAAGCGGGTCAGAGTCTTCAGCAATTCGCAATTGGTCGTCAACCAAGTGTTGGGGGAATACGAGGCAAGGGACGAGCGTATGGCCAAGTACTTGGCAAAGGTTAGGGAGCTTCTGGCCTTATTCGAAGATGTTCAACTTCAGCAGGTTCCTCAAGAGGAAAACGTGCAGGCGGATGCTCTCTCTAAGCTCGTCTCCTCGTCCCTCCAAGGTCTAGAGCAAACCGTCTTGATAGAGGTCCTCCTCAGATCAAGTATTAATGAAGATAGCTCAGAGCCGATGGAAGTCTACCCTCTGACACTTGGGGAGAACTGGATGAAGCCCTTTCTCGAGTACCTCAGGGACGGAGTCCTTCCCGAAGACCCGAAAGAGGCAAGGAGGATCAGGACACGAGCCGAGCGGTACAGACTCCTTGACGGAGTCATGTACAAACATTCTAACACCCAGATCGACGGTCGACCCTATCTGAGGTGCCTCTCCCCGAAGGAAGCGCTCTATGCCCTAAAGGAGGCCCATGACGATCTGTGTGGTGCGCACTTGGGAGTGAGACCCCTTGCCTGAAAACTCTTGAACTACAGCTACTTTTGGTCCATACTACTGAGTGACTCCAAGGAGTACGTCTGCCAGTGCGACTCCTGCCAGAAATTTTCCCCCGATCCGTCGCCTACCCCAAGCACAACTCACCTCCTTAGCGAGTCCAATCCCCTTCGCAATGTGGGGGATGGATTTGATCTGGCCCTTCCCTCCAGCATCGGACCAGCTGAAGTTCTTAGTTGTAGCAATATACTACTTCTCAAAATGGATCGAGGCTGAACCTCTTTCGACAATCACCGAGCACAAGGTCCAGAAGTTCTTTTGGAAGAACATCGTTTACTGGTTCGGGGTACCTCGCATCCTCGTAACCGACAACGGGACTCAATTTGTGGGAGCGACCTTTCACAACTTTTGCACCGACCTCGGCATTCGGCAGCGATTCTCCTCAAGAGCTCACCCTCAGTCCAATGGCCAAGCAGAGAACACCAATTGTCAAATCCTCTCTGGCCTGAAGAAGAGGCTTGACAAATTTACTAAGGGACTATGGGTGAACAACTCCCCAATGTGCTTTGGAACTATCGCACCACCAAAAGAGCTCCGACGGGGAAATCCTCCTTCAACCTCACATATGGATCCGAAGCTCTCATCCCCTTAGAGGTGGGCCTACCTTCACCCCGCTAATAGCCTACAATTAAGCGCACGCGAACCAGCTTCTCAACTGCCTAGACCTCATAGACGAGGTCTGCGAGAGAGCCACAATTCGATAAGAGACCTACCGCAGTAGGATCACTCAGTCTTACAACAAGAAGGTACGGTTAGCCAACCTTAAAGAGGGAGACCTAGTACTCCGAAAGTTGTCAATTTCCAATCCAACCAAAAAAGGCAAGTTTGCACCCAATTGGGAAGGACCGTATAGGGTCTCCAGAGTTATTTTCTTAGGCGCGCATCAAATCGAAGACCCGGGGGGCAGGAGAATACCAAGGACATGGAACGTGGAGCACTTAATGAAGTACCAAGAGGGTGTCTAAACACCGCTTCAAGCAACTTCCCCAAGAGCGCTCCATAAGACATGTCTAAAGTCCTTACTTGTATTTTCCTTTTATCAAAGTGTAAAGGCGGCTCGCAACTTAGAAGCGGCCACCTAATTGTTTTCAATGAAAAGAAATATTTTTCCGCAAGTTCTCTATTTTTGAGTAGTCTAACTCTACTTTGCAAGTTCTCTATTTTTTGGTAGTCTAACTCTACTTTAAAAAAAATTCGCATTAAAACGACACGCTTGGAGTCCAACACTTGGTTCGACTCCGCTTCAACTACTTGCTTCTAAGCGAGTACAAAGCGGATCACCATTCGGAATTGCTCCTACAACCGTTGATACTTTCAAAACGACACGCTTGGAGTCCAACACTTGGTTCGACTCTACTTTAACTACTTGCTTCTAAGAAAGCATGAAGTGGATCGCCATTCGGAATTGCTCCACAGCTGTTGTTATCTTCTAAATGACAAGTTCGGAGTCCAACACTTGGTTCGACTCCGCTTCATCTACTTGGCTTCTAAGCGTGTATGAAGTGGATTGCCACTCGGAATTGCTCCTACAGCTGTTGATATCTTCTAAACGAAAAGTTCGGAGTCCAACACTTGGTTCGACTCCGCTTCATCTACTTGGCATCTAAGTGAGTATGAAGTGAATCGCCATTCGGAATTGCTCCTACAGCTGTTGATATCTTCTAAATGACAAGTTCGGAGTCCAACACTTGGTTCGATTCCACTTCAGCTACTTGCTTGTAAGTGAGTACAAAGTGGTTCATTGTTAGTGATTACTCCCAAAACTATTGACAATTGCAAACGCTAGCAAAGCACACAAGTTCACAAAACAAGTATTATTTCATTAAAGTTTGAGAGACAAGTCTAATTACAGACGACTGACTCAACTTTACATCGAGATACAAAACTTGTGAAACCAAGATTACAAGATTATAGAAAGCTACTTTAGCGCCTCTTAGGGGCGGGGATACTCCGGTTAAGAGACACACGGGGGCAAAGAACGTTGTACTGTCGATGCCCTACCTCAGAGGACGTCCCTAAGCCGGCGAGCCGAGAAGCATCATCCGCGCCCGATCTAACGGTGGCCCCAACAGATGCTCCGCTCAATGAAGCGGCCATGCCACTTTGCGCATCTCCAGGGTCTCGATGTATGGGCGACGAGCGAAGCGCGAGCTCGCAGAAAGATATCCCCTGTTATACTCCTCCCGAGTGCAAGAGGTAGTTCTAACAGTGCTTCCTTCAGATCGTGGTCGAAGACGAGCGACCTCTGCCTCGAGCTCAACAATTCGCTCTTTAAGTGAGTCGTCCTTCATGGTTATCTTCAAACGAGACAGTCGCATCGAGCCTGCCCCTCGAGAGCCATCGGTGATCGTCTGCCGAAGATGAGCAACCTCCATGCTCTTATCGAAGGTCACCTTCGTCAACTCGTCCCTCTCCGCTGTCACCTTAGACAGAGAGTGACGAAGGCGCTTAAGCTTCAGGCCGCGGTTGGCAGCCACCGACGAGCCCACGTCATCGCCCTCGAGGGTCATCTCATTAATCCGCTCTTCTAATCGCCTCCTCTCTATGTCTCGGCGAACTAGGGTTGACCTCAGGTGATTCAGCTCATACTTCGCTTTACGGAGATCCAACTCCATTTCGCGAAGCCACTGTTGGTTCCTCGCGAGCCCCAATATCGTCACCCCTAGACCGGCCTTGAGACGTGCCACTTCGGCCATTCGAGACACATCAGTGAGTGGTAGCGCTTCGATAATCTAAAAAAAGTCCACAACAGCAAATAAGTTATCCAAGTCTAAAAACACTATGTGGCAAAGCTAGATCTAAGCAAGTCGACCGCAAGACGACTCAGGAGTGGGGTAGACCTAAGCAATGCCGAACTCCAACACTTGTTCAAGAAGTTTTTCAAGCAGTTCCGAACTCCAACACTTGTTCAAAAAAGTGTTTCAAAGTAGTTCCGAACTCCAATACTTTTTTCAAAAAAGTGTTTCCAACCAGTTCCGAACTCCAACACTTGTTCAAAAAAGTGTTAAAGTAGTTCCGAACTCCAACACTTGTTCAAGAAAGTTTTTCATTCAATTCCGAACTCCAACACTTAGAAAAAAATTTCATTTCATTAAAAACAAAAAACGGTGGCCAGTTTGCGGTTCGGCACTACATAATCAAAAAGCAAAAAAAAAAAGGAGAGCAAGATACAAGACGAATCAGTGGTCGACCGCTTTTGAGCGATCCTTTGCCGAAGGCGCTTCCTCAGAGACCACGATGGCCAGGGCGTAGCCTCCGACGGAGCATCCCCCTTGGCCTTGGCATCTCCTCCCTCGATCCCCTCTGCCTCCTTTTCTTCTTCGCCCTTATCGTCACCTTCTGAGACGTCATCCAATCCGGGGACAGGGTCCGGAAAGAGGTGCCACCCGGTGCAGTCCACTTTGGGGAACTTCCCCCTCATCTCGTCTATGGCTCGAGCATACGCCTTCTCCATGTTCACGATGAGGAACACCTTCGCCTTCTCCATGGCCTGCTCTTCGGCATCCTTCACCGCCTCTAGCCTCGCCGCGGCCAGTGCGTCCTCCTTGTCTTTGGCTGCCCCCTTGGCAGCCTTAAGAAGCCGAGCGTTGTCTGCCTCCAGCTTGGCGACCACCGCTTCGAGGTGCCCCAACCTCGAGTTCTTCGACTCGGCCTTGAACCTCGCCTGCTCGAGCTCCTTGGCGATCCGAAGCTTCTCCCCTCGAGCTTTATCTGCCTCGAGCCTCAGCTCATTTTCTTGCTCAGCCACCTTCTTCATCAGATGGCCGAAGTGGCAAGGGATCTGCAAAGAGTAGGACTTGGTTTGTAAAAAAAAAGAAAAAAAACTAAGTGCTCAGCAAAAGAGAACTTGGATTTCGAAGCTTACCGACATCGTTGAGCGTGCGACCTCGAGAGCGTCGTCCCCCATGCTTCCCGCTTCCATGGCCACCTTTTCCTTCGGCGTGGCATGGTGCCGAACTGCCTGCATGCACGCCGACGAGTCACCCAAGAACCTGTCGAGCTTATGGACCTACTAGTCCGGGACAAAGATCTTCTTATGCTCCTCGGTTAGGAACACCTCAGCTTCGGCAGTCAGGGGTGGAGCTTCTAGCCCTAAGGCAGCCGATATCGGGAAGACCCCCGTGTTAGTCGATGGCAAAGCAGCCACTGCTGCCGAAGGTTTCGAGGCTGAGGGGGGTCGTCTCCCCAGCTGCTCCGCGGCGGTGTTGTGGGCCTGTACTGCCGCCAAAGGGGCATTCGAGGAAACCCACTTCCTCTTCTTCGGGGCCTTACTGCCCAGGAACCCACATTGCGTCAGCAAGTCATCGAAGTCCATTAATTTTGCAAAAGAAAAAAAGGAGTTAGAAAAAATAGCCTACTTTCCTAGCAACACGAAAGAAAAGGCTATGGCCGACTTCAACAAAAAACACACACAAAGCAAAATTATACTAGGATTTATCGAGCTAAGACCCCCCACCCCCCCCCCCCCCGAAAGAGCACTTCCTCGGTCAAATCCTACCAATCGAACTTTTGGCGATCGAGCAGCGTCCGGACCATATCTTCCTCCTCGGTGCTAAGAGTTGGGCTCTGTTTGACCTTCTTAGGGTCTGACTCTACCCAAGCTGTGGGGATTCCCCATGGCCTTCGACTTCGGATAAGGAAGTACTTGTCCTTCCAATTTTTTATCTAGTCCGGATAACTGACCAACTTCGTCCCGAACCTCGATGCCAGATACCATCGGTATACATCCTTACGCTGCCGGTGCATCCGATACACCGTTTGGAGCACACTCAACCTCGGCTCGAGACTTGCCGCCTGACAGTGGAGGACGAATCCGTTTATCAGCCTCCATACATTCGGCATGTACTGAACGGGGCTGATGCGGAACCACCTCAACACTTCGGCGACGAAGGGGTGGAGAGGGAGCCGAACTCTCGCCAAAAACGCATCGACTGGCCAGAAGCACATGTCAACGGGCATTGGCGAGTTGGCCCTCACCCCCGGCCTGGGGAGCATTAGGTCGAACTCCCTTGGGATTTGGAAGCATACCCGAATCCTTACCAAGTCCTCCTTGGTAAGGATGGAGATCATCTCGTCCGCTTCCAACGTCTCTCTGGCCTCATTTTCCTCGAAGCTTCGAGCCATCCCGTATATTATCCGCTCCGCCTGGTCCCCGAAAGCTCTCGAACCCTCGCTAGTCCGGTCAGAACCCCAGGCATTCTCCCGAACTCTCCCATCCTCCGATCCTCTTGGATCCTTGTCTCAACAATTACCGAAGCCTGCCCTACCACGGCTCTGCCCTTGTCGATTGGGGGGGCCTGACTAGAGGAAGCCTCGGGGGCAAGAAGAGGGGAGGTGTCCTTCCTCGAAGGGTCGATAGACATTCTCTAAAGCAAAAATAAACTAAGTATGAAGTTACCTTGATTTGAAAGCCACGGTCGGAAAACACGCCAGAAGATGGTGAAAACTCGTCGGAAGCTCTCGCAGAGTAAAAATCTCACCTGAGTAAAAACAAGAATAGTGAGCAAATGAGAGAGGGGGTGGAGATTTATAGAGTTTGAGCTTGGTGGCACATCTACCAAGGTTAAGAGGCCCCCAACAATGCAAAAGCCTGGCCCATTTGGTGAAAAATGCCAAAGAAAATGCGTTGACTGGTCAACGGCCCTAGGGGCCCACAAGCCACGTGGCGCTCTCTCATTCGTCGATAGGGGCTTCGAAGTCGATTGCCACCGACGTCGAAATGCAAGAAAATGCGTTGATTGGTCAACGGTCCTAAGGGACCCACATGCCACGTGGCGCTCTCTCATTCGTTGATAGGGGCTCCGAAGTCGATTGCCACCGACATCGAAATGCATGAAAATGCGTTGACTGGTCAACGATCCCAGGGACCCACATGCCACGTGGTGCTCTCTCATTCTTCGACAGGGGCCCCGAAGTCGATTGCCACCGACGTCAAAATGCAAGAAAATGCATTGACTGGTCAACGGTCCAAGGGACCCACAGGCCATGTGGCGCTTTCTCATTCGTCGACAGAGGCTCCGAAGTCGATTGCCACCGATGTCGAAATGCAAGATAATGCGTTGACTGGTCAATGGTCCCAGGGCCCACATGCCATGTGGCGTTCTCTCATTCGTCGACAAAGGCTCCGCAGTCGATTGCCACCGACATCGAAATGCAAGAAAATGCGTTGACTGGTCAACGGTCCTAGGAACCCACATGCCACGTGGCCCCCTCTCATTCGTCGACAAAGGCTCCGAAGTCGATTGCCACCGACGTCAAAATGCAAGAAAATGCATTGACTGGTCAACGGTCCTAAGGTCCCACAAGCCATGTGGCACTATCTCATTCGTCGACAGAGGTTCTGAAGTTGATTGCCACTGACGTCAAAACACGAGAATGGCCTGGGGCCCACATTCCACTCGTCGCTCTCCTAGACTTCGAAAAGCTTTCCGAAGTCGTTTGCCACTGATGTCAGAAAGCGAGAATGGCCTGGGGCCCACATGCCACGCGTCGCTCTCCTAGACTTCGGCAAGTTTTCCGAAGTCGTTTGCCACCGATGTCAAAACACGAGAATGGCCTGGGGCCCACATGCCACACGCCGCTCTCCTAGACTTCGGCAAGATTTCCGAAGTCGTTTGCCACCGATGTCAGAACGCGAGAATGGCCTGGGGCCCACATGCCACGCGTCGCTCTCCTATACTTCGACAAGCTTTCCGAAGCCGTTTGCCACCGATGTTAGAACGCGAGAATGGCCTAGGGCCCACATGCCATGTGTCGCACCCCTAGACTTTGGTGAGTGTCCCGAAGTCAGTTGCCACCGACCTTCAAACAGGCAAAGTTTTCCTTCTTCACAGCCATCTGATCATCCAGAATTGCTCGCTGTTGCGTGATCAAGAACCCAGATTCGGCCACGTCAACCAGGGTCTGATTCACCTTTCGATCATTTAGATCTGCGCGCCCAAGGCTGATGGACGATCCAAATTGCGCCACGTCATAAATAGGTGATAAAATCTATTTTTTATTTATTAAATTTGGATTATTTATTTAAAAATTGCGAAAAAATGATTAAAATTCAAGAAAATAAATTAAAAATTCTAAAAAATAATTATAAATTCGGGGAAGTATTTTTTAGCCTCTGGGTAAATAATTATTGATTAGAATAATTAATTGGCGCTCTTGAAAAATAAATCATCGTTTTGCAAAATTGAATAAATGATCCGGAAAATAACTAAAAAATCGGGAAAAATCACCAAAAATTTAGAAGGGCCTAAGAGCAAACTTGGGTACATTGCTAGTCCAGAAAAGCACCGTCCCCCTCAAACGAGATGCGAACACCCTTTGAGAACTCCGATAAAACCCTATACGCCATTAAAACCACAAAACTACTCTCCAAAGGCTGTAACTCACAATCTTTGGGAGTGGGGGGCTCATGATATGGCTAAAAATGGGGTTAAATCGGAACCATTCAAAGTGGGAACGAATCTTAAAGTCACAGGGGCAATATGGTAATTTCACTTACAGACGGGTCCGAATTGGGAACCGGGTCTCTCCTCTTGAGCCCGCTAACCCATGAACGGATCTGTTTAGCTGAGAACAGGTCTCAACCCGTTAGGAACCAGTTCAACAGGATAGGAAGAAATCCTGGCTCGTTCTTATCCTGAGGAGGTGGTTATAACCACCCCTATCCAGCCACACCGAAAAGTAGGGATTCATTCTGATCCTGAACAGATCCCCACAGCGACTATAAATACCCCTCTACCTCCTACTATCACAGGTGATCACTCTTTGTGCATTCAAGCTCTTTCCCTTTACTTTTTCTGATATTGACAAGAGCGTCAGATGGTTCGTCGCCGGGATCCATCCCGGTGTTTTGAACATTTGTGCAGGTCCGTGGGAGCACCAAGGAGTCAAATTTTCAATAAGGAAGAAGTCAGATTTAGCCCGTTCGAGTTCCTACGAACCTACAAATTCTGTCTATTGCCCCCACACCAGATCCAGCGGCAACAGTACACTAACTAAAATTAGGGTTGGCAATCGGAACGGGTCGACCCGCAAACCACACGGAACCGCCTGCAATCTACCCGAACCCATTGGACCCGGTCCGGATTTGGGTCGAACCAGCAAACATGACCGAGTTGGACCGGGTTGAAAAAAGTGGAACCAACTCGACCCTGCTCGTTTAACCCGTAACCCCAAATGACCCGACCCGCAACCTGCAGGGTTGCTAACGGTTGACCAGGCGGGCCAAACCGTCGGGTCGAACATTGGACCTGGACGGGTCGAACGTTGGACCCGACCGGGCCGCCCGTTGCTGCTGCTGCCCTTTTTTGTTTTTTTTGTTTTTGAACTTTTGGGGGGGTTTTTCATATAAAAACCTCCTTACATTCATTCATTTTTCTTCACAAACTCACTATACTTTCCGTCTATCAACTCTCTTACTCTCTCAACTCTCTACTACTACTACTCTCAATCTACTTCATCAAAGAAGCAACAAAGAAGTGAAGAAGTTCGATCGTATCGAATTCGTGTCGAAGCTACTACGTCTACTACCAACTCTCTCTAATACTCAAATTCTTGTCAAAGCTCAATCTCTCTATGACTCTACTACATATTTTCTTAAGTGAAGAAGCTCAATTGCTTGAATTCTCTAACTCTCTTTATTATTTTCTCTCTCAACCCTATATTCGTGAAATACAGTATCAAAATTTCTCAATTCTCTCAATTCTTTATTATTGTTATAGCTTAAATTTTTTTTTGGGAAATGTTTATTGTTTTTTTGTTCTTTCTCAACCCTCATATTGTTTTTTAGATTTAATTTACACATACAATACTACTATCTCAACTCTCTCAACCTTCCTATATTGTTTTTTGTTTATACATTACTACTACACTAGAAATTGTTTGTTCACATACACTACTACTACACTACATTTATCACGTCACAATCACGAGGTCGCGGCCGTAGCCAAAGTGGACAAGAATCTATTAGTTCATCTCATCGGCCTTCAATAATCCCACAATTAGAGACTGAATATAATTAAAACCTTAATATAGATTATGAAAGTGTTCCTCAACATGAATATGATCCCGACACACAACATGATGAATTTCTAGCTAGTGACACATAAACACAAGACTAGTGAAAAACATAGAGGCTAATTAGTGAAGCCCACAAATTTTATGACTTTATCCCAAACAAGGACAATCCGAACATAGGAAATAAGGTGTATAAAACATGTAACAAAAGTTACAAATGGAAAAAGGGTGATGGGAGGGGTACAATCAGTCGACACATTACAAATGTACACCCCGAACTAGTACAAGACCAACTATCGCAACAAAAGATCAACCTTAGGACCGGGCAAATAGATAGCCATAACTATGACCCCGAAATGATTCGTCGGGAAATGGCCAAAATAGTTATTAAGGAAGAATTACATTTTTTCTATTCCGAGAGTAGGAACCTAACGGCCTTTAACCAAAATGCACTAAATCCACATTTCAAAAGAATTTTGAGAAACACATTTAAGGCCAACTGTTTTAAACTTTATCCTGAAATGAGAGACACTTTAATTGGACTTTTGTATTCTTTAACTTGTAGGTTAACAAACGATTGTTGGAAAGGTTGTAACGATATTCCGATGATCGGCATAACTTGTTATTGTATCGATAGGGACTGGCTCATTCAAAAGAGAATCATATCACTTGTAGCTTTGTCATACCCTCATAGTGGTATGGTTATTGCAACACGTATTTTAGAAGTTTGTGATTATTTCATATTCGTGATAAAAATTTTTGATTAGTTTTGATAATACCTCCAACAACACTAGTTCAATTACTACATTACAACAACAGTTAGCTCCTCCATGTCTTGAAAATTTTCATGTTAGACGTGCATGTCAATTTCTTAACTTAGGTGTACAAAATACTTTAAACGTAGCCGATCTATATCTAAATGCAATTAGAAATTGTGTATATTTCATTGCTTTGAGTGGTACTATGCTTCAACAATTCAAAGAATGGTGTAATCTTAAGGGTGTATATTTTAAAAAGTTGTTAAACACCGTTGTAATTCTACTTTCGACTTATTGAATGTTGTTACTCAATAAAAAGCAGTTATAAATGATTTTTGTATTGCAAAAAATTTGGAAGATTTTCAGATGACTCCCAATTCTTGATTTTTTGCTGAAAGTTTGTTAAAAATTTCGAAACCTTTTAAGACTGCAACTTTGAAAATTTCAAAATCTTATATTCCACTTCTAGTAGTATTTTTATTTTAATAATTACTTGCAAAAATTTCAAAATATGACTTCAGATCCTTACATTGTCCATATTGTTATTCCCGTTCATGATAAAATTTTGAAATATTGCTACTGTAATGGATCCTCGAACCAAATTAGCGGGTACAAAGAGTTTGATTGAAATATTTTTACGTTACTTGGAGAAGATTCTCAATATGAATGTAATGATTATTTAGCTCCATTTGAGTTGATATTGAATAAATTGTATGATTTTTATGATAGAACTTATGCATTTAGTGGTACAACACGACAAACAGGTATATCAACTTCTTCTTCTTCTTCTAGAGGTTAAGGTAAGAGTGCATTAGAACAAGTCACTACTAATTTACTTGCTCGTACTCAATTTTAAAAAAAACCAAGGAATAATGCACCTAATGAATTAAACTGGTATAATTCACAAGGTAGTGAGAGTTCTAGTTCTAAGATTGAAGTGTTACAATGGTGGAAAGAACATGAAACTCTTTTTCCAATTCTCTTACATATGACTAGAGATCTACTAACCCCTTTTGTGTCTACAGTTGCATAAGAAAGTGCTTCTTCTTCAAGTGACAGAGTTTTAACAGATTATAGGAATCGCTTGAAGCCAGATTCATTGGAGATGTTCGTGTGCATCGAAAATTGGATAAAAGCTAAAGACATGACTCAAGGAAAAAAAGTAGACATCTCAACAAGTGGAAGCAACTCACCTGAAGATCAACAAGCTGAGTAGGGAATTTAGGGCGATAAGTAATCAAATGCCCTCTCTTCAATCTAATTCTAGGCTATCTCGAACTCTAGATTATCTCTTTAAACATGTAATTCAATAAATTTGTTTGTTTTTTTGGTTTTATTATATGAATTTGTATATAATTTGATTGTTTTAAAAACTTATTTCAAGTTGAAATGAATAATATATGCAATTTTGTTTCATTCTTAAACATGTTCTAAATTTATCTTTTTTTTTTGGAGTTAAAGTGTTAAACAAAAAAAAATTAAAAAATTAAAAAAAATAAAAATAACCAGGCCAACCCGGCCCGGCCCGGCTTGGGTCAGGTTAGACCTGTAAGGGTTTGCGGGGTTGATTTGGGTCGAGGTTTTGGAATTCAAACCCGACCCAGACCGGCCTGGCTTTTCCCCTTAACCGGCCCGGGTCTGCCCCTTACCCGGGCAGATCCACCGGGTTAGGGCTCGGACTGGCCGCCCGGTCTGAATGCCAACCCTAACTAGGGGTGTAAAATGAATAGGACAGCTCGTCGTCCGTCCGAGTCCGGCTCGAGAAATAGCCTGACCGTGAACCATCCGAACTGTTATATGAACCGAACATGAACGAATTATTAGGTCCGATGTTTTACTGTGCTCGAGCCAGACATAAGTCGGTCCGAGTATTATTGTGGTCCGATGCTTTACCGAACCGAGTCCGGACTATAATAATTTTCGTCCGATCTGGACCGAGCTGGACATAAGCCAGTCCGAGTAAAATTTCGGTCCGAGCTCGAACATATGACTGTCCGGTCCGGTCCGGTCCGATTGACAGCCCTAACCCTAACTGAAATCTGGACGACAGTACATGTTTGCACTAAAAGTTACTTTCCCGCTTCTACGAAAATGCAAATCTAGTTTTTTCGGAGGTTCCAGAAAGCGAACTCTCTTCCGAATCTAAGGCCTAATCAATCAACATATTCTAAGTCAAGTAGCTATGGCTATTCATCTGTTCTTTGCTGGTCTAGTGCACAGGCGCTAATCTAGAATTAATGACGTGTCAGTACTAAAACATTGACATCTCACAATCTATAAATCGGTTTTGCAAAATTGTAATATGTTTTGGGTTCTACATTCGAAGGGCTACAACATGCATATATAAAACTCTAACTTTTGTTACATGATACAGGTCTAATCATAGTAAATTTATCAATTAACATGGCACGAAAAGAAAACTATGATTAAGATTCGTCGATGAATCAAGAATAGAACTCATTGTTGAAACAAGAATAGAATTCGACGATACAATAAATTGAATAACAATACGAAACTACTTACTAGAATTTAAGAAAGAAAGAGTGACATGACGGTTGCCTTGTGTACAACGATTACGAACATGGAAGAACAATAGGAAGAAGAGAATCAACAACAACCACGGGCGTCAACTACGACAACAACAATGGCAATAACGGCTGTGATGACGACAACAATTGTATTGACGATGACAACGGCAGCGACGAAAACAACAATGGTAGCGATGACAATGAGGACATCGGGTTTAAAGATGAAGAAGGTGGAGTTTGGGTTGTTGGGTAAGGAGTTGTTATTGGGGTGCTGGTGTGGTGGTGTGCGGGATGATGGAGGTTGATGGAGGTAGCAACAGAAGGTGGTGAAGGTTGGCATTTGGTGGAGTTCGGGTGTGGGCTATTCTAAGTGAGTTCAGGATGAAGTGGCTGTTGGGAGTCGAAGAGGGCTGATTGAGGTGTTGACGATGGAGGGGCTGATGGGTGGTGGAGTTCGAGTGGAGACAACAAGCAGTTGGAGGTGGTCGAGTGGTGATGGCAGCAAAGTGATGGAGGTGGTTTGGTGGTAATGGCAATTAAGGTCAGGTTCGGGTGTGGTGTGCGAGTTGGATGGAGGTAGTGGTGGTCAGGTTTGGAGTGGAGGTGGCTGTGGTGGCTTGGAGGTGCTGGGTTTTGATAGAGGTTTATTTGGGTTAGAATTTGGATGGCAGCAAGGAGTGAAGTGGAGAATGAGTTAGTGATGGAGAGGATGAGGTGTTCGGGTGGAGGCAATTGGGTTTTTGGTGTTGGGTTGAAGATGATGGAGTATATATATAAGGCTTCTTCCATTACAAATAAATCTGTTTGCACAGACCCATTGCAAACAACGATCATAGCCATTGGACCAATTTAATCACGATCCAACAGCTAAGATCTCCCTCGCTCAAACCTCTCTCCATCAACTTAAGTTGTGAGGGGTTATTTTGAGGATTTCACCTCTAAAATACCCGTTCACCGCTTCTTGCTCTCTCTCTCTCTCTCTCTCTCCCCTGAAACCCAATCGAAACCCAATCCCGAGCCTCCTCCGCCCGCCGCTCATTCTCATCTCGAGCCTCCTCCTCTCCCGAGCCTCCTCCTGTTGGTGTATGTCCTAGAGGTTAACCTTATATTGACCTTGTTAGTTTACATTATATCATGATATATATTTTATATATAAGACATTTTATTTATTGTGTCATTTATCATGATTAAATGAACATAATAAAGTCCTAAGAATAGTATGTTCAATCCTATGGGATATCAAGTGCATGACTTGATTGTGAGATCTTATTTGTTGTAATCAGAACACTATTCATAAATGTCTCTAGTCAAGTATTATTGTGAATTAGGACAAAAATAATACATAAAGACTAGTATGTGCGTAGACTGATAACCATATCTCACAAGTCATGGATATGGATATCAAGTCTTCACATGGGTACATATTAGAGTAATAATGTACTGGACTGACCCACCATGAGAACGCTGCATGAATCATTACGTGAGTGTCATGATCAATTCTTATAGTGACCATGGTGTACGTGGTCCATTGACTTGAAGTCACTACAATTCTCTACATGAGAGGTTATATATTTTAATACCGTCAAACGTCGTCTATGATAAGGTGATTATAAAGTCCAGTACATTATTACTCTAATATGTACCCATGCGAAGAGATGTGAGTGACTTGATAGGATTTGTCTCTCTTACATAACATGAGCGATCTTCAGGCCCCTTGAATGAGTAAGACTGCAAAATGCATGGTCGTGCTCAAATAAGTCAATATGAGATATTGATCTCATTTGTTTTAATAAGTCTACTCGAATATTAAGAAACCAAACATTGATCTATACATGGTTTACATGCTTCATGCCTTGTGGTCAATTAAGATATCTAGACAAAAGGACTAGACTACATGCTAACATTGGTCACATATAGGTAATGTCAAATCACTGGAATACCCGTTACTTGAGTAGAGTGATGTATTGCTAGATACCGTTCACTATTTGTAACACTAAAATAAGATTTTAGTATTACTTTCAACGTAAAGAGAACCTATAGGGCCACACATTCATAAGATAAATTTAATTGGGAATCCAAGTGATACTTGGGCTCCCAACATTGGTTGGGCAATTAATTATATTAAATGTGCCAACCAAAATTAGAAGGCCCACATATGAATCTAACCAAGGTTAGATTGTGAGCTCGACAGCCTCTCTACTCTCTTAGGGTGGATTTCACGGCTATATACATTATATGCATCTGTGGGAAACGACAAGAAAAAACCCTAGCCATCAAAGAAAGTGAAAGACAGAAAGATCAACATGAACATCCTCTTCCCGTAGCTAGCACTGTGGCATGAGGGAGAGCCCGATTTAGTTCGTACGTGTGGATACCATATAGGCACCACACCGTTTTAGTGCTCGTGATTGGCAGATTGTGGAAACGGTCGGTCCATCATTGAGGTAAAAACTCCTAACACATTTTTTGGTTTTTGCATGGATCCATGGCTGGGTTTCGAATTTTTTTACTTTATTTTCGCTGTGTATTTACTCTGTGATTGACTTCGAAACCCAACACCCCCCAAATAAAATAAATAAAAATAAAAATAAAAACAAAAATTAAAAACAACGAAGAGCAACCCACATCCTACTCTGCCCTCCGTGCCTCCTCCTCCTCCCGATCGCCCTCCTATATCCGAGCCTCCTCCTCTCCCGAGCATTCCCCCCTCGAAACCCGACTGCTCATCTCTCTCTCACCCGATCGCCTGATGCCGTTCACAAACACCATCTACGCCATTAATGTAACATCCTGAATTCCAAATACAGGTAATTCGTAGCACAACCAGGATCTTTACTTCAATTTCAAATAAAAATATAAGGAATTAAAAACTTTTTCAATTCAATGTTATTCTTTACAATGCACAGCAAAATATATATATAAAATACAACTTATATCATCAAAATATTCAATCTTGCAACATCCTTCGACACCAAACTCATGGCCATGTCGCTCGCTAGTCCAAGTCCTGCAAAACTTGAAAACTGTGAGCACATCAGTTGAATGCAACTGACAGAATGCTATGACACAACGATCCTCAACTTTAACTGTCACAAACTTGATGCACAAAACAAAAGCAATGATGACAATGATAAATAAAAACAAAAAGTGAATCTAATTTAAGTATATACATGTATGCTTTAAAGCATAAATCAAAATGAATAAAACAATGGCATAAAATAATTATCCAAGAAAGCAACAAATGCACACAATGCACACTAATGTACACTTGTTCGGATTCTATGCATCACATACAACATAGGTCCGAGGGCAAGCCCTTAACGTACTCCTCATTATAGGGTTCAATCTCTCGTCATGAAATCCTACCATGGTAGAAAAAAAGGTTTAGACGTCCTACGAGTACGGCTTCCAGTCCCGGAATCCACCGCCCAACTATACAAAATGCTCATCGTGCAAACATCCCGCAAGTGCCGCTCTAGCCCCGAATATAATGGAGATCTACCTCATGTCCGTCCGACTATTCGTTGCCACAGAATCCACTGCCCGGCCATTCATAATCCCGGAATTAATGAAGGCTCGTCTCGCTCCGCAAGCAATCACAGTCCCGGAATCCACCGCCCAACTATATCTATAGTTCCGGAATCCACCACCCGACTATATAGAGACGCACCACTTACGTTTTTCCAGATCTCATCACATCTTCTTTTCTAGTGCCTGTCCTTAATTCAATTATAAATAGTATCACCTAGATCTAGCTTACCCTCCTACCAGACTTAAATCAGCACACGAGAACATTAGCCCATACTGGCAACTTATCAAATTTTCATACTCACAAATTTGCCGGTACCTTGGGTCTCGCTCAGCCTTAAGAATCCACACATTCAAAAGTTCATAAACTTTTCAGTTCATCCATAACCTCTTTCATAATCATTACAAATTTCATTCATTCATATACTCAATTCATCTCTTATTCATTCCATCAAATTAGTCATTCTCAAATAACTAGAAAAAACTTCTAAAATTGTTATAATAGGACTTCAAAAGTCTTTATTCAAACAACATCATATTTGTTATAATAATTCAATTCAAATTACCAAAATCTGTGCTAAAATCATTCATTCAAACCTGAAATTTAATCCAAAACATTTGTACCAATTTTCGTCAAATCTTAATTATCCAATACACTAATATCCTATAAAAATCATCTCTATTCAAATCCTTCAAATCCAATCACCAAATACGTGTTTAATCATTTATTTAAGTGGGGAAATTAACTCAAAAAATGTTTGTACAAATTACCATCAAAATATTTCCCTAAAAATCAATTTATATTTCCAATATACTCAAAAACAGTAAATACAACCAAAGTCGAGCTCACCAAGACTCAAACCTGCGATCTCAAAGGTCCAAAGCCACATGCACTAATCAACACTCGAAGCCTATTTCTCTATCAAATTCTTTTCAAGGTAACAACACACACACACACACACACACACACACACACACACACATATATATATATATATATATATATATATATATATATATATATATATATGTACTATTTGACTGTTCAACTATCATTTGACAACAACTCAATGGTCTTGCAAAAATTATATAAATCCCAATACTACTCCAAAAATAGATTTATTAGTGTCATATAAAACTTGAATGAGTCTACTACAACATTGTAGTTACGATCATCTAAATTCATCATCAATTACATCGTCTAAATTTATTTGCAAAACAGTAGGTTCAGAATCTGAAAACTGCAGCTCATGCTACTTCTAAAAATCACAGAAAATTCTATGCTTCATGAAACTTTGTGTTCTTTAGCTTAAATTAAAGGTATACAAGTCTACTATAACTTTTTAGTTATAAGTTCCTCCAAAATATTATGTCTATAATCATGAATTATTCGAAATCTACAGTGGGGATGAAATGTTATACACTCAACTACAGTTAAAGTACTGCCACTTATTCAATCTTGTAAAATATTTTCTAAATTGCATTCTTCATGGAAAATGGATTTCTTAGACTCTAAACAAATTTTAACGAGTCTACTTCAAATTCTTAGTTTTACCATCCTAAAAATAGTTCATATAAGATGCTGAAATGATCAAAATCTGAAAGGTATACAAATTTCCAAAAACCAGCCAAACTGTCAACCAGTCCTAAGTTCGGATTTTATTAAAATAATAAACAACTTCCAAGTATTATGATGTTTTTAGGAGATGTTCTTGACATATACGGGGTGATCATATAAAATTTTTAGCTCTAGATTCCCTCTGGATAAAAAGAAATGATTTTTTTTGAAGTGACACTAAAACTCAGGACAACAAACTTAAAAACGTTTCTAAGTTAATCATGTCATACTTTCACACATTTATTTAACAATACATAATCTAACAATAATCAACACATAATATAAGCATGAATACTCAATTTATATAGATTATTTAGGATGCAATTCTAACAAGAACAAATTAGAAAGTTAAGGAACGCCCACCCAATCAATGAATCCCTAGCAATTGATGCTCCTAGCAACCTTCCAAGTTCCTCCCCTTCCAAAAGCACTCCAAAATGAAATTATCACTCCTAAAAGAAAAATGGCTGGGATACCTTTCTTCTCTTTTCTCTTTTTTTTGTTTTTTATTGAATGAATGAGGGAGGAAGAAATGAAGGAGGGTTTTTTATTTACAAAACATATTAACTACCCATGATGCAAATGTAACCACCCATTACCCCCTTAACATAATTTAAAATTTCCTTTTCCCTCATATAGACTAGGCCGGCCATTTGGAGTGTGGGGTTGTGCATGGGTTTATATAATTTCATACATGCATATGAGAGTATAGGATTTCGTGTGTAGCACATTTATTTATTATAAGTGGACTTAACATAATTCTACCAAGGATAGAAATCAAACATTTTATATATTAAATTTAAGCACAAAAAATATAAATATACACATTTTTTTGATTTCATAAGAAAATACATATGTAATTGACACGTGTATTGAAAGCACGTGCAATGCACGTAAAAACACAAAGTTAAAGATTAATATTTGAGTTGGCTCACAAAGGAGAAATAAAATGAATTCAAATACAAAATAAATTCGAGAGAATGGAAAATATTTATGAATAATCGAAATACGCAATACATACAATATTTATATTAATAATGTTACAGATATATACGTAACAATATAAAATACATGTGCGTAACACTCATGGAGCGAAATTGTCATAACTCAAATTTGAAGGGTGTTAAACTCCCCTCTCCCCCCTTAGAATAGTTTTGTTCTTAGAACTTACTAAGGTAAAAGTTGTATCTTGAACACAACTTATAAAGAATTTGAAAAATAAATATATTATAAGAATACATAATGTAGAAAACAATAGAGACTTAAATTAAGGTAGATATAGAATAAGGGAAATATGAGTGTCAAGTAAGATTTATGAAGTTAATAAACGTACAAAGCAAGAAAGATTAATATGGACAAAAACACGAAAGTATCAAATAAACTAAAAAAAATGAGTAGGACAAAGGAATTTTGATAGTGAAAATAATGTAGATTGAAAGTACTTTTTATACAAAATGATAATGGGTTAAGTATTAGACAATATAGTAAAATATAAATTAAGTAATCGATTGTCAAAGAAATTGAAAATAAAGTAAATGGGAAAGAATAAAAAGAAGCGTACTAAAATAGATGCTTTAATAAATTATTAAGAAGCTTATTGAGCAAAATTAATGAATGTAATAAGAAGTAGAATAAAAAAATATGCTAGAAGAAAGAAAAAAACTAAAGATCATAGTGAGAAACTAAAAAAGACACAAAGGTAAGAAGAAGAAAAATTTGTAGGGATTCTTGACTAAAGTAGTAAAAGAGTTAAGAAGAAAGATAGTTAGAAATATAGTGAAATTAACGCAGTTAAAAAACAAGGCAAACACATAATTTATAAAAATAAACATAGAACGCTCAACTGAATAGAGTATAGTAAAAATATGAAATAATTTAGTCAATGGAGAACAAAAGACTAGTGTAATATCCCGGACGGATATTACCTCGTATAAATCACTATTTTATTATTATTTTATTATTATTTTATTTTAATTCCAAAATCAAATTATTTTGGTGATTTTCGCCGGTTTGTCCACAAACATTGTCTACGCGCAAATAACGGACGGTGTACATCCGAAATACATCAAATTGGTAGCGCGATCCTCCGAATTGATAATAAAACTTATTTTATTATTATTTTCAAATTAGACTATTTATGGGGATTATATGAGGATTTTTGTATACACATACATGTACACATACATACATTTGTATGGTACCTAGTACATTATACAAAATATGTAGTATGTACCCTTGGACAATGTACTCATTCTTGTCATGACAACTTAATTAGATGGTTAGGGCTTGATTAGGAGGCTTAATCTAGGGTTGTATGCATGAGAAGATTAAAAACCCTTCTAGAAATCCTCACATAACACCTCCACCACATAGCACCATACCTCACCTTACCTCCACCTCACCCCTACCCCCTACCATGGTATGGCCGGCCCCCCATTTTAGGGGAGGATCTTTGTGCAAATGTGTATGTGCAATTTTGCACTATCCACCCTTCTCTCCTCCTATAAATACCCCCTCCTTCTCCACCTTGTCTCATTTTAGAAAGATCAAAAGGAAAGAAAGAAAGGAAAGGAAAAGAAAGAGAGAACCTCATTCTAACAAGAGAGTTTTCTTGTAGGTCTTTCCTAGGAGTTCTAAGAACTAGGAGAAGGAGAAGGTTAAGCTAGCAAGTCCTTCCAACAAAGAGATTAAGGTGGGGGTTTTTCTTTGTTTTGTTGTTTATTTGTTTGTTTATTTGAATGGTTGTTTTGATGTTCTTCTTCTTCTTACCCTCCTTGTTTTACTTTCTTTTTGGTGTGGTTGTTTTAGTAATGTGGTTGCATGGGATTCTTAATTGTATGTTTGTAAATGTTAAGAGTAATAACCACATGAAAGAAAAGAACAAATAGTAGTGCTAAATACACCTAAAGATTGAATCTTTATAGTAGCAGTAGGTTGTTTTGTGGACTAAAATGACATAAGGCATATGGACTTGTACAATACAACCGTTTGGGGTTGTAGGACTTGATGTGAACTTATACATAAAGCATATGAACATTTTATACAACCATGTTTGGTTGTAGGACTTGTATTGGACTTTGACTAAAAAGATAAGGATATGTTGGTTGAACCAAATGAAGGTTCTCACCTTATTTTTATTATTGTTGTTATCTTAAAAAGAACCTAAATTAGATGTTATCTCTAAATTATGAAAAAGAAATCACTAGTTGTAGAATGAGAAAATAAAAGATCTCTTTTAATCACTAGTGATAATAAATCAATACTAATAAAGAATAGTAGACATTTAAGTAGTAGTAGTGTTGTTAAAATAAAAGTAGCATGTTGTTAAAATAAAGTAGTAGTATGTTGTTAAAATAAAGTAGTAGTAAGTGTTAAAAGTAGTTGTAGATGTTTTATGTCCATAAAGTAGTAGTAGTATTAGATAGTTGTATGTTATGTTCTTGGTTAAAATAATGTAGTAGTAGTAGAAGATAGTTGTATGTTATGTTCTTGGTTAAAATGAAGTAGTAGTAGTAGTAGATAGTTGTATGTTATGTTCTTGGTTAAAATGAAGTAGTAGTAGTAGTAGATAGTTGTATGTTATGTTCTTGGTTAAAATAAAGTAGTAGTAGTAGTAGATAGTTGTAGATGTTTATTTTATGTTCATATTAAAATAAAGTAAATACCATGCTAAGTCTTTCTACATGCTTAGAATGTTGTAGGATCCATGATAAAATTACTTACCATGTTTAGGGATGATGTGTACCATGCTAAGTCTTCCTACATGCTTAGAATGTTGTAGGATCCATGATAAAATTACTTACCATGTTTAGGGATGATGTGTACCATGCTAAGTCTTCCTACATGCTTAGAATGTTGTAGGATCCATGATAAAATTACTTACCATGTTTAGGGATGATGTGTACCATGCTAAGTCTTTCTACTTGCTTAGAATGTTGTAGGATTCATGCCAAAATTATCTATCATGTTTAGGAATGACATACATGCTTAGAATGTTGTAGGATAAATGCTAAAATTACTTACCATGTTTAGAAGTATATATATATACTTAGGAATGTTGTATGTTCATACTAGTAGTTATCCATGCTTAGTAAGATATTCATGCTTAGTAGTTATTCATGCTTAATAAGATTCATGCTTAGATGATAGTAGGAAAGTAGTATACCATGCTAGCCAAATTTGTCTATGCTTAGATGATTATAAGAAAGTAGCAAACTATGCTAGTTTCATTTATCTATGCCTAGATAGTTGTAGGAAAGTGGTATATCATGCTAGATTAAATTATCCATACTCACATGCTTATAGGTAAATTGTATACCATGCTAGATTAATGGTAGAAAAGTTGTATACCATGTTAGTTTAATTGTAGGGAAGTTGTATGCCATGCTAGATTAATGGTAGAAAAGTTGTATACCATGTTAGTTTAATTGTAAGTAAAGTTGTATACCATGCTAGATTAATGGTAGGAAAGTTGTAAACCATGCTAGATTAAATAAATATTCATGTTTACATGATACCCATACTTAAATAAGTATTTGTTCATGCTATGTTAGTAGATGATCATGCTTAATCATTATTCATGCTAAGTAAAAAGGTGTCATGCTAATTATTGTTTATGATAAGTTAATGGTAGCCATGCTAATGAGATTCATGCTTAAAATATCGTAGATATTCATGCTTAGATTAAAGTAACTATCCATGGTTAGTTTTAGTGATTTTTATGTTATATTCTATCCATGCTAGAATTGTTGTAGAAACTCATGCTATATTGTAGGTTGATACTTAACTAGTATACATGACTAGAATGTTACTAAAATGTATACCATACTATATGTTAATGTGAAAGTAGCATACCATGTCTAAGAATGAGGAATACCATGCTAAGTTTAAATACATGCTTAGAATATTGTAGGATTAATGTTAGAATACCTACCATGCCTTGGAATGTTGCATGTTCATATTAGTAATATATCTATGCTTGGGTTGTGGTGATTAGTCATGATAAGTAGTAAGCATTCACGCACAAGTTATAACCTATGCTTGACCATAGTGGACTCCATGTCTAGATCGTAGTGATTTTCATGCTTAAGCTTGATATAAGCACATGCTTAATCATATTCGTACTTAGGAGTATTGTGGGGAGTAGTTATGTTATATAATTAGATTGTCGTAGGAAGATGCTTGCAATTGTATGCCATGCTCAAAGTACTATAGGTTGAGGTGATAAGGATTGGGAAGACCACTAGTAATAGTTAGTTTGATAAAGATTGTTATGTCGCCTTCGGTTTTCATTAGTAGAATACCGATCATAGACTATTGGTAGATCCTTCTGTTGCTTCTAATAATAGAAGATCAAGTTTGCTAGTAAGCACGTTGGTTGCTTCTAGGATTGATTACCTGTATGGTTGTTTGCCTATGGTTTTGCTCGTATGTGGCCCGACTGGCCCGTATGTAGCTGTGGGTCTCATACGTAGTTTATTTGGCTCGTATGTAGGTTGTTGTCTCGTACGCGGCTCGACCGGCCGGTGCGTAGCTGTTGGTCTCATACGTGGCTTATTTGGCTGGTATGTACGTTGTTGTCTCCTACGAGGCCCGCCTGGCTCGTAGGTAGTTATCGTTTCATACGTAGCTTATTAGCTCGTATGTCGTGGTTACTCGTGTATAGCTTGTTAGCTAGTACACAGTTCGTTGTGTTCGGCTAGGGTGATATTACCACCCTAAGGGCTATCGACCATCAAGACATATGTTTTCTTACCCTAAGGAACTGTGGAGGAGTCGCTCCTTGTGTACCGTCGAGTCTTAACCAGGGTAGGTTGATCAAGGACCGGAGTATAGACAGATCCAAGTTTAGGGTAGCAGCATGCATGTATATTCGCACGGCCGAGGTCTTGGATCGATGGGCCAGGAACCGGATCCCGAAGGATTCTGGTAAGTCTAGGTTGAGCAGCCTAGTAGAGTTGTCTTGCGAAGCCTAATTTAAGGCTTAGCATGTTATGTTTATAATATTATCGTTCCTAGGATTGTCGAGTCAGGGACATCATTAAGGTAGTGACTTATAAAGATCATTTTGCTCAGACCCTTGCCGAAAAGAGAGGAGTTGGTTGTAGGGGGCGCCTTACGACCAACTTGTCCCTTGAGGCAGGCCTTAGGTGGTGACATTGGGTTGTACCTTCCCGTCAAAGGGATACGTACGGTGCCGTCTCACAAGTTGAGGACACGGGTTGCGTATCTCGCTCTGTTAATTTCTGAAATACCGTGGCTGGGGTGCCACAGGATGCATGGTGCAGTCCTGCGCTTGCGAGACCCCAGAGGGTGCCACAGGGTAGGCTTCGCGCTACCCTGCGCTTGCGAGACCCTATAGTTTGATTTTGGAACGAGGCCTGATACACTGGGATCGTCTAGTTTGGAGTGAGGTCCGGCATGCCGGGTAGTAGTGGAAAACGGAGACACCATAAGCAGACTGCATAGGGGGACTTGATCACTTCTGCAACCTCACAGAGTCATGGAGTATTGTCAGGAACAGGTTTTGTACAATTAGAATTCGTAACGCAGGTTCAAATCCCTATATATGGAGAAACGACTTGAGATGGGGTCGCATGTAGTATGGGCTGCATGTTGCTTCGGAGACTTGCTGACGTTAGAATAGGGAGCATCCTAGTTCTATGTAAATATCGCATTAGAGTCTAGTCCTAGCACTCACGAACACTTAAACTACACCAACACCATTGCTATATTTTGTTTGTTGTTTGGGAGATTCGCTGCTATATGATCAGCCTTTAAGCGTCAGTGAATACTGACGTCCCCACTTCCATAGGTACTGGATCGCCGAAGTACAAAGGCGAGATTCAGGAGGACTCAAGGCAAGGAAAGCAAGGAGTCAGTGTTATGTTTAGTTCCGCTGCAGTATATGTATTGATTATCTATTAGTTGAGAAGTACTTAAGTGAGAGTTACCAAGTGTTGTTCTTCATTCCTTGTACTCTGATGTAAGATATTGAAGGTTGTAATACTTGGAAATTTAAAGGTAATATTGTAACTTTATTGTAAGGTATTGCAGTTGTATAATATTCAGACTTGTAATACATTGGGTGTTGAATAAAAAGTTTTAAATTCTCCTGTTTTTCTGTGTATTGTGACTAATTGAAGAAAAGATCTTGGCTCGTGTCACGGTTTCCCAGTATTGGAAATCGGGGCGCTACAACTAGAATGGATATAAGAATTGAAACACTATAGATAGATTACAATGCAGTAGGAAAATTTGAAAATAAATAGACTAAGAGCGTAATTAAGTATTAGATAACTACTATTTTTTATAAAACTATGATAAGAAGAGCAGTATCATGATGAAGAATTGAATAGTGAAAACAAAATGCAAAAGGAAAAAAATATCGAAATGTAAAGTAATTTGGTAAATAATTTGAAAGAGCGTTATAATTGAAAAGTAGTTGGCAATAGCTGATAAAAATTTGAAAAATTCTAGGAAAGAGAAGTTAACTAAAAGAAAACGTAAAGAATAGAATGATCATAAACGAAACTAGGATTATATATTACAAGATAAAGAAAGTAGTAATTTAAGAGAAGACTGTCGGTAAAAATCTGAAAAATATATGAGTGTGAAATTTTGTTAAGAATTATAAAAAATATAAGATAAGTATAATTCAATGATGTATATAAAAATAGTATTATAAAAATTTCATTTGTAGAAGTTATTCAATAACTATATATAACATTTAAAATTAAATATATAGAATAGTGATTAGTATATATCAAATTATCTATAAATTGTCAAGTATAACTGTAACCCTTGTTTCCGATTTTTTGGATTTTTCTTTTGTAATTTGTTCCTCTTCTCATTTCTGTAACCTTTTGTTTAAATAATAATTTTGATATTCATCTTCAACCCAAATTACATTCTTTCAACCAATTTTATTTCATTTGTTGAACCCTGTGATTCTTGTGCACCTTATTTCACTTTTTGTACCTTGGGTATTTTTATTAGTCCCTAGTTGATTTGATTTTGAGCCCAAATGCAATATCCAATTTTATTTATTTAAATTAAACTCAAACTCATCTTTTGTTGGATTCTAACCCGCTAACCCGAAACCCTATAACCCATGAACCCAACATCCTAAACCGCTATATATATTAATCCCACTATCCCTAATTAATTATCTTCTTAACCTAATTCATCCCCACCTAATCTAATCATCCCCGCCGCTCTAACTTCTTCCTCTGTTTCTCCTGAAGCCCAACCCTTCGTCTTCTCCGTCGACCCATCACCTCCAACTCACCGCTCGCTGTGAAGCTCCACCTACAACCACCGCTTGAACTCCATTCTGCTCACCTCCTCCTCGTCGCCATCACTCCTGCCATCTGCATCCCACTCGTTGCCATCATCTCCACCTCGTCGATGCCCTTGCACCGATTGCTTGCACACAGCGAACACCATCCCGGCTCGCAAACTCGACCGCTGCCTTCACCCCCATCGTCAGCCATCACTAACGCAACCACCCACAGCACCACCCTCATTACCACCACCACTGCCTGTCTCGATCACCACTCCATCACCCTGTCCCCTTCATCCTTGAACCTGCATCCCCTGTTGCCGCTGACTCTCACTGCCGCAACTCGAGTAGCCACTTGCCGCCTCATCACTAGCACCGTGACTCCACTCCCCCGAGCTCTATTGCCGCCACCTTACCTCATCGTTCCATCACCCCTTGCACCAGTCGCAGCTCACCGCTGGTGCACCACCTCACCGCATGCGCTCCTGCGACCACCAAGTTCCTTCTGCCTTGTTGCCGACCACCGCCGCTGCTGCCGGCATTATTACCGCTATCGCCCTTGCGGTTGTTACTGTGTCTCTTGCACGTATGTGTTGCCCGTACGTGGCTTGCACGTGTTGCCGCTATCCTGAAGTTTGCACGTGTATTATTGCTATCAGGATTCTCGTCCCGTTATTCTTTCGTTTTTAGAGTCATCATCTAAAAGGCAAGTTTCTTTTGAACTAGTTTATTTTTCTTATTCAAGAATTCTTTGATCTCCGCAAGTAGTTGCTCTTTCATCAATCATATTTTATCTGTTTAACACTTTTCAAAGAGACTATAACAGATTCATCAGGAGAAACCAAGTAGTAGTCCTCTTTTCGTGCCATTCCCTTGCTTCAAGCCCAAGCCTGTTATTTATTGTCATATGTACACACGACACGAATTGTTAGATTAGAAACATGTATATAGACATTGACGATTGAATGCTTTCTGTTTGAATGTGATAATCAATCAATGTTGATAATAATTTGTCTCACCAATAGTAGAATTCCACCCTAAAGATTAAGTATGATTTCTGTTAATTATTGCCTTGAAATTATATGCTTGCTTGTTAATTTTGTTTTCTTTTAATAATAATCGACTTGCTGGCCTGTTGTTTGCTCCTTGTTGCTTTGATTTTTTGGCCTAGTCTCTGTCAAAATTTAATAGAACTTCGTAAACATCATGTGTATCTTTTTGAATCTATTTTTCAGAAATTTTTACCGATCTAGATTCCGATTTACGAACAAAAAGTTATTATATTTTTAGTACTGCTATGTTTTCAATTTTCAGATTTCTGTCTAGAGTTACACCGACATGATTTTCTATTAAAATAAACTTATAACAGTAGAATTTGAAATTGAAATTTTATATGTTGTTATTAGAATGACTAGGTCACATTATTATTTTTATAAGATTATTTGATAATTTTCCAGACCTATTATAAATATGAAAACATGACCCTAGGTTGCTATCAGAACACTAGTTTTGTAAAGAACCTGAATTTTGACCTAACTATAGGTAATATCATTTAGAACTTATTAAATAAGAGTTTTATTCCTGTGTATTTGGAATCCAGATCATCTGGCGGTTTTGCAATCCAATCTACAGATTGCAAGATATTAATATTTTTGTACAGTGACGTCTGAATTTCAGACTGTAGTGTGAAAATGCATCACCATGTCCAATTAACTAAAACAGTAGATTAATTTTAAGAAATAACATATAAGATTAATTGTGTTGTTACTAAACATTGTTAGGAATTAAAATATGATTTTTATGAGATTTTTAAATGGTTTTACAATCTATTTTCATATATAAGAGTTTTGACCCTAACATGTTGCCTGATTATGTAACCAGTAAAGAATGAGGCTATTCAGCTAGTTTCTTTAATTATTATATGTCGTATGAATATGAGTTGGAACCGTAAAAGATTCTACTTCCCAGAGTCTCCGACGGAGCATGGTTTGCTTTCTTGTAGCAACGGAAAATTTGATTTTTATACAACGTCTTGCTGTCCAGAATGTGTATTTTGTGTTTTCTAAAGTGTATCAATGTTTGATTTTGCATCTATGGAATAGAATAGTTATACCATGTATTGCATAGCCTTTCCATCTCTTTGACATCATTTTAAAACTTCTTTATCCATTGCATGTCCATATTTGAGTATAATAAAATATTAACAAGCTGGGGTAAATAAGAGTCGACTTGGTAGTGAACAATCGGAGACTGCACTCGGAAGGGCCCCCCGTTCTAGATTGATTATTGTCGTGGATGGTGGACTATTGATTGGGGAACATTGATTGTTAATTATTGATTATTGTGCTAGTACACAATCTGTTGAGTTAACCATCATAGTGTAAACGATCACTGTTTACATGCACCAAATATGTTGTATGGGACGCAGTATTACGTGCATTAGCTAGAATAATAAAATATTAATTAACCTAGGATTGACACTTGCATTCTTGATCATGATTATTGTTATTGACCATGTATCACTGATTTCAATCACTATTTATTGCATCATAAACTCTAGACCCTTGATTTTATTATTAACTCTTATCATTGTCATTGATCTTTGATTTTGTTCTAGTCCATTATTTCTTGATATGCCATATTTTTCTTGCTTCTTTGCTTCCACTACTTGCTGTCCGTAACTTGCTCTAACAAATAATTTTTTCCACCTTTAGTTAATAAGCCTGCAGGTACAGATGAAAATTTGGCTAAAGGACTTGGTGAGCAAACCTTCTGAAGAATGGAGCTGAACCATTAGACTGCTAGAGTTATTTCATGTTATTTGTTCATTTTATTATCTTCGTCGTACTTTGTATTCCGGGCTTGTGTGTCCCGATGTTTATTTTTCCTAGATGTTGGATATTATTCTGGTGAATTTATTTCATGGATGTTCGGAGTTTATTCATTGTTTATGTGGTTATCTATTCCTTGCGTGGTTGTGATCTCTTGTATGTTCTTCAGTTAATCTGTTACAACTATGGATGATGTTCTTATCATTCGCTGATCCTTTGTTACGTGCTCGTTATCCCGTATCTTGGGAAGCGGGGCGTAACATATTTTTTGTGGTATCAGAGCCCAGGTTTGGCTCTAGGCAGGTTAACTCAATAATGTGTGTACTACGTTGATCACATGAACATGTAATAACCAACGTATGTCTGGGTACTAACCAACTTGATGGTTTTGGAGACTATGCCTCGTGGTAGTTCTTTCACTTCTCGACCCAGGGATGAGCAGCCGGACAACGCTGCTATCCTTCAGATGATGCAGCAGATGGTGACCCTGCAACAAGAGCACAATGAATTAGTACGGGCTGCTTTGGAGGTGGCCAAGCGAACCGCTGTTGGACCTGCACTAGAGCTACTGCCGCCGAGGCCCGGTACTGTGGCAGATTTTATGAGGTTGCACCTAAAAAAGTTCTCGCGTACTGAGACACCGTTTGAAGCCGAGCAATGGCTGATCCGGAAGGAGCAATTATTGACCACAGCTCGGATCTCCGATGTGGATCGAGTGGATGTGATAAGCATCTAGCTTGTAGACCTCGCCCATATTTGGTGGTGTGTAGAAACCGAAAGGCTTGAAAGAACCATGGCAAAAAATTTTCCTAGTGTCACCAAGGTCGAGATGGAGCGGTAATTCGTCTCCTTAACTCAAATTGGTCGGATAATGTTATTTAATGTCATGTATTGTTGCCTACTTCATATCTGACAATATAAATTTAATCATTATCCTAACTCAGGGGAACCGATCCGTGTATTAGTACGCTGCTAAATTTACTCGGCTCAGCTGTTTCGCAGCTGCTATGGTGGCCAATGATGAGGATAAGGCTTGCAAGTTCTTGATGGGCTTGAATTTCAACATTCAGGACCGTTTGGTTGCACACCGACATCGCACCTATGCCGATGTTCTTGACAACAATCAGGATTCAGGAGCAGGCTTATAAGAGGATGAGTGCTAATCAGCGGGTAGTGCAGCACCCTACCTCCGCCCAGCCTACTGGAGGGCCTATTCGGAGGCCAATTCCGACCCCTCCTGGGAGAGCACTACCTGTATTTGCCTATTTTCCCGAGACCAGTCCAGACTTGTGACTACTGCCATAAAGTCGGGCATCTACAGAAGGACTGCAGGCTAGCCAATCATCTATGCCTTTCATGTTGAGGCAGTGATCATGTGGTCCAAGATTTCTCTAGAAACAGGCTCCCTGCACTTGCTGGAGGACCAGCTCAGCAAAGAGCACTAGCTCGAGGCAAGGGTAGACCGCCTCTTCCACCGTAGAGGTAAGATTCTGATCAGAGAAGGATAGCTCCGAGGGGAGGTCAGATTGGAGGTTGTGTTCAAGCCTATAACCTGACCGCAGCTAAAGTTGAGACAGTTGTTGGTGTTGTTGAAGGTACATCTCTATAGTTGTATTATTTGCTTTCTATTTTTGCTCTATTTATGTCTATCTATTCAATTATTCTTACTTTTGTCCTGTATTCACTTTCATTCTTATTCCTTGATCATCTTAGTTTTCTCTCTTCCTGCCCATATTCTTTTTGATTCTGGTGCTACCCACTCCTTTGTTTCTTCCCATTTTGTGGATCGACATCATTTGGCTTGCGACGTCATGCCAGCTGCTTGGAATATTACCACAGGTGGAGGCATCATCATCAGTTCTAAGGTGTGCAAGCAGAGCCCTTTGCTGAATAGGGGCGTGGAGTTCAAGGCTGATCTCATTGTGATCCCCAACTCCAGCTTTGATGTTCTCCTTGGGATGAATTGGTTGGGAGTTACCCATGCTGTAATTGATTGCCTTGCGAAGAAGGTAATATTCAGGCTCCTAAGTCCCCAAGAGTTTGAGTTTCATGCGAGTGAGACACCGTCTAGGTCTGTCAAGAACTCGATGAACCAGGAGGCTCATGCACTTGAGTCATTGTGCACTGATGGTGAAGTTGCACCTATGGTTGTTCGGGATTTCCTTGATGTCTTTCCAGAAGAATTTCCTGGATTGCCACCAGCCTGAGATGTGGAATTCGGTATCGAAGTTCAACCAGGAAAGACACCAATCTCGAAGAGTCCATACTGGATGACACCAGTTGAGTTAGCTGAACTGAAGGTGCAAGTCCAGGAGTTGTTGGACAAGGGTTTTGCCAGGCAAAGTGTTTTGCCTTGGGGTGCCCCAGTGTTGTTCGTCAATAAGAAGGACGGTCGTCGCAAACTCTACATTGACTACCGAGAGCTGAACAATGTCATTGTGAAGAGCCGGTACCCTTTGTCGAGGATCGATGATCTATTCGATCAGCTGGGAGGTGCTTCAGTTTTCTGGAAGTTGGATCTCAGTTCTGGCTATCATCAAGTTAAAGTGAAGACTGAAGATATTCAGAAAATGGCGTTCCGCATGAGATATGGACATTACGAGTTCTTAGTAATGCCATTTGGAGTTACCAATGCACCAGCAGTGTTCATGAGTTTGTTGAACAAGGTGTTCTCTCCATTCTTGGACAAGTTCGTGGTGGTGTTCATCGATGATATTCTGGTGTATTCTTGGAACAGGGAAGATCATGCTGAGCATTTGAAGGTTGTCTTGCAGACTTTGAGAGAGAATCATCTCTATGGGAAGCTCAGTAAGTGTGAGTTCTAGCTCGACCGTGTTGCATTTCTGGGCCATATTATCTCCGAAAATGGTGGGTCTGTTGATCCGTTGAAGATTTCTGCAGTCAAGGATTGTCCAGTGCCCAAGTCAGCATCAGAAGTGGAGAGTTTCCCTTGGATTGGCAGGGTATTATCGGAAGTTTGTTCAAGACTTCTCGAAGATTGTGGGACCCCTAACCAATTTAACGAGGAAGGAGCAGAAGTTTGTGTGGGATGGAGCTTGTGAGGAAGCCTTCATGGAGTTGAAGAACCGGTTGTTGTCAGCACCAGTGCTGATTATACCAGATAGTTCTGGAGGCTTTGTGATTCTTTGTGATGCTTCAGGGCCGATGTTTGGGATCAGTGCTGATGCAGTGAGGAAGGGTTATTGCTTATGCATCTAGGCAGTTGAGGCATCATGAGAAAAACTATCCTATGCATGATCTGGAACTTGCATCCATAATCTTCGCCTTGAAGTTATGGAGGCATTATCTGCTTAGGGATAGAGTTGAGATTTTCGCTGATCACAAGAGTCTCAAGTATGTGTTCACTCAGAGGGAATTGAATTTGAGGCAGAGGAGATGGCTGGAACTGATGGCGGACTACGACATCAACATCACCCTGGTAAGGTGAACCTAGTGCCTGATGCCTTGAGCAGGAGACCTGCTGCTATGTTCCTCACCAAGCAGAAGGAAGTGTTGGAGGATATGAGGAGGCTGGAATTGGATGTGATTTGTAGCGCCTCGAATTTCCAATAAATAAAATTAGAAATACGTGGCACAAATTTCAGAATCAACCTCAATTGTAATCATAAACATAGCATCCAAATACAGGAAAAATTAAAACTTTTTATTACATCAACTCTTTTACAAAGCATAGAGGAATTTAAATACTTTAAATTATAATTCTTTACAACATGATAAATTATAATTTTCAGTTAACTCCAATCTCTTTCTTAAATCAACTTTATCCATAACTGAAAACTGCAAAAATCTGAAAGAAAAGTGGGCACGTCAGTTAAATGCAACTGACGTCAACTATAGTAATAGTGATACTTCCCGTCCTCACAACCACAAGCAATAATAATTAATACATGACAATAATAATAGAACATGCACAACATGATAATAATAGATGGAAGATAAAATAACAATAAATAAAATATAAAACATCAAGTGAAGCTAGGCTAAGTGTCAAGTGCAAGTAAACAGAAAGTAAGCATGCATAAAACAAGTCAAGATAATCACAAATGCCTATGATGATTACTAATGCATACTTGTTGGTATCTATTCATCCCATTCTACATAGTTCCGGTGCAAGCTCTTATCGTTCTCCACTGTATTGGGTTCAATCCCACGCTATGCAACTAACTTACTACGGTGATTACTTTAAGATTTAGAGTATTCTGTGGGTATCTAGCCGATGCCCTGATATTTCGGAGGTCAATCTCTACTCACAGATAATTCCAGAGACTATTTCACTCATACCTGGGAATCTTCGAGAATACCCCACACCGCAAGCAATGGCACCTCATCACACGAATATCACATGAGCGTTGCCTCGATCCCGATAATTCTGGAGATCAATCTCACACCGTAGGTAATTCCGGAGACTATTTCACTCACACCTCGATAATTCTAGGGATTATTTAACACTGCAGATCATATGAGCCCCCCTACCCATGTTTGCTCTCATTTCATCACAACTCTAACTAGTGCCTGTCCTTAGGTTTATTTTTTATTAATTAAGTCACAATTCCCCTCTAGAGTTGGTGTACCCTGCCGAACTTATCTCAATTAAAATCACAACAAGACCCCACTGGCCAATATCCACAAAAGGCTCAACCGCCGGCATGCTAGGGTCCCACTCAACCTCTATAGTCTCAAAAACCCCAAAACTTCAGTTCAAAACTTCTTTGAAATATGTTAAAAAAAAACCAAAGTCGTATAAATCATCACGAGAATTTCCTTCAATCCAACAGTCAAAATTTTGTACCTCCACGTACAACCATATCCTAATAATTGTCCAATAAAACTGAAACTAACTCAATCAAAACTGAATAAACAGTGGAAAAATAAACTTGTAATAGAATACTCTTTAACTTTGAAAACCTATACTTCTAAAACCACGTAAATAGGATTTAAACACTTATTAAAGATTGAGAATACACACTTTCTAAAAGTGGTGAAATCTGAATTTAATTACTGCAAAAAGGTCAGAGAAATTAATTTTGCAATTTCGAGAAATAATTGTTCGAAGAATAGAAACTCAACCAAAATAGTGTGCAAAACTCGAGCGTGACGGTCGACTGGAAGACGTAGTGCAAAGTGCTACAGTCGACTGACAGCATTCAAAGCAAAATAACAATAGTGAAGCCCTGGCATTCGAATGACATACATAGTTATGATTGCTGCAGTCGACCTCCAGTAGGGAAACTAGTGCCAAACGGCCATGACAGTCGACCGCGACTACAAGTTCAAAAGAACTGCGGTTGACCGACATATAGTCTGCAACATCCAGATTTCGAACTTCTCAAAAAAAAATGATACATGGTTATATACAATTTTAAGATTACCAAAGATGAAAATAAGAAATAAAATAAGTGCATCTTGGCGAAATTACTGCAGTTCATACATCAATCAAACCTTTTGTAAACTTCACAAAAGAAGCAAAATTCCGAAATCAAGTTGTTGCAAAAATCAAGATTTTGAAGAACTTCTCATATGAATATTTGAACACATACAAATGCAGTTAAAACTCCTTCATATACAGTGATATAGGTATAATATGCGTCAAAACTGAAAGCCAACACTTTATAGTCATACATCAGTTCATATCTTTCATCTCACAACTCAATAATATCCAAGAGGACTTTCCTCACTTCCTTGAACACAAACCCAACTTACTTTAAGAATCAACATGCATAACTCAGTCATTGTCAATTCAAATAAACTCTAATTTCTCCATTATTCATAAGGTTCAAGTTTACACATGATATATTTGCAACAAACATGCATCTTTCATAAGTAAAGTTTGGATCTTTTCAACTTTAGATAGCAATGCATACAATCTCATACAACTTCTATCTCCTTATCATGGTATATAGGATTATTCAAGCAAAACATGAGAAAGCAATAGTCTTATGCAATATTTATTCACCGAAAATCTTTTGATCATCCTTGATAAAAATCAATCATCAAAATTTGATTCGTTTTTTAAGATTTGCACTTACAATGGATCATGTCAATTTTACAATCATACAAGTTCTAACATGCATTCTATTTGGTTAACTTCATATAAATAATTCAACAAAACAAAGAGAAAAGCATCACCCACCTCAAAGAAGACTTAACTGAAGAACAATAATACTAGTAAAGAAAAGCCTCTTCCTCCTCCTTGCAAAAGTCCAAGATCTAATCTTTAAACTCCAATAAAATAATGAGGAAATATATTTTTGATTTCACAATAGAGAATAGCGACTGCTACCCCTAATATAGGCCGGGATTTGATCCTCTCGGGTTTCACAAAGTTTACAAGAATACTCCTCAAGAAAATTATTTATTTACATATATGGATCCTTCCAATTATTAGTTAATCAAATCAATTTAGAATAAAATAAATAAAATCCGCTCACTCTCTTGATTTGGCTGACTAATATGAAAATCCCAGAAAAACTGAAATCTGGAGTTTTTACTCCAAGTAGTAATTTTGCATAAAAGTCCTTCATTTTTTGAGTATTTGCAAATATGTCATAAATCATTCATAAAATTCAGAAAATTTCTAAATAATATCTACTAATAAATGTTAGATTTTCCAAATAGATTTTCTGACTTTGTATTTCCCACGAAAAATATTTGCACGTGTTTTGCACCTGCAAAGGGATAAATTTTAGAAAAAAATGTTTATTAAATCACAATTTTTTAAAATCATTTATTAATTCCAAAACATCATTTAAAATTCTAGGGTGTTACATGATTCTCCCCAGTTCAGCACAGTAGTGCATGATGTTGCAATTGCAGTCTTCACTAATAGAGCAGATCAAGGGAGCCCAGGCTAGTGACCAGTAGTTGCAGAAATTCCGGAGTGAAGTGGAAGCAGGTTTGAGAACTGACTTAGTCATTCATTCTGACGGGTCGCTTCGTTTTGAAGCTAGGTTGTGTGTACCTAGAGGTGAAGTCAGACATAATCTCCTTACAGAAGCTCATCGCTCACCCTACTCTATTCATCCTAGAGACACAAAGGTGTACAGGGATCTGAAGCAACATTTTGGGTGGCATGGTATGAAGAGAGCAATACCGAGATTTGTTTCTTAGTGTCTGATCTACCAGCAAGTGAAGACAGAGCATCAGAGGAACACTAGACTTCTTTAACCTCTTCCGATCCCGGAATGGAAATGGGAGAACATCACTATAGATTTTGTAACGGCATTGCCAAGGAGTCCCCAAGGTCATAATTCTATTTGGGTAATAGGGGACCGTTTGACGAAGAGTGCTCGTTTCAACCCTTTACGAGTGGGTCAGTCCACCGAGAGATTGGCAGAGAAGTACATACAAGAAGTTGTGAGACTGCATGGAGTTCTTGTCAACATCGTATCAGATAGAGGTACGAGATTCAGATTTCAGTTTTGGGAGAGTCTTCAGAGGAGCTTGGGTACTAAGTTGAGCTACAACATTGCCTTTCACCCGCAGAAAGATAGGCAATCCGAGAGAATGATTCAAACATTGGATGACATGTTGAGGTCTTGTGTTCTTCAGTTTGGAGGTTCTTGGGAAGATCACCTACACTTGGTTGAGTTCTCATACAACAACAACTACCAAGCGAGTCTCAAGGCTGTTCCGTATGAGGCGCTTTATGGTAGGAAGTGTAGACCGCCAGTCTGTTGGGATGATAACGGCGAGAGGAAGCTTTTGGGGCCTGAGGTGATCACAAGGACTGTTGATGCAGTGGCTCAGATCAGGAAGCTCTTGTAAGCAGCTCAGGACAAGCAGAGGAAGTGGGCTGACTTTCGTCGAAGGCCTTCAGAGTTTGTAGCAGGCGATCATGTGTTCCTTAAGGTATCGCCATGGAGAGGTGTTATCCATTTTGGAGGAGGGGGCAAGCTGAGTCCCCGATTCATCGGTCCATTGGACATTATGGAACAAGTGGGCAAGGTAGCCTACATGCTCGCACTGCCACTGGCTTTATTAGGTGTCCTTGATGTATTCCATGTTTCTCAGTTCAGAAAGTACATCAGGGATGAAAGTCATGTGTTTGACTACTCAGAGATGTCTGTGAGCCCAGACTTATCATGTGAAGTCCAACTAATCTCTATCTTGGACATGCGTGAGAAAGTCCTGAAGAATAAGGTTATCAAGCTTGTTTGTGTCTCTTGGAATCCTCACTCGCCCGGTGGGTGGACTTGAGAACTTGAAGAGGAGATTCAGAAGAAGTTCCCTCATCTCTTTGAGTAGTTTGTTTTTTTTGTTTCTCGGGGTTGCCCTACACATCACTTGAATGAATTTCGAGGACGAAATTCTTCTTGTAAGGTGGGTAGGAATTGTAATCCCAGTTTTCAATTTTTCGGATTTTTCTTTTGTAATTTGTTCCTCTTTTCATTTCTGTAACCTTTTGTTTAAATAATAAATTTTGACATTCATCTTCAACCCAAATTACATTCTTTCAACCAGTTTCATTTCATTTGTTGAACCCTGTGATTCTTGAGCACCTTATTTCAGTTTTTGTACCTTGGGTAATTTTATTTGTCCTTAGTTGATTTGATTTTGAGCCCAAATCCAACATCCAATTTTATTTATTTAAATTAAATCCAATCCCATCTCTTATTGGATCCTAACCCGCTAATCCAAAACCCTATAACCCATTAACCCAACATCCTAAACCCCTATATATATAAATCCCACTAACCCTAATTAATTATCTACTTAACCTAATATATTCATCCCCACCTAATCTAATCATCCCCGCTGCTCTAACTTATACTTCCTCTGTTTCTCCCGAAGCCCAACCCTTCGTCTTCTCCGTCAACCCATCACCTCCAACCTACTGCTCGCTGTGAAGCTCCACCTACAACCACCTTTTGAACTCCATCCCGCTCACCTCTCCTCCAAGTTGCTATCACTCCTGCCGTCTGTATCCCGCTTGTGGCCCTCGTCGACACCCCTGCACCCGATTGCCTGCACACAGCGACCACCATCCCGCCTCGCAAACTCGACTGCTGCCTTTGCCCTCGTCGTCAGCCATCACCAACGCAACCGCCCGTAGCACCGCGCTCATCGCCACCGCCACTTCCTGTTGCCATGGTCGATCACCTCTCCATCACCCTCGTTCCCTTCATCCTCGAACCCCGCATCCCATGTCGTCGACGACTCTCGCTGCTGCAACACGAGCAGCCACTTGCCGCCTCATCACTAGCACCGCGACTCCACTACTCCGAGCTCCATTGCCGCCACCTTACCTCGTCGATCCATCACCCCTGCACCCATCGCAGCCCACCGCCGGTGCACCACCTCGCCGCTTGCGCTCCTGCGACCACCGAGTCCCTCCTGCCTTGCTACCTGACCATCGCTGTAGCCGCCGCATTGTAGTCGTTGTCACCCTTGCAGTTGTTGCTGTGTCTCTTGCACGTGTGTGTTGCCCGTATGTGGTTTGCACGTGTTGCCGCTATTCTAAAGTTTGCATATGTATTGTTGCCGTCAGGATTCTCGTCCCGTTATTCTTTCGTTATCAGAGTCTTCATCTAAAAGGCAAGTTTCCCTTAAACTAGTTTATTTTTCTTGTTCAAGAATTCTTTGATCTCCGCATGTAGTTCCACTTTCATCTATCATATTTTATCTGTTTGATACTTTCAAAGAGACTATAATGGATTCATCAGCGAAACCAAGTAGTAGTCCTCTTTTCGTGCCATTCCCTTGCTTCAAACTCAAGCCTGTTATATATTGTCATATGCACACACGACAAGAATACTTAGATTACAAACATGTATATAGACATTGATGATTGAATGCTTTCTGTTTGAATGTGATGATCATGCTATGTCGATAATAATTTGTCCCCCCAATAGTAGAATTCCACCCTAAAGATTAAGTATGATTTCTGTTAATTATTGCCTTGAAATTATATGCTTGTTTGTTTATTTTGTTGTCTTTTGATAATAATAAACTTGCTGGCTTGCTGTTTGCTCCTTGTTGCTTTGAGTTTTTGAACTAGTTTATGTCATAATTTAATAGAACTTTGTAAACATCATCTGTATCTTTTTGAATGTATTTTTCAGAATTTATTACAGATCTAATTCTGATTTACGAACAAAAAGTTATTATTTTTTTTAGTACTGCTATGTTTTCAATTTCCAGATTTTTGTCTAGAGTTACACCGACATAATTTTCTATTAAAATAAATTGCTAACAGTAGAATTAGAATTTGAAATTTTATATGTTGTTATTATACATGACTAGGAGTCACATTATTATTTTTATAAGATTATTTGATAATTTTCCAGACCTATTAGAAATATGAAAACATGATCCTAGGTTTCTATTAGAACACTAGTTCAGTAAAGAACCCAAGTTTTGACCTAACTACAGGTAATATGATTTAGAACTCATTAAATAAGAGTTGTATTCCTGTGTGTCTGGAATCTAGATCATCTGACAGTTTTGTAATCCAACCTACAGATTGCATGATATTCATATTTTCGTATAGTGACGTCTGAATTCCACAATGCAGTTTGAAAATGCATTACCATGTCTAATTAACTAAAATAGTAGATTAATTTTAAGAAATAAAATATGAGATTAATTGTGTTGTTACTAAACATTGTTAGGAATTAAAATATAATTTTTATGAGATTTTTAAATGGTTTTACAATCTATTTTCATGTATAAGAGTTTTGACCTAACATGTTGCCTGATTATGTAATCAGTAAAGAATGAGACTATTCACCTAGTTTATGTATTTATTATATCTTATGAATATGAGTTGGATCCAAAAGAGTCTACTTTCCAGAATCTCCGACGGAGCATGATTTTATTTCCTGTAGCAACAAAAATTTGATTTTTGTATAACAACGTCTTGCTGTCCAGAATGTGTATTTTGTGTTTTTTAAGTGTGTCCATGTTTGATTTTGCATTTAGGGAATAGACTTAGTTATACCATGCATTGCATAGCCTTGCAATCTCTTTGACATCATTTCGAAATTTATTTATCCATTGCATGTCCACATTTGAGTATAATAAAGGGTAAATAAGGGTCGACTTGGTAGTGAACAATCAGAGACTGTACTCAGAAGGGTTCCTTGTTCTAGATTAATTATTGTCGTGGATGGTGGATTATTGATTGGGGAATATTGATCGTTAATTATTGATTATTGTGCTGAGTATATGATCTGTTGAGTTCACCATCGTAGTTTTAAACGATCACTCTTTACATGCATCGAACCTGTGGTATGGGACGCAATATTACGTGAATTAGCTAGGATAATAAAATATTAATTGACCTATGATTGACACTTGCATTCTTGATCATGATTATTGTTATTGACCATGTATCACTGATTTCAATCACTGTTCATTGCATCATAAACTCTAGACCCTTGATTTTATTATCAACTCTTATTATTGTCATTGATCTTTAATTTTGTTCTAGTCCGTTATTTCTTGATATGCCATATTTTCCTTGCATTTTTGCTTCCACTACTTGTTGTCGGTAACTTGCTCTAATTGACAATTTTTTCCACCTCCAGTTAATGAGTTTGCAGGTACATAAGAAAATTTGGCTAAAGGACTTGGTGAGCAAACTCTCTGAAGAATGGAGTTGAACCATTAGACTGCTAGAGTTATTTCATGTTATTTGTTCATTTTATTATCTTTTTCGTACTTTGTATTTCGGGCTTGTGTGTCCTGAAGTTTACTTTTTTCCTGATGTTGGATATTATTCTGGGGAATTTATTTCATGGATGTTTGGGGTTTATTCATTTTTTATATGGTTATCTATTCCGTGCGTGGTTGTGATCTCATGTATGTTGTTGAGTTAACCTGTTACAGCTATGGATGATGTTTTTATCATTCGCTGGACCTTTGTTACGTGCTCGTGTTCCCGTATCTTGGGAAGCGGGGTGTGACAATAACAAGAAAATTCACATATAATATTTTATACGTAAATAAGAGTAAAAACTATATGACGAAACAACAATACTATAATATGAAAGTTATAAGGAATTGGAGAAAAAATAAATTTCACGCATCGCTTCCCATTATACGGAGTCACGAGCACGCAACTGAGACCCAACGAATGATATAAGTATACCAACTCATATCATCCATAAGCTGTACAATACCAGTAAGCTCAATAATATAATAATAATCACAAAACAAGAATATAATATAATAACCAATATTTGAGATACAGAAACTTACAATAAGTTTGAGAATAAACAATCCAGTAAGTAGTTCTCCAAGTTCCTTCAGTATCTCATCTCTGTACCTGTATAACATTAACTCAAAAAGAAAGATCGATGGTACCCGTTAGAGCAAGCTACGGGCCGCAAGTAGTAACAGGCAAAATAAAGACAGAAAACAAGATGTAACCGGGAAGCAATAAGAAATGGCAATTCAAATATGGAACAACCATGATAACGAGAACGATATATATATATATATATATGTATGTATGTATGTATGTATGTATATAACAATGGAGAAACAAAACTAAACAAGAAGGGAAATAAGAACTAGCGATGCAATTGTAATACAACATAATCGAGTGTAATGCAAGTGACAACTAGAACAAGTCTCAAATAAAACCAATCGGGAAACATGTCACGTAAACAGGAATCTTGTAATCTTGTAAACATAAATCATACAACTTGTAACAGATAACATGTAACTTGTAAAAAGGAATCATGCACGTATTTAGTGTTAATCTCAAGTCCAGCAATCTTTTGTAAATCCTAATTAATGCACGCAATCATACGTCCCATACCACAGGTTCGGGTGCATACAATCAAGTAAACGTGTAGACTATTGTGGTGAATTCTACAGAATCATGTACCCAGGTCATTCATATCAATGACCGATGACCGATGACCGATGTACGATAAATCAGGATACTGTAGTCAGTAATCCACAATCAATCGATGACCAATATGACCGATAATAATGACCAATATCTCCTTTGGAGTACACTCTCCTATATTGTCAACTACTAAGTCGACCCTTATTACCCCGGCTTGTTATCATTTTATGACGATTAATTACAGACATCCAATCAATATGATCAATGAGAACGGTGGTATCAAGAATTATGCAATGAATATAATCGATGAGGATGGTAATACAATATCAAGAAGATATCAAGGCTATGCAATGTATGAAATATACATAGTTCAATACATTAAATATAAAAAATAGCAGGTTTATATTCAAAAACATAACAATGCAAGTTTTGTACAGCAGCACCTATTGGTACTCAAATTCATTTTCCTGCTGCTACTGGAATGCAAATTTGATTCCATCAGGGGTTCTAGAAACTAGACTCCCCTTCGGTTCCAATACATATTCACATGATACATCATAGCTAGGTCAACCGGATAGTTCTTTACTGGACTACTGTTTAGGCAGCAACTCAGTGTAATGTTATTATATATATAAATCAACTGTAAACTCATTTAGAAATCTTATAAAAATTATAAAGGGACTCTTAATCATGTTAAATAACATTCTGGTTAATATCAAGTCATTATTTTACTGTTAACACAATGTTTTCGTAATCAAATCATGGTTGTGTACTTCAAATCAGTAATCTGAAAATTAGAAACCATAGAGCACTAAAAATGTGATAACTTGCAGCCTACAACTCAGAATCTGGATCCGTTAGAAGTTCTAAAAAATAGATTCATAGGGCTACAATAATCATTTATAAAGTTCTAATTGATTTAAATAGTAACCAGGCAAAAATCTCGATGCGAGTTAGCACAAGCAGCAGGGTAGAAGCACACAAATTGATATTTACGATCTTTTAATGGGCATCGAATCACAGAGGCAAATGGGTTGATTCGATTCAATATATCAACTAATTTAATCATGTGAAGACCACAAAGTATGAACAATATGATGGTTCAAGTAACGGTTTTAAAAATATGATAATCAGATATAAATACTAATTGCGGGAGGTCAAATAAATGCTTGTACGGAACAATAAAAATGTACAAGATTCTTGCCTTATGATGACGTTTTCACGTGCGACAAGAACACGAGCGAGAGAGATGACAACCACACAAGAGACAGAGGCAAGAATAGCGACAACAACAAGCACAGTAAATACAATAGAGACACACAATGACACCAACGACAATACGACAACATAAGAGACAACAACAACTACAGTTAGAGACAACAACAACAACAACAACAGTAAGGGCGTCGAGGAGCAATCGGTGGTTGCGGGTGGTAGCGAGGAAGGTGCTGATTGTGGCAGTCGGAGGAGGCAACAACAAGGTCGGATGTTGTCGGTGGTGATCGGGGTGCTTGCGGTGAAGGAGAGGGTGTGACGGAGGCCGGGGTGCTCGAAGATGAGATGAGAGGCTGCCATGGGGGACTGTTGACAGCGGTAGCAAGGTGGTGGGGCGGATGTTGTGCGGTGGTTACCAGGGGTGATCAACCAAGGCAGTGAAGCTCGGAAGTGAGGTGAGGAGGTACTCAGGGAGAGCAGTTGGTGAAGGAGCAGCAGGATGTCGGGAGTGGGTTTCGGGTGCAGGGTCGAGCGATGAGATGCAGGTTGCGAATGTGGTGGAGGCAGGGGATTCTCGACAGCGGAGGTGGCAGTAGGGACGAGGGCAGCAAGGTGAGGTTATGGAGCTTCTGAGCTCGGTTGTGGTAACAGCTGGTCGGAGGTGAGGCAACGGTCGGCGGTGTGGTGGAGGTGCACAGCAGGAGGTGTTGACAGAGTTGGTTGCATTCAGGGACACTGGAGTTGGTGGGATGAGGGAGGCAGCAGTGAGAGGTAAGGAGAAGGTGAGGTGATCGACAGTGGAAGGAGAGCTGCAACAGGGTGGTGGTTGGTCGACGGTGGAGTTGCGGTGCGCTCAGGGGTGGAGGTTGCGGTGGTCATGGCGAAGGGGATGGAGATTTGGTGATTGGGGATAGCGGCCAGGGAGGAGGATGGGGCGTCTAGGTGGCTGCCAATAGAGGAGGGTAGTAGGCGAGGTAGAAGAGAAGGTCAATGTGTTGCAGGTGGTCGAAAGGCAGTCAGGGGATTGTTGTGAGGACGATGAGGAGGTCTAGGTAGGAGGTGATGGCGATCGGGAGGTGATGAGGTGTTTGGGTCTGTTGGTTTCGGAAGAACGAAACAGGGGAAGGAGAAAGAGTGAAGAGAGAGAGAGAGAACTGACTAATAATTAGAGGGTGATTAATTAGTTTATTTAAGAGATAATTAGAGGGTAATGGAGGCAGTTAAGGAGGAGATTAAGGGGGAGGATTATCACGGTAGTTAGATTAGTGGGGGATTTGATTATGAGGAAGTTATGAGAGATTTGTGGAATTGGTTAATAGATGGAGATGCAAAATTTGACTGTTATGTTCGAGGTTTCTTATTTGGGTTTTGGATATGATGAAGTTGGGTTTGGGTTGTGGGCCTTAAGCTCAAAATGATATTACAAATAGAAGATATTAAGATGGGCTTCTCTCAATAACAAGGTTATAAAATAATTTACAGAATGGGCTAGGATAAAAGTTGCAATTACAATAGAATGAGCTAAGTTGATTTGGGTTAAGTTGCAATTACAATAGAATGGACTACTCACAAACAAAATCAATTGATCAAATAATAATTATAAGAATGAGTTGGGTATACAGAATAAATAAATAGACGCAATTATAGATTGGATTAAGAGTTGAATCGAATATTCAAAAGAAGGAAATCAGATTCAAAAGAATAGTACGATTTGGTTGGAAAATTTAAAATTCAGGAATACGAAGAAAAAAATAAATACAAATCCGTAAAAACAGGAACGGGGGTTACAATATATTATTTAAATAATATATGATATTAATTGTATAGAAATAAAATGTAAATAGTAAATAAAAGTATAAATAATAAAAGTCATATTATATAAGTAACGGCCAAATATAAGATAAGCTAGCTATAAAATAAAGGGAAAAAACCAAAGTACCCACTTAACGTGAGTACAAAATGCTCATAAAAAATACATTATACTCATTCATCTGTTAACTTAACTAATTCCGTTAACTTTGAATTTTTAAATTACATTTCTACCCTTATTCTTTCATGTCTCAATCTATTTTTCTTTTCTCCATTTTCTTCATTCTCACAAATCTGAATCTCATTGGTAAACAAAACCAAATCTCAATCTCTTTGGCAAGATGATGAGATTGCAATTTGTCCCTCTCTCGCTTGATATCCATTTTACCTCCTTTGGATCAGTAAGCATGGTAATAATGCAAGCATCAATCGCATCTTGATTTAGAAAGTTAAGGAATCATTCTCCAAATATCATAGTTGAACCTTTAAAAATGAAGAGGAGAAAAATGCGACCAATAAGTGAGTGCATTTGTGAAAGATTTGATGCAACTTTCTGTGTTAAATTGAGTTGTAGAGCCGAACCTATAACTTTATTGCTTAAGGCATCTAATAAACTCACAGATTTGAACCTCGTTCCTACATGAACGACTAAATTTGATAATTGATAATCTGATACACAAACAAAGAAAAGACATCTTTCTAACAATCAAAAATAGAAAAATCTAATGTTACTGAAGGAAAGGCAGTGTCAAGAAAAAGTTTTTTTTCTTCTTAATGTGAAGGAGATGTCTCTCTGTCTTTTACTGATTCACATTAATAAGTTAAATAGTATGGTATTCACAATTTTCTCTCAACCAGAAGTAATTGCTAACTGTAAAATCATCATCATAAATTATTCAGTTTAAATGTCAATAGATAATGTGTTAATCTCATCATCTTGCCAATGAGATTGAGATTTGATTTTGTTTAATGTTTGAGAATAAAGAAAAGGGAGAGAGGAAAAAGAGATTGAGATATGAAAGGGTAAAGGTAGAAATGTAATTTAATTATTCAAAGTTAACGGAATGGGTTAAGTTAACGGATGAATGGGTATAATGTATTTTTTCAAGTATGGGCATTTTGTACTCAGGACAAACGTTAGGGGCGTACTTTGGTTTTTGCCCTAAAATAAAAATAAGATAAAGGGAATAAAAATACTAGAATGCTAACATACGTAAAGATAAAGTATATATACAAAATAATAAGATGAAGATAACAAAAGCAATTAATAGTATGCAGTAATATAGATTGAAAAATAGATAAAATAATAATAACACATATATGATTGATATAGAAGCAAATATAAATAATTAGTAATTAATTAAATGTATATATAAGTATAACTGTATTATAAATAATAAAGTTGAAGTAGTATAGGCTAAGTTGTAAAACTTTATAAAATGGTATAAACTAGTAAAAAAGAATGGAATAGTGGTAAGTAATATATATATATATATATATATATATATATATATATATATATATATATATATATATATATAACATAGAAATAAAAGTGGAGGTTAGTAAAAATAGAATATCTCCTTTGTTGTGGGTTCGCCTCATTGATGTCCAACTGCAGACTTACCTCCTTGACATCAGGTTGCAGATTTGTCTCCACGACATCCAGTTACATGTTGCCCACGATACATTCGGTTGCAGATTTTACCTCCCCGACATCCAGTTACAGGTTTGCCTCTATTGGCGTCTGGATGCAGATTTGCACCCTTGACATCCGATTGCACCAAAATAGGATGGAATGATGTAATCTTCCATATGTACTTGGATATTGAATGCTTAAATAAGTACGATGTTATATTTTGAAATTGGTGATATAAAGATAGAAGTAAAAGTATGAAAATAATAAAATAAGAAATAAAATTAATAAGTGGTTATTAATAGTGAAGTATAAATATAACAACAAAAGCAATAAATATTAAATAGTAAGCAATTACAATAATTTTGAATATAAGCTATAAAAACAAAAATATTAATAAAAGAAAATTATAAAGTGTGTAGATGTATATTATATTTATAAGGAGAATATATATATATATATATATATATATATATATATATATATATATATATATATATATATATATATACTAGGTTTGCCCGTTGACACGTGCCTACGGCACGTCTTCGGAACGATGCACCTGATTTGATTATATAAAATAGTTTTGGAGGTTTAGCAAATTAATTAAAGTAGCAAACATATTATATGAGAAAGCAGTATATCTACCTTTAAGCTCTACCATCGTCTTCTTGATCATTAGCTTGAACTTACTTGGAATGCATATAGTTTGTTAGAAATTTAACTTCATCATCACTTTTAGATGCTTGTAATAGTTATGCAAGAACATTATCATATAGATTTTATAGAGCTTACTATAATCCCATAACCACTATAAGCATGTCTAAATACAATGGTAACGCAAGTGCATGTGTGAAGGTATCTACAATACCTATAACCTAAACATTTGTTTGTCTGAAACTCAGTTTGCAATTGAAATACCTCTTATTATTATTTCAACCAAAATGAAATACATGAAGTTCTCAAAACTCTAATCCAAGCTAATCATTTATTTTATCTCCATTTTGTCTTCCCATTGCACCTTTATAAAAAAATCAAAATGGATAAATAACAAATTTACTTTAGTTGTCTTTCTTGAGTGGAGAGTTTGCACCTTTCACTGGTAAACTCCAGTCATCCCAATCCTATATATCCAAACATACACAAAAAGTTCTTATATGTTATGTTATCCATGGTTTCTAATAACCAGTGAAGCGAACACTTCACGATAGTATTTTCTCTTGTAGTAAAGAAATTAATGTTGCATATTTGCCAAGTTATTTTAGGTTGCTAGTCAACTTACATGTCCTGCTATGGTTTGGAAGCCCAAATTGAGGCCACCAAATAATCCATCTCTCACTTGCGTACACCTTAAATCAAAACCAATAAAAAACTCATCAAATAAATCACCAAATTAAAATTTTTTTAACCCAAAAATAAAACAATCATATCTCTCTGAACTTAGATCTCATGCTTACAAAAAATTCGAGTCAGCAAAAATCTGAGTAATCCCCTGCACACAAAAAATTAAAAATTAGAATGAGAATTCGGTTAATTAGAGTCGTCGCATCGCACGATTCGGTGGAGGGGAGTCGCTGATATGGAGTCTCTTGATATTCGCGCTCGATTTGGTGGAGGGGAGTCACCGATACGGAATCGGCAGCGGATCAGAGATCGACGCCGACCTCTTGATTGGGGTTCGACACTGGATTTGGATTTGGATTTGCTTTGAGTTTTTAAAATTTTCAAAATTACAAAATTTAAAATTTTTCAAAATTTCAAAATTTTACAATTAATTTTTTTTTTAATTTTTAAAATTTCTAAAGTTTCTAAAATTTTAAAATTTTAAAAAAAATAAAAAAATTATATATTTTTAAATTTAAAATTTTTAATTATTTAAAAAATTTATTTTCTTTAATTTTTAAAAACTTTTTTATAATTTTTATATTATTTTGGTTATTTTGAATTATTTTTAAAGTTTTGAAATTTTTAAATTTTAAATTTTTAAAAAATTTATAAAATTTTTATTTTCTTAATTTTTTGAATAGAAGAGAGAGAGAGAGAGAGAGAGAGAGAGAGAGAGAGAGAGATAGAGACAGAGAAATAATTAAATAAATAAAAGAGTTGTTTTGGGTGGGGATTTGAATTTGAATTTTGGGGGGAAACTTTTGGAGAGAAAATGTGTTTTGTGAGGTTAGATCTGGGCCTTTGATTTTGGGGGATTGAAGGAGAGCCACTTGATAGCTTTCTTTGTGTTTTATTATATATATATATATTCAATCATGTTAAAATATTTTGAAATAAATAGGACAAAAATGAAAATTTTCAGAATCGTATAATCATAGCATATATAAAATAAATTCAAATATAAAAAAATATTTTATTTAAAAATTTAATAGAAATAAAAATAAAAGAAAATAATATTCATAATAATAAGTAGTAATTAAAAATAATAAAATATGTAAAAGTAATAGCAAAAATAAATGAATAAACATAAAAGCACCTAAAAATATCAAGGAAAAAAATTTAAGAAAGAAAAATAAGTATGATAAGATTAAAAATTAAGACTAAAGAAGGTAGATAAAATAATAAATATCAACGTGAATTAATAACAAAAGAAAAGAATTTTTTGAAAAAAATAATTAAGTGTTAAAGATGAAAAAACTACGAGGAAAATACACAAAGAAAAGTAAAAGAAAAAAGTTAGTCTATGTATAAGGTATCATGAATGTAGGTTCAAACTAACCATAGCACTCGTGATACAAAAGGAAAACATGCTCGCATACAATATCACATCAATGTACGAGGAGAGTTTCATGAATGCAACTTCAATAACTACATCATTCATGACTCTAAACTAACACTCACACATCTAATATCCACCCTAATTTTGTTTCTCTTATTATTTTTGTACAACTTTTTGAAGTTGCTCTAATACCACTCTGTAACGCCCCGAATTTTAAATACAGGTAATTCGTAGCACAACCAAGATATTTACTTCAATTTCATAAAAATATACAAGGAATTTAAAATCTTTTCAGTTCAATATTATTCTTTACATTGCACAGCGGAAAATATATATAAAATACAGCTTATATCATCAAAATCTTCAATCGTGTAACATCCTTCGACACCAAACTTATGGCCAGAACGCTCACTAATCCAAGTCCTGCAAAACTTGAGAACTACGGATATTTCAGTTGAATGCAACTGACGCAATGCTATGATATAGCGATCCTCAACTTTAACAATCATAAACTTGATGCACAAAACAAAAGTAATGATGACAGTGATAAATAAAAACAGAAAGTGAATCTATCTAAGTGTATAAGTGTATACCTTAAAATAGAAATCAAAATGAATTAAACAATGACATAAAATAAGTATCCAAGAAAGCAACAAATGCACACAATGCACACTTGTTCAGATTCTATGCATCTCATACTACATAGGTCCGAGGGCAAGCCTTTAACGTACTCCTCATTATAGGGTTCAATCTCCCGTCATGATATCCTACCACAGTAACAAAAACAAGGTTTAGACATCCCATGAGTACGGATTCTATACCTGGAATCCATTGCCCGAACATACAGAATCCTCGTCGTGCAAACATTCCGCAAGTGCCACTCTAACCCGGAATATATTGGAGATCTGCCTCCTTTCCGCTCGATTATTCGTGGATCCGGAATCCACGGCCCGACCATTCATGAAACCAAAATTAGTTAAGGCTCGTCTCGCTCCTCAAGCAATCACAGTCCCAGAATCCACTGCCTGACTATATAGAGACACTACACTTACATTTACCCAGGTCTCATCACATCTTCTTTTCTAGTGTCTGTCCTTAATTCAATTATAAATACTATCACCTAAAGCTTGCTTACCATCCTACCAGACTTAAATCAACATATGAGAATATTAGCCCATACTGGCAACTTCTCAAACTTTCATAATCATAAATTTGCCGGTACCTTGGGTCTCGCTCAGCCTCTAGAATCCATACATTTAAAAGTTCATAAACTTTTTAGGTCATCCATAACCTTTTTTATAATCATTAGAAATTTCATTCATTCATATACTCAATTCATCTCTTATTCATTCCATCCAACTAATCAATCTCAAATAACTAGATAAAACTTCTCAAACTGTTATAATAGGATTTCAAAAGTCTCTATTCAAACAACATCATCTTTTGTTATAATAATTCAATTCAAATTACCAATATATGTACTAAAACCGTTCATTCAAACCTGGAATTTAATCCAAAACATTGTACAAATTTCCATCAAATCTTAATTATCCAATATACTAATATCCTTTAAAAATTATCTCTATTCAAATCCTTCAAATCCAATCGCCAAATACGTGTTTAATATTTATCTAAGTGGGGAAATTAACTCCAAAAATGTTTTTACAAATTACCATCAAAATATTTCAAGGTAACAACATATATATAGAATCCACTATGTGAGTGTTCACCTATCTTTGGACAACAACTCAATGATCTTGCAAAAATTATATAAATCCCAATAATACTCCAAAATTAGAATTATTAGTGTCATATAAAACTTGAATGAGTCTAATACAACATTGTAGTTAAGATCATCTAAATTCATCCTCAATTACTTCGTCAAAATTCATTTGCAAAACAGTAGGTTCAGAATCCGAAAACTACAGCTCATACTACTTGTAAAAATGTCACGCCCTACTTCCAAAAGGAATACGGAATACGAGTACGTGACAAAGTCCAACGAATGATTTTCATCATTCATAAGCTGCAGGATCGACTCAGCATCATAACAAGAAATATAGCAAACTATACTCAACCACGCATGCATGAATAATTTATTAATCAACGGAAAATATTTAAAACAATATATAAATATCCCAAATAAATTTACAATCTGGATCAAAAGTAAAAACTTCGGGACTACAAGCCCGTTACAAGTTTCAAGTAGTAACGAAATTAAATAAACTCAAATACAAAATAACTAAAGCAAAATTTTCCAAGCGAAGCCTAGAACGTTTGCTCACCAACTCCAGCAGGCAATTGATCTCCAAAACCTGTATTTATCATGAAGAAGAAAAAAAAGAGAAACAAAGACAGATACCCTTGGTGCAAGTTACGGGCCGCAAGTAGTACAAGCAAGGGATATGAAAATAAGTGGAATAAAATATGAAATAAGATTTGGAATCAAGGGTATACAACGTGATATGATAGGGATGCAACAAGTTATGAAGTTCAAAATACTAGCTAGCAAGTAAGACAAATTAAATAACAGGATCGGGTAACAAATACAAGTGGTAGGAATAAGTAACAAGTGAGCGTAATTTGCATCATTTATCGAGTAACACGTATCGAGTAAGGTGTCAAGTGTATACAAGTAATAAGTTATTCTTAAGTCTATTGTTTAATTCTATCTAGGTAGCACTTCATGCATCCCAAATCTTTACCACATGGTTGCTACTTACAAACAAGTTACGTTTAGACCTAGTGTTGAATTTTATTGAGCGGTGTACTCAGGTATCAAGTATCAAGTATCAAGTAAGCACGGTTCTTAAATACAAAAATAATGTAACAAGTTCACGAACCAAGTACCAGTTCGTGAACGCATTAACTCTATAACAAGTTCATGAACCAAGCCATGGGTTCATGAATGCACTAAAGATACAATAAGTTCATGAATACATTAAAGATACAACAAGTTCATGAACCAAGTAATATGAAACACGGGCCCCCTTCTGAGTACCCTTACCTATATTGTCCACTACTAAGGTCTTTCCCTTAACCCCGGCTTATTATTTATTATTATTATTATCAAGACAAGCATGAAAGTGTGTGAAACAGGGCAAGTAAACATGATCAATAATATAGAGCAAGTTTAAGCTAGGTAGAAGTACATTTAAGGGTCAAACAAATTAAAATTATCAAGAACGACGAGAATTCCAATTCTGGTCAATATGATGTTGCTGCACCAAAAGTGAGATTCCCGTTGCTACAGGAATGCAAATCTGGATCCGTCAGAAAATATAAAAACTAGACTCTCTTCTGTATCCAGCATATATAAACAAGATACATAAAGGTTGTATCAACATGTGTCAAAACAACAAACTACATAGAATTCGTGTTCAGCCAGAATTTGTAAAATTGTGTTTATAAATATGAAACTGGTCTGAAACTTCATTAGTTAATTCCAGCAAAATTTGTGAAGGTCCTCTAGTGTGTCTAGTATCAGCTTGAAAAATTTCAAGTCATTATCTTACAGGTAGCATAGTTAATTTAATTGTAAAACAAAGTGACGCGGCAAATTCATGAATCTGAAATTTCAGACACAACAATACTAAAACAGTGATAATTCACAAACCATAACTCGGAATTCAATTACGTAAAAACGGGTAGTAAACTAGATATCTGGGGTTAAATTTCATGTTTAGAACTCAAGTCCATATTCTGATTTTATCATGGTCCAAATAGTAAGTAAAAATACGAACAACAACAAAAATGGTTTAGGAGAGGGATCTACTAGTTTCAACATTTGTTTCAACATTTGTGTCTCTTCTTCTTATTCATTGATTAGGACATGGCCTAACTCCCACTGTCTCTGAGCTGCAACCTCTCCCTCATCTTTTCGCTTTTCTTCTTCTTCTTCTTCTTTCTCCCTACACTTTGAACCACGGGGAGCTGCAGCTTCTTCTTTCTCTGGTGGAGCTTACTGTGCTAGAACTGTATAGTTGTGAGCCTACTGAAGAGGCCCACCAACAGCCGCAGGCACCCCCAAATGACCCAAACTCTCTCTCGAACCCTCCACCCCCAGCCACCACCTTACCCCTGTTACCAGACCCTACTGCAACCACCACCCCCATTATTGTTCAAGCCCATTCTCCAAACCAACAGTTGAACTATCCCCCCACCAATAAGGAGGAGCTTCGGCTCAGAGAGCCTCTCAACACCGCACGTACACACAAGAGTGCGCATCAGCAACGGCATCAGAGAGGGACACATCATCATCGCTGTTTTATGTCGCCACCTAGAGGACGGGCCAATAGAGGGGGCCCTCCTACTAGCTTCTATGAGCATAAGAGGAGTCCCCCCAAGGACCACAGACGCTCTTGACATGGAGGACAGGAGCAATGGTCTGACGACAAAGGTCGCCGGCATCACCGCTATCACCGCCATCAACCCTCTCACCACAGGAGCTCCAATGCTCAAGCCAATTATCAACCCAAATACCAACCCAAAGACCAAAAGGCCACAGCCAGTCCTCACCCTCATATCCCTACAGCTCAACAAAACAACCCTCTGCAACTTCCTCCCCACCTACATCCATCGCCATCGAAAGAGGAACCCACAGCTCCGATGAAGTCAGTGATTGTGTGGGCCCACGAGGGGGGTTTAAACCATGCATCATCAGGAGGAGTGTCTCCAGTTCTTGATAGGGAATCGTCGGAGTGGAAGGTAGTTAACAGAGACAAAAGCAAAGAAAAAAATAGACACAACACCTCCCCCTTCCCACAAACAAACAACAGAAAGAAACAAAGAAGAGGAAAGCATAAACCAGCGCCCTGTTTTAACTGTGGCGATTTGGGCCACTTCTGCCAAGATTGCACGAAGGAGGTGAGATGTTTAAAGTGTATGAAGTGGGGGCACCTTTCGTATATTTGCACGAATGTCACCTCTTCCACCAACGATGACGACAGGCCGGTCAGAAGAGGCAGATCGCCTGAAAGCCCAACACTCATCCGCCTCGCCAACAGTATTGCGACTATCAAGCTTGGGGAAAGGTGGCTGCGGGAGTGGTGTGCCATAGCGAAGGTCAAGGCAAGACGCCCATCGGAGAATCACATTTTGCAAGAACTGAATGCCAAATGGCCTACGGCAGCACACAAGGATTGGGTGGTAAAGAAGTTGTGCCATATGCAATTCTTAGTATCGTTCCCATCGTCATCGAAGATGAAGGAAATGACAGATATGGGCATGGTAGACTTTGGCCCTTCAAATTGGATTTCTTCCCCTGGATGCCGAGGTTCGGGGTGGAGCTACCGCAAGGGGACCTCTTCTAGATATGGGTACATAATGTACCATTACACTTTGGAGAAATGAAGCGCTATAGGAAATCATATCGAATTTTGGGTCCATAGAAGACATCAACGAAAAGATGATTCGGAGGTCGGAATTAGTATTCACTAGGATTCTTAGCCCGAGCACCGATATCGCCCTCATGCCGAGATTCACTAAGGTATTCTCGTTTGAGGATTCATACCTTATTAGGTTCGTTCTAGAAAAGCCAAAGGAACCAGAGTCTAGGGAGCTTCGATCCCCCCTTCCTCCACCCACAGAGATGGGCGCTCTTACTTGCTGGTGGCGGCCCCTGAATGGGAGCTCTCACTAGATGGCGCCTACGAGGTGGAGAGAGCGCACCGTCAGCTCATCCTAGCGGCAAGAGGAAAGGAGGCAGGAATGCTGAACGGCGAAGCCCGAACCCCTCCGCTGCTCCACGGAGACAAAGAAGGAAACTTCACTAGAAAACCCAATGGTAGGCAACCAAAGCCAAATATGGAAAGTTTCGTAGCCCTAGAGCCTGCCGTTGGGAATCTCGACACCAACAAAGCAAAAAATGGAAGTCAAACCCTAGATAATAGGGTCCGAATGCCCAGAGAGGAGCAAGTTGCAGAGAAAGTGACCACCTTAGCTGAACATAGAAAGGAACCAGTACCCATGGGTCAAAACAGTCTAAAGATGGCATCTTTGGGATCTTCTGTGAGGAACAAGACGAAATGTGATGCTTTCAAAACCAGAGGGCAGGCTTCAAATGTACAAAGAGGAAAGTTTCTGGCATCGAGTGCGTCACCCACCAAAAAGGCAAGATCTGGGGAAGAGGAGTAGGAGAAGGTGAAAAGTGGAGGGAAAGAGGCACTTGTCTCAACCCCAAAAGAGGGGGAGCATGAAAGAGGAAATCTTTTCAAAGGGAGCGAGGCGACAACAGGTGCCAACGGACATGACCCAAAAGAGGGAGACTGCAGAGCTCAAGAGAGGGGGGGGGGTGTTTGAGGTGAGAGCTCAGAAAGGAAAGCTCCAAATTTTTGGAGTGGAGAGCTCTCGAGAAGAGGACGAAGTGAAGATCCAAAATGGGAAGAGGAGCGGAGTACTCGAGGCTATCACAACGAGCGAGGAGATAGGGGGAGATTTCGAGGAGGCAGGGGGGAGTTTTGAAGCACCTGCGCTCTCCACCAAAGCGCCTGCCAATTGTGGACTGACGCGTGGAGGGGCGCAGGATGCGGAGAGTGCGACGCACCCCCAGGGAAGTCTTCCTATGCAGGAGAAGTTTGCACTGGATAAGAATGGGCCCAATATGTGTGTTGGGCCCAATATGTGTGTCGTGACTTAGGGAAAGATTGGGCCTATAGAGGGGTCCAACATTGTCAACCAACTACCACTTGTGAATCTCGTTTCTTCTATGGAGAATGGGCCAATAGAAGGGTCCAATGCAGATAGCAACGAAGACATGGAGGGACGTTTAAATTTGGATGAAGAGTTCTCATTTACGGATGAGGATGAGGAACCAGAGGACCCTGAGTTTGTTGCTGATACACAGAGAGAGATCTCACCAGAGATGGTCTTATCCACCTTTCTAGAGTCTGCGCCTGGCTATAGTACTGGAATGTCAAGCAGGGCAGTGGGGTTCAGGGTATAGAGGGTGCCTAAGAGGGCTCATGGGGAGTCCCTGGATGACTTTCTGGAGGTGGCTGCGGTGGCCAAAGCTACAAAATTCGATGACGGAGGTACAAATTTTTTTTAGCTTCTATATTAAATTTCATGTCGGATTCTGAGGTTTTTACCCTAGCTCAAACCTGTGGCTGAGAGGTGTATGACATAGAACGTAATGCACTACTGCTCAATAAAATTAGGGATTGGAAAATTGAACGAGTGAAGGACTTGGGGTCCTCCTCTGTGTCGACAGAGGTCTTCAAGGAAGTCACCCGTCCCACACACACGATCAACCTAGAATCGGTTCCCCAATGAATGCACTATTCTGGAACGTTAGGGGGTTGAGGGATAGGGGTAAGAGAGATATGGTTAGGGATGTAATTATGAACTCCAAGGCAGAGGGGTAGGGTTACAGGAGACCAAGCTCGCACACGGGCTTAAACTCAAAAGAGTAGGGGGCAGTAGAATCAAGGAATGGGTGCTACGCCTATCCTTAGGAGCTTCGGGGGGCATTGCTATTGGGTTCAACACGGATATTTTCACCTGTGTCGAGGAATGTAGTGGAACGTTCTCTCTGACTATCCGACTAAGACGACGGTCTGACAATTGGGTGCATATGTTCACGGTGGTTTATGGGCCAAAAGTGGCAACAGATCGAGACACCTTTTGGCAAGAGCTTATCGATATTCGATAACGATGATCGGGAGCTTGGATCGTAGGGGGGGATTTCAATATTACTAGATTTGCATTCGAGCACAGAGAAAGAGGCTCAAGCGATAGACACAGAGAAGAATTCAATAGGGTGATCACGGAGCTGGAGTTGATCGATATCCCAATTAATAACAGACTATTTACCTGGTCAAATATGCAAGCGTCCCCGATCATGGCCAAGTTGGACAGGATCCTAGTTTCAATGGACTGGGAGGCTAAATTCCCACTGGCAACCGCTAGATCTATTCCTAGACCTACGTCGGATCATACCCCGGTCCTACTTGATGCTGGGGTTTAGGGATCTCAAAGGCCAAGGAAGTTCAGATTTGAAAAGGCATGGCTAGAAATCCAGGGCTTTCACCACATGGTGATGGAAAACTGGGCACTCCCAACTACTGGATTGGACGCAGCAACCCGATGGTGTGAAAAAATCTACAGATTGCGAAAGAGGCTGCGTAGATGGAATCGGTCTAGATTCTCGACGATCTGGCATGCAAAAGATTCCTTTTTGGAAGAAATTGATGAGCTAGAAAGATTGGAAGAAACGAGAGTCCTGACACAAGGCGAAAGAAACAGGCTACTAGAGCTCTGAGGAAATACTGCCAATCTTTATAAGCTGGAAGATATCAAATGGCAACAAAGGTCAAGGATTTCGTGGCTCAAAGAGGGAGACGCGAATACGGCTTTTTTCCACCGAGTGGCAAGCGCAAGACGTACATCCAATCTAGTCTTGTCAATACAAACGGAAACGGGAACATCCCAGGATGAAAATGTGATTTCCAAAACCTTTCACGACTACTACAAGGACTTCTTTGGGAAGAAGAATGACTTTTAGATCCCACTTAGGGACAATTTCTAGCAGGGCCACCAGAATGAGTCAGCTAATTTGCTATCCACATTGAAAGCACCTTTTTCGGAGATGGAAGTGGAAAAGGCCATCACTCAAATGGGAGCAGAGAAGTCGCCTGGACCAGACGACTTCCCAATGATGTTTTACAAAGTTTTCTAGTAAGAAATAAAAGGGGATATTATGGCTTTGATGGATAAATTCTTCAACAACAACCTCAGGCTGGGTATGTTCAATTTTGCGGAAGTAATTCTGATACCTAAACGGGTGGAGTCTACTCGGGTGGGGGGATTTTAGACCTATTAGCCTCATAAACTACTCGATGAAGATCATCACAAAGGTCATGGCCATCTGTCTAGGAAACATAATGGACAGTTTAATCAGCAACGCCCAGTCTGGGTTCATCAAGGGCAGATGTATCCTGGACTGTGTGGCCACCACAGAACAAGTTATCCATCACTGCCGCACAGGCAATTCTAAGAATTTCCTCCTCAAACTGGACTTTGAGAAAGCATATGACTCCGTCGACTGGGATTGCTTGCTGGTAGCTCTTAGCGGGAGAGGCTTCGGGGTTAAATGGATCAGGTGGATCAAACAATGTTTATGCATTAGTAAAACGGCAATCTCGGTTAATGGGAGGCCGGGACTACTGTTTTCTTGTAAGAAGGGTCTTCGGCAGGGGGATCCGCTATCACTTCTTCTATTCACTATCATAGCAGACGTTCTGAGGGGCATGCTAGAGAACTGTCGGAGAAAATGTTGGATTAAACCTGTGGCTAGCAGCACCTCTACCCAAGGGTGCACGATTCTCTAGTATGCTGATGACACCCTCCTCTTTGGTAATGGGAATAGGTCAGAAAAAGTTTGCTTTAAAGGGGCCCTTTACTATTTCGAAGCCTAGTCAGGTCTCAGGATTAATTTTCACGAGAGTGCTTTGATTCCGATTGCACTTTCAGATATAGAAGCACGACACCATGCTACCATACTGAATTGTATGAAAGACGGTTTTCCAATCAAATATTTAGGTCTGCCGCTCAGACCAGGGAAGCTTATCAAGACGGACTGGCTACCTATCATAGACAGGATGGAGGAAAGATTGTCTGGATGGAAAGGAAAGTCACTTTCCCTCGGGGGTAGAGTGGTTCTTATCAACTCGGTGTTGTCTAATCTGCCCATTTACTACATGTTGTTCTTTGATCTGCCTAAGTGGGTGATTCAAAGGATTGACCGAATTCGAAAATGATTTCTCTGGAAAGAGGCAGACTCAAATACGGGGGGATACCACCTGATCAAGTGGGGTATTGCATGCATGGAAAAGAAACATGGAGGGCTAGGCATCATCGACTTGAGAGACATGAACCTTGCCCTACTGGAAAAATGGTGGTGGAAGGCCTTCCACCACAGTGGGGAAGGATGGCAGGAATTCATTCAACCATACCTTAGGGGGAAAGGTACGAGAAGTTTAGGCTTCCGGGTAGGGTCAAGAGTTTCTCACTTCTGGAAAGGGATTACTAAAGCAAGCGGGCCTTTCAACTCTGCAGTTACATCGACTATTGGGAATGGACGAGCCACCAGATTCTGGTGGGACAAATGGTGTGGTGCCCATACCCTTAAAGAGTCTTTCCCAGATTTGTATGAGAAAACAACTCGCCCGAATGTATCGATGGCCAAGACATGGAAGAGAGGCAATTGGAAGCCACCTTTCCGAGGACATCTTAACCCAGGGTTACAGCAGCGACTGAATGAAATGCAAACACACATTACACGGAATGGAGCAATATGCGCTCAAGGCCCAGACCAGATGCGCTGGGGACTATAGACAAAAGGAGCTTTCACTGTTAGGTCTCTGTATCATCGAATTCACTATTGAGTATGTAGACCCAGTTGGGCACAGGTGTTATGGAAAGCCAAAATGCTCCTTAAAGTCAGGGTGTTCCTCTGGCTAGTGCTCAATAATGCAATCCTCATTGCCAAAGAAGTAAGGCAGCTATGGTAGAAGTATTACGGACCTTAGGGACTTGTGACTACCCCAGCGAATATGAGGAATTGTGGGTTGGCCCCAAATTTGCCTCTGTCCACCACGAAATGAAGGATGCTTGGTACATAGCCATTGCAGCAAATACTTGGGTGTTATGGCTAGACAGAAATAATTTTTATTTTCGTGCCTCATGTACTAGTATTTCTGGTAATCTTACTCATATCATGCATCTTATTTCCTTTTGGGCCACAGCTGCTGCTACAGGAGCAAGAGGGAGGATTGCTAGAGTCTTCCAGGTGGAGGAATTCGATGATGAAGAGGTCGAGTTTGGACCGACACTGGACTGAGGGGTAGGCCCCCCCTGATACTCACAGAGCACATGATACAATTGGGAAGCCCTACTGTCTGTAGCTAGCACTATTTTGTATTTTGTTTAGGTCTATTGTACCTTGGGTTGTACTTTTGTACTTTTGGTTGGACCCACCCTGCAATGTCCCGATTTTCATTTATGAAAATTACTTATTTATTTTGCACGTAGTGTGCACGTGCAGTTTTCGTAATATGAAATCTTATAATTTTCTTTATGGATGATGAGTATATGCATATGTATGTATATATGTTCTTTAAATTATTTTCAAATAAACACAAGCCCAAAAATCTAATTTATTTATTTTGTAAAAACTAATATTTTGGCCCATCAATTTATGCCCATGAATTAATTCTTTTTATAACAACTTGTGAGGTAACATCTTTTAAAAGATTATTTTTATAATGTATAATGTACAAGTTTTTATATGGAGACTAGAATAGCACGTGCATGCAACATGGTGTGCTTTGCACACTATTTTCCTTGGCCGGTTTTGGGGAAGTGGAGTTAGTGTATGGGTGTTTACTTAGTTGTGGGTAGTTACTACAACCCCTACTCTCATCCTAGCCCTCCATCTCATAACCATCTACGAAATCCTAGCCCTCCATCTCACCCAAAATTGTGTATAAATACCCCCTCACTTACTTGTTTTCTACACAAAATTTCATTGTGAGAAGAGAGTTATATTTTTAAGAGAGTTGAGAGTGAGTTCTTTTGGAGGTCGGCCATCACTTCAGAGGGAGCTTCGGTGTGGAGCAAGGAGCAAGGAGTCGTGCATCGTATTAAGAAGCTTTACGGGATTCGTTTATTTCGTCAACAAGGTGGGTGTTTCTCATGACTTCTAAAATATAACTCATGTTAAGATTGAGATTGAATTGTGTATGTATTTATAAACTGAAGTGATAAGATGATTGCTAAATTAATACTGTACGAAATGTTGAAAATACGAATGAATGAAAAAGAGCTAATGATAATTAGAGAACTGGAAATGACCGATACAGTCGACCGATCATGTGAGCAGTCGACTGGTACACTGAAATAAAATATGTACAGTTCAGGATTCCATGAAACGATGTATTTAATATGAACTGTTAACTTAATTTTCTAGCATGCTAAATTAGAATAATATTCATCTTCGTAGATAAATGATGAGTAAAGAAAAAATGTATGTTTAGTATCTCATTGGAGAAAAGAAAATATTAGTATGTGAAATTTACATTTAATCATAAACTATGTTATGATGATGGTGAATAGATAAGAATCAGATGTTTATGTTGGCATTTGAACGTACTGTAATTGAATAAAATGCTGTGTACTAAATGAAGAAAAGAAGGGAGAGATGACCCATTAATTTGAAAATTTACCCTGTTCAGTCGACCGAATGTATGTAACAGTCGACCGTACTGAACTTGAAAAGTTGTATAATTGAATTCTGTAGAACAGCTGACTGGTTTGAATGACAGTCGACTGCCCCGTAAATGATATTTAGATTTTGAACGCTGCGGAACAACCGACTGGCCATGTGCAGCAGTCGACTCTTCCGAGCGGTTATTGAAGAACTTTCTTCGACTGAACAAGTCGACTAGATAAGCTCTAAGTCGACTGTTCAGATCACTTTTGATATCTCAGAAATTCTATGAATTGTTTTATGGTGAAGATTATGAATCGTATGTTAAATGATTATTGGTTGTGACAATTTAAGTAAAATCTATTTGTCTTTGCATGAATTTATACCTGAAATGAAGCGAATCGTTTATTTGTATTTATGAAAGTTGTACGAATGTGAAAGTTATGGACATGGAAAAGGAAAATCTATTGAGATTATGAAAATGAACTCATGAGCTGGTAACGCTCAATTTTGTTAATTGTGAATTGAAACTGAAACAAAAGAGTAGCTAAGTCTCCTACCGGCAATTGGAAATAAATGAAATGAAATTTGAAAAGAAAGACCAAGGTTGGTCGTGTTGAATGAATGATTAAGTCCGGTATAGTGGAGAGGCTAACTCTAGAGCTGTGATTTTGTTCATGATTCTAATAAATAAGGACTAGATACATAGTGAAGATGTGATGAAAGTAAGAGAAAAATATTGAGTATGAGGGCCATTGGATTGGCGGCGAGAGCGTATCCCAGGATGTCCCATGATGAGTCATGATAGGGCGTGGATACTGCTCCAGAGTACCGTCCCGGTGGCGACGCTCGTGGGGTGTTTGACGACTGCGGGTGGTGTCATGTCTATGGTAGGAGCTGAATTACCACAGGATGCCTGCATGATGAGTCATCTGTCAGTGCGTTGGGATTCCCTCCAGGGCGCCTAGACATGAGTTCGTATGTCGGAAAACATCTAGGATACTTACCGTAATTACAGTAGTAGATTAAGTCATGACGAGGGATTGAACCCTACAAGATGAAGTACGATTAAGGGCTTGCCCTCGGACCTATGTAATATCGGATGCATAGAATCCGAACAAGTGTGCATTAGTGTCATATAATATAAATAATTGCATTAAGGACTAAGTGCACAATCACAACACGACATCAATAGGGTATTTCCTTTAATTTGATATGTGAACAAGTTTGTGATTTGTTAAGAAATGAGAATCGTTATACTGTTTCTGGCATAGAGAGGATGACCATGTATAATTTTCGTCGGTTGAATAAACTGACGTACCCACAGTTTTGTATGCAGGATAAATGGCTTGATAAAATTGGAAGGAGAACTGAGGCTTACAAATTATTCATTGTTGATGTACATTTATTTGAATGATGTAAATTGCTTCCGCTGTCATTACATGTAAATTATTGTGTTATATGCTTCCGCTGTAAAATGTAAAGTGTAAAATCTCATGTAACTCTGATGTAAAATGGAAAGTTTTCATTTCCATGTAAAATTGTACCGAATGAGACGAAAAGATCCTGTGGAAATCTCGAATTCAGTTGTATTTGGAATTCGGGGTGTTACAGAGGTGGTATCAGAGCTACGTTTCGCACTGGTACAAATTTATAAGGAACGACACCCTATAAGTGGACATTAGAGTGTGCGTTTGAGTCTAGAGATTTAAATGTAAGTGACTTACATTTGTGTTGCTCTATGATTTATGCTTCTTCCTCCCTATTTCTAAAGATGGCTGATCACTTCGACCCTGCTGGCGATGACAACTGGCATATCATTGAGGAAGAGTGCCACCATGGGCAAGCAGATTCTGATGAAGAGGAATGGCCTGAGTCTCGAGAGATTACCCCACCTCCAGACTCGTCTGATGATTCTTCTTCTGATGAAGAAGAGAGACCAGTTTCGAATAGTCTTGTTGCATCTCTTCAGAGGCAGGTTGAAACACTGCGGGAGAGAGTTGGGTTATTGGAGGCTCAGTTGGCAAAGCGTAAGGACGACTTTGCATTTCTCACTCATCGGATTTGGGAACTTAAGAAGAGAAAGAATTTGACCGATGTGCTGAAGGAAGAAGTTGATGAACTACGGGGAGAACTTCGTGAAGCGAAGAGGAACCGTAGGAGTTAGACTGTTATAACTTCTACTATTTTTATTCTGATGTCAAGAAATGTTTTCAATTCGAATGTATAAAGTTTGGAATTCAATGAAATGCAAGTTGATTTAAAATTCATGTCTTATACTTCGAATTTAATGGATCTTTTGCATCAGAATATGGCTAGAAGAGGAGCTAGAAACGGTGAAGGTCTGGATCTGGAAACAGAACTTGTGAGGGTCTATCAGACGCTCAACACCGTGGCAATGAATCAGAACCAAGGAAGGGTACCTGGGAATCCAGTGCCCGAGGCAATTAAACTCGTGGAATTGTTCAAATGAATGAAACCACCTGTGTTCGAAGGGAAATCAGAACCTGATGCGGCTGACAACTGGATTCGTCAGGTAGAGACCATCTTCGAAGTGCTGGAGACCCCTGAAGGCAGCAAGGTGAAGTTGGCGACTCTGCAACTTGAGAAGGATGCGGCTATTTGGTGGCAGTCGATGAAGCGGACAATGGGAGGCATAGTTTTTGTCTGGGAGGAATTTTTGGAAGAATTCCGCAGTCATTATTTTTCCTCCGACGTCTAGGAGAAGAAGGCTATGGAGTTTCTGTCACCACAGCAAGGTGGCATGTCAGTTAGGGAGTATGAGACCAAATTTACTCAACTCTCTAGGTATGCTTCGGAATTAGTGATGGATGAGGCGAAGAAGGCTCGTAAGTTCGAGTATGGATTGAGGCCGAGCTTGAGGTCCCGGATGATACCTCTGGGTATCAGGAGATTCGACAAGTTGGTCAAGCGCGCAGCAGCCACAGAAGCTGATATGGAGCAGTTCCATGTTGTTCAAAGTAGGAGGAACAACTGGCAGTCTGGAAAGAGGCCCGCAAATTCTGGAAATTTCAAGGGACAACCATCTGCACAAAGGTTCAAACCGACAGGGGCGAATGCTATTAGTGTGGTTGGAGGACCTGGGAACAATGTTGTGAGACCTCCTGCGGTAACTTGCTTCAACTGTGGTGAGACGATACATTACAAATCTCAATACCCCAAGCCACGGACTGGCAACCACAATGTGCCAATGCAGCAGACTGGGAAGAGATCGTACCAACCAGGGCGAGTATTTGCCTTGACCGACGCTGATGCCGATGAGGTTGATCACGTCATCACGGGTACGAGGGCAGATGTTTAGAGGTTCATGTGTTTTCCTTTCCGGCTTATTTAGTGAACTGTTGCGTAATAAGTATGTATTATGTAACAGGCGAACTTTATTTGAATGGAATGAAAGCTCACTAGTAGAAAACCTTGCAATAATAATGGATTATTTGCAAGCATCAAAAATTCCTTGTAGTTGTTACTATCAACAACAAATTACTCACAACAAACCCATTCATTGCAAATATTTTGACATCCGCAAAAGATTTTATTCAACCGTTGCAAGTGTTGACAATTACAAGGGAATAATTGCAACAAACAATACTCCATTACCAAAGTAGTAATAAAATATTTATTTTTAAAAATAAATTAGATATAAACACGTGCATTACATAGATAATTTTGCTCACTTCTCAAAATACTGAGCGGGTAAAAAGAAAAAAAAATCAATAAACACAATCTTTTTTCCCGGGCCAAAATCGAAAAGCGAAAAGATCAGAAACCCCGCGACCTTCCCCCAAAACATAAACCCTGGTTCCCCCCCCCCCCCCCCCCCCCCCCGCACGCATCCCACCAAAAATCGCAACTTTCTTCATCCATCCTCCTCGTCGCCGCTCTTCGTCGCCCCTACCCGCTCATCGTCGCCCCTACTCCTCGTCGCCGCTCCTTGCCGCCGCCGCCTCATCCTCCACGCCTCCTTTTCAACGTCAATACTCGCTTACTGGAGGGTGGAATTCTACCATCATCATCCTCTCCAAAGTCTCCCAAATTATCAGATGGAATCTTCAGGTATTTATGTGCAATATGCGGTCAGATCTAATAAATTATTGAACAAAAGGATAGATGAGGAAGGGAGAGTTTGAAGTATAAAGACAGAATGTTTTGCATTCGTTTAACTATTTTGGGGGATTTCTTTATATTTTTTACTTCAGATATGAGGAAGGGAGAGTTTGAAGTACGTCAGATGGTTAATCGCCAACCATTTGCTGCTGGTAATTCTACAAACTACTGCTTAGTTCTTTCTTCTTCGTGATGCTCATAATCTGTTTGTTGTTTTCACTGATAGATAATTGTTATAGTGAGAATGGCTTTCTTCGTGATGCTCATAATTATTACTCGTGCTTTGGTGTACCAGGGGATGAAATGACTCGGGTCTTTTGGAAATCAATTAAAGACAAGGTGAGTACAGCATTCTTCTGCACTCGGTTGCCACAATGTTGTTTTAATTTCATTTTCACTATTTTGGTTGCGCTGGCTTGATTATGTTGTTTTTTCCATTTTGTGCAGCTTATTTTCCCCTTTTTGGATTTAGACATAAAGTATTTTGATCTAGGACTTCCTCATTGTGATGCTACTGATGATAAGGTTACAGTAGAAAGTGCAGAAGCAACTATTAAGTAAGCACCAATGTTTTGTGTTAAGACTGGTTAACTTCTCATTTATGACAGCCTAATTTACATGTTTCTTGTCCATTCCAAAGCTCGGTTTTGCTTTAACACCTAAGAAATGCTTAATGTATTGCATAAGCTTTTGTCAACATGTTGTATATAAATTCGAAAGTAATTCCAAAGTAAATTTGAGGTATAGAAAAGTATTAAATCTAGTTTTTAAAATGTAGTGGATGGTCTCTATTTCAATGTGTTTGTTTCACAAAAAAAAAAACTATGTATGTGTTTGTGCACACACACATACATATGCTTATCAAGGCACAAATCTCAGGACTAAATAATTGGATCCAAGTTTGCTCATAGTTCAGCATTTGAGTATGTTGCACAATCTGTATATCTTAGTATTTTGTTTTATTAATACTTCTGCTGAAGTATTCATTTTTACAGGTACAACGTGGCAATCAAATGTGCTACAATTACTCCAGGTACTCATATCTGACATACATAGTTAAATGCAGTAATTTATCAGAATGATGAGCACGCACGCGCACACACACAAATGCAACACTTCTTAATGTTAAGTGTTGACGCAATATCTTCCTTATCTGTCTTCATGTTGAAAATTGGATTTACCTTTTGTAGATGAAGATCGTGTTAAAGAGTTCAACCTAAAATCCATGTGGAGGAGTCCGAATGGGACAATCAGAAACATTTTAAATGGTTAGATACCTCACCTGAATGAACTCTAGATGTCCTTTTTGGCCTGTTGATAATGTTTAACTTTTTGTTCACATCAAATATTTTTCCCTTCTTATATACATGCAGGTACTGTTTTTAGAGAACTAATAATCTGTAAAAATGTTCCTCGCCTTGTTCCAGGTATATCTAGAAAGATACAATTCCTAGTTTCTGTGATGGTACCCTCCTTTATTACTATCATTTACCCTTCAATTTGATTTTGGCAGGATGGAAAAAACCCATTTGCATTGGAAGGCATGCTTTCGGTGATCAGTACCGTGCAACTGATAAAGTTATCAAAGGGCCTGGGAAACTAAAACTAGTCTTTGGTATGATCTTCAGATCACATGCCTTTCATTAGCGAAGTATTGAAGATCTTTTTAGTTGTATCTCTGTGTTTTCTGTCCCAAGTAGTATTAAATTCTGATTTTACCCATTAATTATTGTTGTTGTTATTATTTCATTTTGCAAATAATATATCATAATCGAGGATATTATTTTAGAGAAATTGTTATTATCTTCATTTTGCAAACAATATATCATAATCAAGGATAATGTTCTCCAGGCTCACTACTCATCTGTCCATTCATATCATCTTCTTCTAGTGTAAACATCATCCAATCTGTTTCCATTTTATACTTTCTTGAGATAAACGGTGGGAAAATCCCCCCGGAGTTTCATTAATAAGGATTAAATGAAACAAGCTGCAAACTACAAGTCCCGAGCATGATTTTCATTCCTAAAAAAGGGCCACAGCCGGCCAACAAAAGATTGATAATCATACTCCCAAAATACAGACAGCATAGTGAAAGTACATAGATGCAGATTGTAGAAGTCCTACTGAAACTGCTGTTTCCATTTTATCTGTTTGCTTAATACATTTTTTTTTCTATCTCTGCCTGTATATCTAGAGGGACAACAGGAGGAAGTCGAATTGGAGGTGTATAATTTCACAGGTGAAGGCGGAGTTGCCTTGGCGATGTATAACACCGACGAGGTATATATAATAACTCCCGTGAAGTCAACGTGTTTCCCAAGTATCATATGGCTGAGGCCACCTTAATTTAATTTATGTTTATTTTCTCATATTACCCAATTTTTCTACAGTCTATTTGTGCCTTTGCTGAGGCTTCAATGAACACCGCTTACTTGAAGAGATGGCCGCTTTACCTTAGCACCAAAAATACAATCTTGAAAAAATATGATGGGAGGTATGTGTTCATCCTAGTTTCTCTTTATTATATTCATTCCAACTAGAGTTGTGTGTGGACCTTCCGGCCGGTGATTCATTACATTTCTATCTAATTGGAACTAAGGGCAGGTTTTTAAGAGTTCTAAAACCCATTTGTTAGGTTTCAGGCCAGGTTTACTTCTGTGGGCATGTTCAGTTGGTTTATAACTTTATTTTCCCCCAAATTTCGTATATTATTATCTATATATATTGAATAACGAGTTCTAATTTTGTATTGTTTCTTTTTCATGTAGTCTGTATGTAGTGGCGATGACTATGAGACAGTGGGTAATGAGGAACATGTAGAAGACCTTACGTGAAAAGTGAAGTTGGGGATACATGGAAGCAGTAGCGGGTTAAAAGTTATTTTGAAAACATTTAATTTTGTTTCTTGGAATTTCACAACTTATATTTTCTTCTAGAATGTATTGTTGTTTTGGCACTATGAAACAAACAAAAAAATTTGTAATGAGAAGGTTTTGAATTATATAATATTCAAACTTATTTTGCATTATTGCGTGTTTTCTTTATATAATTGTGTAAATCAATATGTGAAATAATTATATGTTCTTCATTGTCAAAATACATTATTTTAATTTGTAAATTTGGTTAAGCCATTCAAATATAATCAGTAATGAAGAAAAAATGTGTGCAATTGCATTCGCGATATAGCAATTGCAAGGGAATCAGTATCTTGCAGATCTCTGTAGCAATAGTTCATTAGCAACGGAAAAAATTCCTTTTAAAACACACTTGCAAGAGACGAATTTGTTGTAGATATTCTCTTGTATATGGAGATAGCAAGGTACAACTTCCATTGCAGATATTCTATTGTGGCTAATATTCGCAAGGGATAGTTAAAATTCCGTTGCAAATGTGTACATTAACCAGGAGAGATTTCGCAACAGCACAATTACAAGTGAATGAAGAAAAATCCCTTACAAATGTACACTAACCATGGAATTGTACTCTTCTACAAGGGAAATTTCTATTGCGACTGTAGCATTTTCTACTAGTGGCTGTTGTTCTGTTCGATACTGGATCCTCTCATACTTTTGTGTCTCCTAAATTTGCTAAAGTATTGGGAGTTGAACCGAAGATTTTTCCAGGCAAGATCTTAGCAGTAGCTACACCATCAGGGAAGACTCTAACCACTGATCGGTACTATGCTAACTGTGAGATCGTGATTGGTGATCGAATCTTTGGGATTGATCTGATCGAGCTGACTATCTTGGGAGTCGATGTTATCATTGGCATTGATTGGATGTCGGTGTACAGTGCAAGAATCGAGTGCAAGACCAAGACGGTAACAGTGAAGGCTCCAGGTGGACCTGAAGTCACTTTCCAAGGGAAGAGGAGATGTTCAGAGTTGGTTGCTGCTATTATTCAGAAGAAAGGGATTCCGGCAGAGGTGCAGTTGATTCCTGTGGTTCGGGACTATCCAACTGTGTTCTTGGATGATTTTCCCGGGTTACCCCTGCATCGTGATGTAGAGTTCAGTATCACTGTTCAACCAGGGAGTATACCCATTTCTAAGGCACCGTATAGGATGGCTCCAGTGGAACAGGATGAGATCAAACGGCAGATTGAGGAACTGTTGGAGAAAGGCTTTATTCAACCTAGTGCGTCACCTTGGGGAGCACCAGTGCTTTTGGTAAAGAAGAAGGATGGATCGATGAGAATGTGCATCGATTACCGGGAGCTGAATAAGGTCACTGTTCAGAATAAGTATTCTATTCCTCGAATTGATGACTTGTTCGATCGTCTACAAGGAGCAGTTGTTTTCTCCAAAATAGATCTTCGATCAAAATATCACCAAGTTCGAGTGAAGCTGAAGATGTGCATAAAACTGCATTTAGAACTCGACACGGGCATTACGAATTCTTAGTTATGCCATTTGGAGTGACGAATGCACCCGCAATCTTCATGGATTTGATGAACAGAGTTCTGAGGCCGTTCATTGATTCGTTCATCGTAGTGTTTATCGATGATATTCTCGTGTACTCCAAGTCAGAGGAGGAGCACACTGAGCATTTGGCAGCAGTCTTGGGGAAGCTTCAAGAGCAGGAGTTGTATGCCAAGCTATCCAAGTGTGATTTCTGGAAATCTGAAGTGGCATTCTTAGGTCACATCCTTTCTAAGGAGGAAGTGGCAACTGATCCTCAGAAGATAGAGGCATTAAGAGATTGGGCAAGGCCTACTACAGTGAAGGAAGTCAGAAGTTTTCTTGGACTGACTGGATATTACAGGAGATTTATCCAGGGCTACGCTCAGATAGCCGTGTCACTAACTGGTCTGACTAAGAAGAATGTGAACTTCAAGTGGACTAAGCAATGTGAGGCAAGCAATGTGAGGCAAGTGGACTAACCAAGTCCGCTCACTTTTTGGCAATGAAACTTACTGCTTCGATGGACAGATTGGCTGATATGTATGTTGGTGAGATTGTCAGGCTTCATGGCGTTCCGTTGACTATTGTGTCCGATCGAGATGCGGGATTTACTTCGCATTTTTGGAGGAGTCTTCAGACAGCTTTGGGTACCAAGACAGCTTTCAGCACTGCTTTTCATCCCCAGACCGATGGGCAGACCGAGAGAGTCAACCGTATTCTTGAGGATATGCTTCGGTGTTGTATACTAGACTTTGGAGACAGTTGGGAAAGGCATTTACCTTTGGTAGAGTTTGCCTACAACAACAGTTTTCAGACTAGCATTGGGATGGCACCGTACGAAGCTTTGTATGGCAGGAAGTGCAGGACGCCTGTTTGTTGGTTCGAAGTTGGGGAGCGTCAGTTGTTTGGTCCTGAGCTTGTTTAGCAGACCTCTGAAAAGATTGATCTGATCAGGAAGAGGTTGGTGGAAGCTCAGAGCAGGCAGAAGAGCTATGCAGACAACTGGAGAAGGGACCTTGAGTTTGAGGTTGGTGACTTTGTCTTTCTGAAAGTATCGCCCAGTAAAGGCGTGATCCGTTTCGGCAAGAGTGGGAAGTTAGCCCCGAGCTTTATAGGCCAGTATAAGATATTGAAAAGGATCGGAAAAACTGCTTACCGGCCTGAGTTACCGGAAGAGTTGTCTCAGGTGCACAATGTCATTCATATGTCTATGCTGAGAGGTTATATACCAGATCCGAGTCATCATTTGCCTGAAGTGCCGGAAGGTTTGCAGTTGGATCTGAATTACATCGAGTCTCCTGCCGATATTGTTGATCGTCGAGAGAAAGTCTTGAGGAATAAGACGATACCGATGGTCAAGGTAGTCTGGAGAAACCATTTGGTTGAAGAGGCTACTTGGGAATCTGAGGAGAGGATGTTGAGAGATCATTCTGAGCTCTTTGTTTGATTTGTATTTTTGTATTTTTCTTATGCTTGTTTTGTTTCTCGCTCTTGACTTTAGTTCCGGGGACGGAACTATTCTAAGGAGGGAGTGTTGTAATGCCCCGATTTTCATTTATGAAAATACTTATTTATTTTGCACGTAGTGTGCACGTGCAGTTTTCGTAATATGAAATCTTATAATTTTCTTTATGGATGATGAGTATATGCATATGTATGTATATATGTTCTTTAAATTATTTTCAAATAAACACAAGCCCAAAAATCTAATTTATTTATTTTGTAAAAACTAATATTTTGGCCCATCAATTTAAGCCCATGAATTAATTCTTTTTATAACAACTTGTGAGGTAACATCTTTTAAAAGATTATTTTTATAATGTATAATGTAGAAGTTTTTATATGGAGACTAGAATAGCACGTGCATGCAACATGGTGTGCTTTGCACACTATTTTCCTTGGCCAGTTTTGGGGAAGTGGAGTTAGTGTATGGGTGGTTACTTAGTTGTGGGTAGTTACTACAACTCCTACTCTCATCCTAGCCCTCCATCTCATAACCATCTACTCCTAGCCCTCCATCTCACCCAAAATTGTGTATAAATACCCCCTCACTTACTTGTTTTCTACACAAAATTTCATTGTGAGAAGAGAGTTATATTTTTAAGAGAGTTGAGAGTGAGTTCTTTTGGAGGTCGGCCATCACTTCAGAGGGAGCTTCGGTGTGGAGCAAGGAGCAAGGAGTCGTGCATCGTATTAAGAAGCTTTACGGGATTCGTTTATTTCGTCAACAAGGTGGGTGTTTCTCATGACTTCTAAAATATAACTCATGCTAAGATTGAGATTGAATTATGTATGTATTTATAAACTGAAGTGATAAGATGATTGCTAAATTAATACTGTACGAAATGTTGAAAATACGAATGAATGAAAAAGAGCTAATGATAATTAGAGAACTAGAAATGACCGGTACAGTCGACCGATCATGTGAGCAGTCGACTGGTACACTGAAATAAAATATGTACAGTTCAGAATTCCATGAAACGATGTATTTAATATGAACTGTTAACTTAATTTTCTAGCATGCTAAATTAGAATAATATTCATCTTCGTAGATAAATGATGAGTAAAGGAAAAATGTATGTTTAGTATCTCATTGGAGAAAAGAAAATATTAGTATGTGAAATTTACATTTAATCATAAACTATGTTATGATGATGGTGAATAGATAAGAATCACATGTTTATGTTGGCATTTGAACGTACTGTAATTGAATAAAATGTTGTGTACTAAATGAAGAACAGAAGGGAGAGATGACCCCTTAATTTGAAAATTTACCCTGTTCAGTCGACCGAATGTATGTAACAGTCGACCGTACTGAACTTGAAAAGTTGTATAATTGAACTCTGTAGAACAGCTGACTGGTTTGAATGACAGTCGACTGCCCCGTAAATGATATTTAGATTTTGAACGCTGCGGAACAGCCGACTGGCCATGTGCAGCAGTCGACTCTTCCGAGCGGTTATTGAAGAACTTTCTTCGAATGAACAAGTCGACCGGATAAGCTCTAAGTCGACTGTTCAGATCACTTTTGATATCTCAGAAATTCTATGAATTGTTTTATGGTGAAGATTATGAATTGTATGTTGAATGATTATTGGTTGTGACAATTTAAGTAAACTCTATTTGTCTTTGCATGAATTTATACCTGAAATGAAGCGAATCGTTTATTTGAATTTATGAAAGTTGTACGAATGTGAAAGTTATGGACATGGAAAAGGAAAATCTATTGAGATTATGAAAATGAACTCATGAGCTGGTAACGCTTAATTTTGGTAATTGTGAATTGAAATTGAAACAAAAGAGTTGCTAAGTCTCCCACCGGCAATTGGAAATAAATGAAATGAAATTTGAAAAGAAAGACCAAGGTTGGTCGTGTTGAATGAATGATGAAATCCGGTATAGTGGAGAGGCTAACTCTAGAGCTTTGATTTTGTTCACGATTCTAATAAATAAGGACTAGATACATAGTGAAGATGTGATGAAAGTAAGAGAAAAATATTGAGTATGAGGGCCATTGGATTGGCGGCGAGAGCGTATCCCAGGATGTCCCATGATGAGTCATGATAGGGCGTGGATACTGCTCCAGAGTACCGTCCCGGTGGCGACGCTCGTGGGGTGTTTGACGACTGCGGGTGGTGTCATGACTATGGTAGGAGCTGAATTACCACAGGATGCCTGTATGATGAGTCATCTGTCAGTGCGTTGGGATTCCCTCCAGGGCGCCTAGACATGAGTTCGTATGTCAGAAAACATCTAGGATACTTATCGTAATTACAGTAGTAGATTAAGTCATGATGAGGGATTGAACCCTACAAGATGAAGTACGATTAAGGGCTTGCCCTCGGACCTATGTAGTATGGGATGCATAGAATCCGAACAAGTGTGCATTAGTGTCATATAATATAAATAATTGCATTAAGGACTAAGTGCACAATCACAACACGACATCAATAGGGTATTTCCTTTAATTTGATATGTGAACAAGTTTGTGATTTGTTAAGAAATGAGAATCGTTATACTGTTTCTGGCATAGAGAGGATGACCATGTATAATTTTCGTCGGTTGAATAAACTGACGTGCCCACTGTTTTGTATGCAGGATAAATGGCTTGATAAAATTGAAAGGAGAACCGAGGCTTACAAATTATTCATTGTTGATGTACATTTATTTGAATGATGTAAATTGCTTCCGCTGTCATTACATGTAAATTATTGTGTTATATGCTTCCGCTGTAAAATGTAAAGTGTAAAATCTCATGTAACTCTGATGTAAAATGGAAAGTTTTCATTTCCTTGTAAAATTGTACCGAATGAGACGAAAAGATCCTGTGGAAATCTCGAATTCAGTTGTATTTGGAATTGGGGGTGTTACACACCCCCAGGGTATTGTTGGGGGACTATGTTCTACTTTCCACACTGTTATTTTTTGTATTTCTCCCCCGGTACGCCGGGGTTGTTTTATTAACTTCTTATTAATGAAACATGGTGGCGTTATTCCACCTTTACCCTAAAAAAAAACAAAAGTGGTTTTGTGTATATAAAAAGTGGCATGATTAGTGACTATTATGAGTATAAATTAGTGTGTGATATAAATCAGGATGTAATAGATATCAAATCAGCAAGCCATATTTATTTCTCAACTCAAAAGAAGTAAAATCAACACATACATCATACAACATATATCTACTAGTCAAGTTGATTCTTAATTTCATGTGTTCAAATAATCTATATAATAAAACACAAAGAAAGCTATCAAGTGGCTCTCCTTCAATCCCCCCAAAATTAAAGGCTCGGATCTAACCTCACAAAACACATTCCCCCCCCCCCCCCCCCCCCCCCCCCCCCCCCCCCCCCCCGCCAAAGTTTCCCCCCAAAACTCAAATTCAAATCCCCCACCCAAAACAACTCCTTTATTTATTTAATTATTTTTTTCTCTCTCTCCCTCTCATTCAAAAAATTAAGAAAATTAAATTTTAAAAAAAATTTTAAAAATAAAAAAAAACTTAAAAACGAATAAACTAAAAAGTTAAAAATTAAAAACTTTAAATATAATTCAAAAAAGTCAAAAATATCAAAAACTTATAAAAAATTTAAAAAATATTTAAAAATAAAAAATATTTAAAAATATTTTAAAAATTAAAAATTTTAACAAAATTTAAATATTTTTAAAAAATGTAAATTTTTTTTTGAAAATAAAATTTTTAAAAAATTTTAAAATTTTAAAATTTTAAAATTTTAAAATAAATAAAATTTTTAATTTTAAATTTTTTTTTTTTAAATTTATAAATTTTAAATTTTGAAAATTTGAAAATTTGATAATTTGAAAATTTGTAAATTTGAAAATTTATAAATCTCAAAGCAAATCCAAATTCAAATCCAATGTCGAACCCCAATCAAGAGGTCGTCGCCGATATCTGATCCGCTGCTGATTCCGTATTGGTGACTCCCCTCCACCAAATCGAGCGTGAATATCAAGCGACTTCGTATCGGCGACTTCCCTCCACCGAATTGAGAGTCTCTATATGCGCTGCGACGACTCTAATTTCATCTCATTAACCGAATTCTCATTCTAATTTTTAATTTTGTGTGTGCAGGGGATTACTTAGTTTTTTGTTGATTCGAATTTTGTGTGTGCATGGGATCTAAGTTCAGAGAGGTATGATTATTTTATTTTTGGGTTTAAAAAAATTTAATTTAGTGATTTATTTGATGAGTTTTTTATTAGTTTTTATTTAAGGTGTACGCAAGTGAGAGATGGATTATTTGGTGGCCTTAATTTGGGCTTCCAAACCATAGCAGGACAGGTAAGCTGACTAGCAACCTAAAATAACTTGACAAATATGCAACATTAATTTCTTTACTGCAAAAGAAAATACAACCGTGAAGTGTTCCCTTCAATGGTTATTAGATACCATGAATAATATAACATATAAGAACTTTTAGTGTATGTTTGGATATATAGGATTGGTATGACTGAAGTTTACCAGTGAAGGGTGCAAACTCTCCACTCAAGAAAAATAGCTAAAGTAAATTTGTTATTTATCCATTTTGATTTTTTTAATAAAGGTGCAATGGGAAGACAAAGTGGAGATAAAAAAAATGATTAGCTTGGATTAGAGTTTGTAGAACTTCATTTTGGTTGAAATAATAATAAGATGTATTTTAATTGCGAACTGAATCTCAGACAAACAAATGTTTAGATTATTGGTATTGTAGATACCTTCACACTTGCACTTGCATTACCATTGTATTTAGAGATGCTCATAGTGGTTACAGGATTAGAGTAAGCTCTATAAAATCTATATGATAATGCCCTTGCATAATGATTACAAGCATCTAAAAGTGATGCCGAAGTTAAAAAAAACTCTATGTAGTGTTTCTAACAAACTATATGCATTCCGGGTAAGTTCAAGCTAATGATCAAGAAGGCGATGGTTGAGCTTAAAGGTAGATATGCAGCTTCCTCATATAATATGTTTGCTACTTCAATTAATTTGCTGGACCTCCAAAACTATTTTATATAATCAAACCAGGTGCACGGTTGCGATGACGTGCCGTAGGCACGTGTCAACGGGCAAACCTAGTTAGATGATAAAATAGATCTAACTAGTTGTGAAACGAATATATCAACGAAAGATTGTGACTCTTATAATCATAAAATTGATAAGGACGGCAACAAGTAAAATGGGATCATCAAATGATAAGCCAGAAGGGAGTCACAAATACAATCTACTTGCGGTATTTTCAAATAAAAGCTTGTACTAGAACAACGAATTGTACAAAAGATACTTGCCATGATTGGATGGGGACGTTGATCGACGATCGAGATCGGATGGATCAGATCGGTGCGAATCTTGATGGTGATCAAGATCGAGAAAGATTGACGACTGAGATCGCTCTGACTTGATGATCAAGATGATCAGAGAATCGGACGACCATGATCTAATTTGATGTTGAAGAATATGTTGATGGTGATGATCAAGATGATCAGGTCGATCGGATGGTCCAGGTTCGATATGATGCTGATGGTGAAGATCTGATGATGGTTCGAATCGTGAAGAGATCGGGAGTCTAAGATCTGATCTGATCTGATGATGGCGACGATCATGAGGAGATCAGACGGTCGAGATTCAAACTCGCTTTCTCCCGATCACACAGTGGCAATGGTAGCGACTGTGGCTATAGTGGTGTTGTGGCAGCAACGTCAAGGATCTCGACTGGGGATCAGTCGACGGAGGGCGACGACGACAATGGAAGGAAGACGGAGCTCTGTTTGGAGAGGAAAACAGGGGAGTGATGGCAATGGCGGAGCTCGGGGATTCGGGGATGGCGAGGTGATGAAGAGGGAGTAGAGGTAGGGGATGATGGCGAGGATGAAGCATAGGGTCGAGGGGGTAATGGGTTTCGGGAGACAAGCGAGGTGATGGGTAATGGGTTCGGTGATGACGAAGTTGTTGGGTTCACGAGGGCGAGGGTGCAGGAATGAGGATGGTGAGGAGACGATGACGAGGCTAAGGTTGAAGGGCGGCGACGAGGCAGACGAAGGCGGCAGGTTTTCGGAGTGCATCAGAGTGGTGGGGGATGATGAATAGGGAAAAGGAGGGTTGGCGGCTGGGGGTCATACAGTAGGGGGTAGGTTAGGGTTAGCAAGGGTTAGGTATAAATATATATAGGGTTGCGGGTTTTGGGTTAGTGGGTAGATGGTTGGAATCCAATAAGACAATGGGTATTGGGTTAACATCTAATAGGAAAAATTAAAATAACCAATAAAAATATAATTAAACTTAGATAAATTTTAGGAACATTACGAAGCAAAATTTGAATAGGGAGAACAATAAAATTGCAGTAGAAGAATTTTAAGGGATAAATCAGGAGTCAAAAATTCAATTTAAGACAAAAATGAATTCTATTAATAAAATAACAGATTACAGGGGTTTAAAAAGGCAACGAAGAACATAGATAAATAATAATAACAAGAAAAATACAATAACTATAATATCAAGAATAACAATAACAATAATAATAATAATAACAGTGACAGTAGTAATAATAGAAATCAGAGTACTAATAACAATAATAAGATTTGTATTACAATATAAAAATCATTGGAAAATAGTTACAAATAAACTTATTGATTAAAAATAGACTTTAATAGCAGATCCAACAATACATTTTTAACAAAAGAATTTGAAAGCGGAAAATTTTTTTTTATAACAAATCGAAACACCGAAAATACACAGAAAATACATATTGGTGGGAACGAGGGTTACAAAAAATCACAGAAAATTATATGCTTCATGAAACTTTGTGTTCTTTAGCTTAAATTAAAAGTATACAAGTCTACTATAACTTTGTAGTTATAAGTTCCTCCAAAATATTGTGCTTATAATCCTGAATTCTTCAAAATCTACAAGAGGATCGAAATGTTATACAGACTCAACTACAGATAAAGTACTGCCACTTGTTTAATCATGTAAAATTCATTATAAATTTCATTATTCATGGAAGATTTATTTCTTATACTCTAAAGAAAGGCTAATAATTCTACTTAAAATTCTTAGTTTTGACCTTCCTCAAAATACTTCATATAAGATGCTGAAATGATCAAAAACCGAAAGGTACACAAATTTTCAGAAACCAGCCAAACTGTCAACCGGTTCTAAGTTCAGATTTTATTAAAATAGTAAACAAAATCCAAATATTATGAATTTTTAGGAGATTTTCTTGACATATACGGGATGCTCATATAAAAACTTTAGCTCTAGATTCCCTCTAGATGAAAAGAAATGATTTTTTTTGAAGTGAGACTAAAACTCAGGACAACGACCTTAAAAACGTTTCTAAGTTAATCATGTCATACTTTCACACATTTAACTAATAACACATAATCTAACAATAATCAACACATGCAATTCTAACAAGAACAAATTAGAAAGTTAAGGAATGCCCACCCAATCGATGAATCCGTAGCAATTGATGCTTCTAGCAACCTTCCAAGCCCCCCCCCCCCCCCCCCCCCCCCCCTCTTTTCCAAAAGCACTCCAAAATGAAATTCTCACCCCTCAAAGAAAATTGGCCGGGATACCTTGCTTCTCTTTTCTCTTTTTTTTGGATGAATGAGGAAAGAGGAAATGAAGGAGGGCTTTTTATTTACGAAACATATTAACTACCCATGATGCAAATGTAACCACTCTTTACCCCCTTAACTTAATTTAAATTTTCCTTTTCCCTCCTATAGACTAGGCCGGCAATTTGGAGTGTGGGGTTGTGCACGGGTTTGTATAATTTCATACATGCATACGAGAGTATAGGATTTTATACGTGTGTAGCACATTTATTTATTATAAGTAGGATTAACTTAATTCTACCAAGGATTAAAATCAAACATTCTATATATTAAATTTAATCACCAAAAATACGAATATACACATTTTATTGATTTCATAAAAAAATACATACGTAATTGACACCTGTATTAAAAGCAAGTGCAATGCATGTAAAAACACAAAGTTTAAGATTAATATTTGAGTTGGCTCAAAAGGGAGAAATAAAATAAATTCAAATACAAAATGAATTCGAGAGAATGGAAAATATTTATAAATAATTGAAATACGCAATACATACAATATTTATATTAATAATGTTACAGATATTATACGTAACGGTATAAAATACATGTGTGTAATGCGTGGAGCAAAATTGTCATAACTCAATTTTGCGGTGTGTTACAATTAAACTCTGCAATGTGCATGGTAATCGAAAACCTCCTCTTTGTATAATTGGCCATCATTATTCATAATCAATAACTGCACAAGTTATTTTATTTATTTATTTTTGTGATGTGTAGTTATATAGATGTCGATGTTTAATGTGTATAGCGAGTATTTGTTTGATGTTTGTAGATGATAGAATTATAGATGTAGTTGTTTTTGTTTGCTCAATTTTAAAAAATATAGATGTTGTTTTAGTTGTTATTGTTTGATATTTGTAAAACTGCACAAACGACAATAATTTCTTGTAAACTTTGCGGGTAGGTCAGATTCACCACACACATGCTAATGCAACTTGTAGAAGTGAGTTTCAAATCACAGTTTGCGAGATACGGTCCTGTATCACTTTCATACAAGAAAAAAATAATAATAAAGTGATACATGTCCGTATCTCGCAAACCGTGAGTCAAAAATTACTTATACAAGTTGCGTTAGCTTGTGTGTGGCGAATCTGACTTACTCGCAAAGTTTCGTAACTTTTTGTTGCCGTTTGTGCGGTTTTACAAATATCAAACAACAACAACTATAATTTTGGGGTTGTTGTTGTTTGATATTTGTAAAACTGCACAAACGGCAACTAAAAATTACGAAACTTAACAAGTAGGTCGGATTCACAACACACAAGTTAACACAACTTGTAGAAGTGAGTTTCTACTCACAGTTTGCGAGATATGACACTGTATCACTTCTATACAAGAAAAAAAATTAAAGTGATGCATGGCCGTATCTCGCAAACTGTGAGTCAAAACTCACTTTGACAAGTTGTGTTAGCTTGTGTTTGGTGATTCTGACCTACTCGCAAAGTTTCGTAATTTTTTGTTACCGCTTGTGCGGTTTTAGAAATATTAAACAACAATAACTCCAAAATTATAGTTGTTGTTTGATATTTGTGAAACCTCACAAAAGCAACAAAAAATTACAAAATTTTGTGAGTACATCGGATTCACAACACACAAGCTAACGCAACTTGTAGAGGTGAGTTTCGACTCACGGTTTACAAGATTCGAAAATGTATCATTTTCATACAAGGAAAAACAAAAAAAAAGTGATACATGGCCTTATCTTACAAACCGTGAGTCGAAAATCATTTCTACAAGCTGCGTTAGTTTGTGTGTGGTGAATCTGAACTTCTCGCAATGTTTCGTAATTTTTTGTTTTCGTTTGTTTGGTTTTCACACAAATGTTGTCTCGTATGTATATTGAGAATAGTGTGATTCGGTGTGCGTATGTTGTGTTTGTGATTCAGTCTATATGAATATTGTATTGAGAATTGTTGTACTACCCCGTATGAGATGGGCCTTCATGGTGGGCGTCATGGTGGGCTTAGTAATTAATTCATGGTTAGATGGGCCTATAGATTTGGTAGCGTGTGTATAGAGCCTATAGAAAAAATGAATTAATTACTATGGGGCCATGATGTTCATGGTAGGTGGTGGTGACTTAGTCCCATATGGAAGGTGAGTTAGGAATGTGTGTGTGTATATTAGATTGCCTAAGATCAAGGGGTACCTAATAGTCGTGACACCTTTTGTGAGGTAAGCCTTTGGTGAGCCGTTGTTAGGATTTTTTTTGTGTGTTCACGCACGTGTAGTCGCGTGCGTAGCTGAGCCGAGCTCAGGGTGTTACAAATGGTATCAGTACTGACCTTCGACATCGATTGTGGGTAAGAGTGGGTAAGATGTATGCCTTGCTGAGGACAGTACGCTAGCAGGGTACTCCACTCCACATCGACTAGAAAGGCAATCTTGTATCATCTTGCGGGGCTCGGGCTCGGGCTCATCGAGGACGTTGAGTTCTTAAAGGTAGGGTGTATGTAATACCCCGTATGAGATGTGCCTTCATAGTGGGATTCATGGTGGGCTTAGTAATTAATTCATGGTTAGATGGGCCTATAGATTTGGTAGTGTGTGCATAGAGCCTATAGAAAGAATAAATTAATTACTATGGGGCCATGATGTTCATGATAGGTGGTGGTGACTTAGTCCCACATGGAAGGTGAGTTAGGATTGTGTGTGTATATATTAGATTGCCTAAGATCAAGGGGTACCTAATAGTCATGACACATTTTGTGAGGCAAGCCTGTGGTGGGCCGTTGTTAGGATTTGTTTCGCATGTGCGCGCACGTGTAACAGCGTGCACAGCTGAGCTGGGCTCGGGGCGTTACAATTATTGTATTACTTTTTATGTTAGATATGGAGAATGATGAAGAAAATTCTGTTGTCGGCGACAATTCTGTGTCTGCACAAGAAGGTGAATCTAGGCCGCAAGTTGATGAGCACCTCAAATCAGAGATAGGTATGATGTTTCATACTCTAGAGAAAGCAAATTTTTTTATTATATTTATGCTAGATGTGCGGGTTTCCAAATGCGTAAGTATGTGAATAAATTAAAGGGAACCAAAATAGTAGATAAGTCATACCTATGTAATAAAGTCGGGGCATCACTTAGTCAACCTAATAATGTTAGACAGAGAACTATTTCTAGAACGGGTTACAAAGCTTTCGTTCGTGTGAAACTAAACGAAGAAAGTAATACATGTGTTTTTTATTCATTTCATGAAAAACACAATCATGAATTTACTTCATCGGTAGAAGACATTTGTTGTCCCAAAATCATAGTAAGTCGAAATCCATTAAAAGAATAATGGATCAACTTTCCCAAGCTAGTATTCTTACGTGCAAACAAATGTTTTTCTTCGAAAGTGCAAGTAGAGATCATGATAAAATCACGAGAGAGACTTGAGAGAAGCCATGAAAGGACACGATGGTCAAATGCTTATTGAATTTTTTGAATCACAAAAACAGAAGAATCCATTATTTTTCTATATGATTTCCAACGAGACACTGAAGGCCGATTGTCTCATTGTATTTGGGTGGATAGTACTGCTTGGATGAATTATGAAGAATTTGGTGATGTAGTTTTCTTTGATGCCACATATAGCACGAACTGATATGAAATGTTATTTGTTCCATTTGTTGGAATAAATCATCATTGGCAATCTACTTTCATAGATTTTGGGTTAATTCCAAATGAGAAAACCTCTTCATTTGTGTGGTTATTTGAAAAGTGGTTAGGAGTAATGAAACATGCTCCATCTGGCATGGTGACGGATTAGGATCGTGGGATCAGTGTTACCGTGAAAACAGTTTTCCTTCGTATTCAGCATAGGTAAAGCATTTGGCATATTTTAGATAAGTTATCGCAGGAGGTGCGTATTGTTGGATCCTGTAGGCAAGGCAAGAAACACTAGAGGGGGGTGAATAGTGTTTTATATAAATAATTGCGGAATTGAACTTTTTCTTGGGTCCAGTCAACTTGAAAAGAGAAACCAGTCGACTAGGGCGACAGTTAAGAAGAGTATTTTAAGACGAGTCTGATCAGTCGACTTATAGAAGAACCAGTCGACTTACCAGACAAGTTTTCAGAGAGAATGTAGTACAAGTCTGATCAGTCGACTTAAAAAGGGACACAGTCAACTGTCTAGACAAGTTTCACAGAGAACTTAAAAAAGCAAGTAAATGAAATGCAAGTTCAGAGAAATACAACTACAGAGTACACACGATGTATCCCGGTTCGGTCCTCCCGAAGCAACCCATTTGAGATTTTCCACTATTCTTGAAAAATGTACAAGCATACCCTACGGCATTAGACAACAACCTTGTCCAACCCGCAGTCCTTTCTCACCACTAGAGAAAGCAATCCACTCTTCCACCAAGAGTAAAAACCTGACTCTATACCCTAGAGCCTTACTCTCCAACCGAGAGGAACCACTCTCACAACCCGAGAGTGAAGAACAACAACAAAATGTTTACAATCGACCTATAGCCTTATTGTGAATGTGATTTTGTGCGTAGCTATTAGGTCAACTTCCGAAATCAGTCTAAAACGAAATCACTGTTATACTAGACTGATTTTAGAGAACCAAAAACTTAGAGGATTTGAAAGCTTGTGAACTCTTGTTCTCTTTTTGAAAATAAGTACTTGAAAGCTTGTAAAAGAGAGTATTGTCTTGTAACCTTTTCCAAGTAATTTCTACACTCTATTTATAGAGTTAGAATCACTGGACGTTGAGAAGCAGTTGTACCAACTGTCAACCAATGGAAATAAAACTTTTGAATTTGAAAAATCAAGTTTTGAAATCAGCAAACTATCGAAACGACTTGAACAGTTGACTGGGTTGCCGTTATGAGTCGACTGGTCAGAGTTTGAATAAGTTCAGACAGTTTTGTATTAGGACAGTCAACTGGTGCCTAATGGCAGTCGACAGGTACTTAACAGCTGAGCATTTTCAATCTTATTTCGATCTTTTTAAGTTTGAAAAACACTCAATTATTTTAAAGATATGTGTGAGTGTGTGTGACAAGGCTATTACAGAATTTCTAAGACTCAAAGAAATAAAAAAGTTACAATTGTTACAAGACACTTAATACAACATATTGAAGTGTAGGTCTTGTCTTGAGTCTTGAGTCTTGAGATGGAGCTTTATCCTTCGTCTTTTTTTTTTAACTGGCAACCTTGTAGCTTTCTTGATCAATTAGCTATAAGAGCTTTGTTTGTAGCTTTGTTTGATCAACTTGCTTTAAGAACCTTGTAAGGCTTGTTAGAAAATTTTGCCTTTGTCTATATCGTGTAATATATAAGAAGTAGCACAACAAACTTTGCATTGTGTTGTAATCATCAAAATCAAGAATCAACATTCTTCCCCTTTTTGATGATGACAACACAATACCTTACAATAAAGAAAATAAATATTACAAATTCTCACATGCTCCCCTATCAAATGTACAACATACATAGGTGTGAAAACATGCACAAAAACATGCACAAAGACATACACAAAGATATGCATCACCAAAACATAACACAAAGCAACATAAACATAACACAAAGCAACATAAAGATTATAGCTTATACTTTTTCCCCCTTTGTCATCAACAAAAAAAACATGGGGGAAAAATAAACCACAAAAATAATACATAGCAAAATGACATTTATATAAAAAGAGAATAGTCTTAGTTCAAACGGTTGCATAATAGATAGAAAATGCAACAATAAGTAGGAAATACATAGAAAAAATATAAAAATAGTAGCTTATCAATCTTCATTATCTTCATTATCTTCATCTTGGCCACCATGAGAGGGAGGAGAAAAATGAGTGGTGAATAGGTGGGTAAAATGAGAAATACTTGCTTCAAGGGCATCTTGACGATCCATGAGAGCATCTTGACGATCCATAATATAATTAACAGAAGTGTAAAGACTTCTTGGATCATCAAAATCAGTACGAGGACGAGAGGAACTAGAAGCAGAAGACCGACGAGCTGAAGTGACTAAGGGGATAAGAGGGACATTCCTAGAAGAAGACCTAGGTGGAGAATTTAGTAACTTCACACATGCTAAACTAGCACGACCAAATGAATCAAAGTGTTTTACAATATTCGTCTCAGATTCGAGATCAACATCATGAACATAGAAGACGTGAGTAAGTAAAGCACCAAAGGGAAGAAATGAAGTATGAGCCTTAGGAATACGTTTAAAGATGACTAGACCCCAATTTATTTTAATATTGCCGAATATTGCATAAACAGCTTGTTGCAACTCAAATAAATACTGATCATAACTCCCAGTTTTGTGAATAGTGTTATATGACAATATTTGTGCAACTAGCTTGGCAATAGGAATGATAGATCGATTCGTCATAGGAGGACCATGATTTGGCAAGTAAATTTTAGAAACGACGGAGTCATCATTCACATCAACATCTCCTAAGTCACACCCTTCATCAGACAGACTCAAAATAAGACTTAGTCTTGCAGGGGAGATTCTCATATGTTTATCTTTGACAGATGATAAAATAAGAATCCCATTACCATCCTTGGAAGTAGTAATCTTCATATTTGTATAAAATAAATATATTAAGTGAGGATAATAAGAGGGTTGATTGACAAGAGACAATAGATCAAATAGCCCACATTGCTCAAATAATGGGGCTAGAGGAAACCTATCTAAATTCGTAAAATTCACAAATCTACCTGGAAAAATGATAATGGAACAAATAATGTACCATTTATCAATGAGATCTGGTTTTCTCAAATATTGAAGATAGTTTCTAAATCCTTGTCCTTCTTCTACATTAGATGAACAGGATCTTTTGGGGGCCATAAGAAAAATCCTAAAAATCAAGAGATGGAAAAAGTTCTACGAAAATATACCGACAAGGAAGTAGCAAAGAGAAGTAAAGAACTTAAAAAGATATTCTGAGAATCACTGAAAATTGAAAGAGATCTTCAATCTGGGGTTTCAAAAACTTTGAAATCGCCAAGCAGCAGCAGCCGACTTGAGAGCTCGGTAGAGAGAGAGAGTTAGGGTAAAAGTGAAAGAATGAGGGTAAAGAGTTAGGGTTTTTACTTTGAATGGATGACTGAGATGAAGTTTAGGGAGTTTCAACAGCTCAGATCGGTCAAAGGGTAGCAGTAGAGTAAAAAAAATTGCCTCAAACGATGTGCCAAAATTCGATTTTGAAGAAAACTGATTCGCGACAGTCGATTGGTATTAAGGGGCAGTTGACTTAGTCAAGAGTCAAAATAAAAAATTGAACATAACATTAATACAACTGGTCAGTCGACTGGGTACTATGCACAGTCGACTGTCCAGAGCATAAAACTCAGACAAAAATTAGAAAAAGATACTTGGCAGTCGACCGAACAATACTTGTAAGTCGACTTACCAGAAAAAATTCAAGAAACATCATGAAAACTACAAATCCCTAGTTCTCTTCTTAAGGTGATAAAGGTGTCTTTCTTAAGAGGTTTGGTAAAAATGTCAGCTACCTGTTTAATAGTAGAAATAAAGTCTAAAGAAATGTCTCCTTTTAAAACATGATCACGTAAAAAATGATGTCGAATATCAATATGTTTCGTACGTGAGTGTTGAACCAGATTTTTAGATAAGTTAATGGCACTGGTATTATCACACATTATTGAAGGTTTTTCAAATGAAATACCATAGTCTAATAGGGTTTGTTTCATCCACAAAATTTAGGCACAAGGCAAACTTGCCGTGATATATTCAGCTTCTGTGATAGATAGGGATACAGAATTTTGCTTCTTACTGCACCAAGAGACTAGTGAATGTCCCAAATAGTGACATGTCCCACTAGTGCTCTTGCGGTCAGTTTTACTACCGGCAAAATCCACATCACTATATGACAAAAGTTGAAAGTTTTCGGTGCGTGGATAAAATAGACCATAATTAGACGTGCCTTTAATATATCTTAAAATGCGTTTCACAGCTTTTAAGTGAGACTCTTTAGGACTTGACTGATATCTAGCACACAAACATACACTAAACATAATGCCCAGTCTACTAGCAGTTATATATAAGAGTGAGCCAATTATACCTCAATAGAGTTTCTGATCGACATTCTTAACTAATTCATCTTTGTCAAGGGTAGTGGTAGTAGCCATAGGTGTGGTCTTACTGCTCGTGTTATCCATTTTAAACCGTTTGAGTAATTCTTTAGCATATTTTTCTTGATTAATAAATATGCCATTATGTGACTACTTAATTTGTAGTCCAAGGAAATAATTGAGTTCACCCATGTAACTCATCTCAAACTCGTTTTTCATGGTGTTAGCAAACTCTTGACATAGATTACTATCAGTAGAACCGAAAATTATGTCATCAACATATATTTGTATGATTAAAATATCATTCTTAATTCTTCTAATAAACAAAGTAGTATCTACTTTACCCATTTCAAAACCTGTTTCTAAAAGAAAAGTCTTCAATCGATCATACCAAGCACGAGGTGCTTGTTTAAGACCGTATAAAGCCTTTTTCAATTTAAAAACATGGTTTGAAAATTATTCATGTTCAAAACCTGGTGGTTGTTTAACATAAACATCTTCTTTTATAAACCCATTAAGGAATGCACTTTTAACATCCATTTTAAAGTGTGTAAAATTCATAAAACAAGCAAAAGATAATAAGATACGAATTGATTCTAATCTACCAACAGGAGCATATGTTTCATCAAAATCTATGCCTTCATCTTGATTATACCCTTGAGCAACTAGTCACTACAAGAAATTTGTCATATACCAACGGACACCTGTAGTGACGGGTCACTAAAACCGTGGGTATAGACATCATATACCTACGGACGTGTAGTAAACTGTGGGTATAGGTATCCTATAATTTTATATCTTAAAACACTGTGGGTATAGTCCACCCACTTGAAAAGTTTAAGTTATTTATTTGCCAATTAACCCTCCTAAATTATTTCATTTGCCTCCAAACTTTTTCATTTTCTCCCCAAATCTTAAATCCCCAAATTATACAATTTCTCTCTTTCTCTCTCTCACCCGAATCCCCTCTCCATTTCTCTCTCTCTCATGCTCGAATCCCCTTTCTCCCTCCTCTCTCTCTCTCTCTCTCTCACCCGATTCCCCGACTCACCACGTCACCGTCGTCGTCCCGCCACGTCACCGTCAGCGTCCCGCCATGTTGCCGTCGTAGTCCCTTTCCCACCATCGCCGTTGCTCCTCCATCGCCATCCGCCGCCGCCGTCTTCCTTTCCACTGTCGCCATTTTCCTTTCCAATTAACCCGAGGTATGAATTTGATGCTTGTTTTGCTTGGTGCTTCCCCCTTAGTTGATGAATTTTGATTGCCATGTTGTTCTTTACCATGCTTCACTGATTAGATCCTAGATTGCCATGAGAACATTGAGAAGATTGCCATGGGTATTATTCTCATCCTCTCTGACCCTAATGTCAATTTTGATGGCGTGAGAATGCTCAAAACATCTTATCGATTTTCTGCTTATTTAAGGAGGCACACAAGGTGTTTGTGAGAATGCTCATGAGAAATTTTGAGATATTATTCGGTAATTTGGTAGACTAGGTTTACTCAAAAGACAATTATAAGAAGTTTAAGTTAATAATCAATATACGGTAGGGATGTTGTCGGAGGCAATTATACCTTTCCTTATTTTGTATATTAGTATTCGTTATTCATTGTTATCATTTTTTTGACTCAATTTAGTTGTTGAAATTGCTTTCTTTCAGGTGATGGCTTTGGTAAGTCCATCAAGAATTTTGGATGCCATGACAAAGCTCCAAAGATCTATGGGTAATAAGTTGGACAGAGGGCTAACAGATGAAAGCAAATAAGAAGTGGGAAAGACGGTGAAAAGAAAGAGGAATGTGAGTTTTTGTTTTATTGATAAATTTGTTTTACTTTCTTCATATACTTACAAGAACCTGACTCAGTCTCTCATGTCTATACTTAGAAGCATATCGCTAAGGTGGGTAAAGGTGGGCAGTTTCAGTATGTCAAGTTGTATGCTTAAAGTAAGATTGCATCTGCATTTCTTCGTAATTAGGATTTGAATGCTAAAGTACTCTGAACTTTGTACAATTCTTAATGGTACAATATCTAAGTAAGCTCAGATCTTTGTACAAAATTGAACTACACCAATATCCTCAGTAAGCTCAGATCCTCCGTCATTCATCTTTGCTCCATTATCTACTATGCAAATTATTTTTCATTATTGGTGTTATTTTTTTTTATCTCTGTTATCCTGCATTTCTCAAACCTTTTCAAAAGGTTCTCACCTTTTTGTCCTAATGCACATTATCTCTTCTTTTTATTTAAAATTAATTTATTTTTTCATAGGATGTTTTTTTGTGTGTTGTTGTTTTATCTTTTGGTATATTTCTGTTCATCCACCTCAATAAACTCATTTCAACTGGGCTATATGTCGAAAATTATTATTTGCATACCATTGATAGATAATGTTGTCCTTCTACTTTACTTTTCAAGGCTTCCTAATATGTGGGATTCCAAATTCATTTACACCATATCATTAATCTATATCCCTTCTCTGTCTTATCATATTAATCACCTGTAAAAGGTTATACCATTGTTCCTATATTTCCTTGTTAGATCATCACCATTTATTACTTTTTTCTTTGGGTATCACATAATCTGTTTTGGTTTTTGTCGCAGGCAAGAGACACTTGGGCAATTCTCAATGGTGAATATGGAGTTGTTTTAACATTGGGGAAGATATTAAGAAAGTTTGAAAGTCCTTTGTTGTGCATTTAAAGAATGTAAATGGCGAGTATGCCATAGGTATGCTTTTCAACAAGTCTTCATATAATATAGACTATTATCTAGTAGTCCCCAACATGCGTATGAATGTGTATGGGCCCATTCCCATAGTCAGAAAGGAGACTGTTCTTACTTGACTTGTTTTGCTATCCATGTAAGAAGCTTATCTTCTCTGCAGCTCATATTCTGTGTACCAACATATTTAGGCTTCCTGTTTTATATCGTATGAATTGCTAAGAATTAGCCATATCTGGCTGGCTGATTGTTCACTGTGAATAGATCTGTCAGTGAAAAATTAAGTGGAAATGCACCGGATTAAAAAGGAAACACGATAACCACTATCCATTGGACTCTATGTTGTGAAGTACCGTAATATTGGCTTACTAAGGGATGGAAGTATTCAAAAATTGTTTTGTTGTCGATTTGAGTATGTTTCTTTGTCCACAATAAATGTTTTCTCGTCTTTCAGCTCATGTTACTTGTGGACCGTACTTGACTGCTTAGAAATTGTTCTCTTTACTTATCTGTGTTTCTTTACTTGATTGGTTGATGGAGTGGTGTGTGACTTCTGATAACAAAATGTGGCTATTTGAGTAACTATTTTGTTTTGATCAACAAAATTATTCAGTGTGTTTTCTTTCTCCAGGCTGAAAGGCGTTTGCTATCGAATAAGGGGCTCCTGGAAAAACATTCTGGTCCAATAATACAATTTTTTCCACGACTTGTGTCACAAATCATTGGTGACTGTAAAATTCGTCTGTTGGAGGTTTGTCTTCACATTAACTGAAAGAAAATTTGTTGTTCGTTTCTGCAAGCTATATATATGTGTATTTAATATTCAGTCTACATTAAAATTAATAACTCATGCCCTATTGAGTCACCACTAGCCTATCTTATTAGTACTAATTGACTTGATGATTATAACGTCAGTGTATTTTGGGTGGACTCCTCTTTTAACTTTTTTTATTTTATTTTAATTTTTCTATGAAAATTTGAAGATTGTGTTTCATGTGGAAATGCTTGTTTTGCAGTTCCAGCATCTCATACTTCTGGCAAGAATAGAAGATTTGCAACGGCGGCCATCATCACAAGCCTTATCGTGGGAATCTTTCTACTTTCTTGTGTGTGTACTTTCTTATGGAAAAGAAAGAAAAATAGACAGGGTATCAGTTCAAAAACTTATATCTATACTTGGCTCTCAATATTTAGTACTCTTTAATTACCTTAAAAATATTGAGTGAGTAGTAGATTAGCAGAATTTGGCTGCTAGCTAATTTAGTCTCTGATATTTTATCACTGCCAGGTGCCAACAAATTCTTCAAAGACAGATCAAATGGAAGGGATGAAGAAAATGACATAGATCTTCCTTCCTTTGATTTTGATACTATTTTAGCAGCAACTGAGTCTTTCTCATATGGAAGGAAACTTGGAGAAGGTGGGTTTGGCCCTGTTTATAAGGTAATAAACATCATTTCAGCCTTTGAATATATCATAATTTTCCATATTGGTTAGTGAAATTTCAACACGGTCTAATTACAAGTGAAAATCAACTTTTCTTTAATTCATTGCGAATAATCTTTTGGACTTCAGATAAATTTCTGCTCAGAACTTACCTCCAGCTTGGTCCATTGTTAAATTCGTTGAAAATTTGTGTTGACTCGAGCATCATTTAAAATATGGAAACTTTGTCAATGATGTAGTCAATTTTTCAGCTTGGTCCATTGTAATATATTGTAACTTGTCTTGATTTATTCTTCATTACAAAAATCTGAAGGGAGTCCTAGTTATGGCTCTATCTGAGATTGAGAAGCTCAACCTCACTATACTCAACACCAGTGTCATTCCCTTTGCCACTTCATCGCTTGATTTTTCCTGAGGAATTTGATGAGGGATCCTCGCCCAGGGCTTCTATGGATAATGGGAATCCTGGTGAATTTGTCAATGTGAGTTATTGATATTTTTGTTTCATGATTGGTTTTGTTTCTTGTCCTATTTCTAAGGATGCTACTGGTTGTATCTGTTTGTATTAGGCATCAAGAGCATCTGCTGAACCTCCAGAAAAATCTTCAAAGGTGAGTTTTCTTTTGGATGCTACTTTGCTTACATCTCAATCAATGATAACCGGTGCATGGATTTACTGATTTAATATCAATGTTTTAATATATTGCACTAATTGAATCCACTATCCAGTGCTCTATCTTTTGGTATTTTGGAAGTCAAATACTATATTTGGTGTATTTGATGCCATACCTTTTCTGTTCCTTTTGGTTATTCTTGTGTATGAATATATTATGACATCTTCTAAATGTTCAATGGTAATTCTCTATATTATCTGTTACTGAGAATGTTCAATGTAACAGCCCTTAAACTACACAAACTTAATACAAGTATGTATCCTTCCATAAAAACAACAACAACAAAGGTGTCTTTACCTTGAATTGGTTGGGCATACATACATACATACTTTGCATATATGTATCAGTAGTGTTAAGTTCATCTTCTTTGCGTTTTTCCAGTTTATTAAATCCTTCTCAGCATTCTTGATCTTTATCTGTCCTTCCAGAAGTCACACCCTTGGATAATTTAATCAATCGTCAAAATAGAAGAATTCCTGGAAGGTGTTTGAAGAAATAAATGTTAGTCCATTGCACAACCTGATTAAGAACGTACTAATTATTACTTCACTCATGACATTTGTATTAACCATTGTTTTATAGACTTTGATTTTTGAATGGTCTTTGAGATGAACGTAATTATTAACTTTTTTCCTGTTGGTCTTAAATCTGCTGAAGGTCCATTTACGTGCCCATGGTTTTATATTTCCATTAAGTGATGCTATGAGACTATGTGTGGTATCTTATAATAATGCATGCTTACATATGACTTAAGAAAATAGTTTTGTTGCCATTGTAAATTATTGAGGTGAATTCGTTGAGCTGGCTATCAATATTTTAAAGTAATTTGTATATATTTGATGCTAAAAAGAATGAATGTTTTGTGTAAACTGAATAAGGGTATCCACTGCTAATTCACTTACATGTGCCCCTATGCCTGTAATAGAGGGTACTTTGTAACCCCCCCCCCCCCCCCCCCCCCCTCTTTCATTTTCACTTCTACAGGAAGTAAATTTGCTTTTTTAATATATGGAGATTCAATTTACAGTGGAAATGTGCTTGAGCAAGACGGTAAACTATCATCCTATATTGGTGATGTAGACATCAATGAAAAACTTGATTGTATTTTATTTATTGTAGGTTAACTAATGTTAATGAAGAAGGGCATCTTTATGGGGTTTCTGGAAGCTCAGGAGGTTATGCTGAAACGGTTTTCCACCACGCTGCTAAAACCATCTTTAATACATTAGAAGTAAGTTTATTTTTAAGAGTTTATAGTTACTTTCATTAGTGATTTATTTCCTGATATGTTACATGGTTTTCTTTTTCGTAGATTGATGGTAAAATAGTTTTGAGATTTGCCCTGTGCCGAACAAGTTTTCTTTATTACCCTTCGCTGAATGTGCCTAATAACTATTCCTTTAAATTTTTGATGGTACAGGAACTTGCTCAGATGATTTTCCAGTCAGCATTGTAGATCGGAGATATTTATTGGCGATTTGTAGATGTACACTATTTATTGGCAATGGAAGCTAATTTTCTGTTGAAGGGGCAAACCTCAAAATTAAGTGGATGAGATTGTTATAAGACTTTATATGCTTATTATGTGTCAGTATGGTACTTTTAGGTTGACATTTTAACTATTTTGTAATTTGAATTTGACATGCTTGTAATACTTCATTAATTTTTAATATGATTGAAGTTTAATTTTATTTAATTTTGTTTCATAAACACATGTATTTATTTCATTGTGTATTTGGTTTATAATTGAATTAATTTTATAAAAGAAAATATTAAATTATCATAAGCGTAATTAAAGAAAAAATTGTGTATAGAGCGATGGGTATATATTCAAATAATTGGATGCGAAAACCATCGCTAAAACCTATAGCAATGGAGCTTCAACCGTGGGTATAGGAAAGCAAAATGTGTCTTTAAAACCTATACCAACGGATCCGAAACCGTGGGTATAACACCTAGGTTTTGTCCAACGAGTGAAAAAACCGTCGCTATAGGCTATAGTGACGGCACTTTGCCGTGGGTATAGCTAATTAAAAACGACAGAAAAATATGTCTGTTGGTATAGGTTTTACGGGCTATACCTACGGTTTTTTCGCCTTTTACCCATGGATTTTTGCTGTCACTATATGTCAAATTCCTTGTAGTGAGTGTAGCTTTGTTCCTAACAACTTGTCCTGATTCATCTAACTTATTCTTGAATACCCATTTAGTACCAATTATAGTATGATCAGGAGGTCGTGGAACTAAATCCCATACATCATTCCTTATGAATTGGTTTAACTCATCTTGCATGGCATTCATCCAAAATTCATTCTCACACGCTTCTTGTATATTCTTTACTTCAAAATCCGACAAGAAAGCTGTGTGAGATATCATGTTAACATATGATCTCGTCTGAATACCATGTGAAATGTTATCAATTATTAAGTCATGAGGATGATCTCTAACTTCAACAAAAGACTGTGGTAAAGTTGGAGACATCACAATAGGATCATTCGACTTGACAAGTCCATCAGTCGACTGATTTACAGCAGTCGACTTGACTTCCTTATCGATCAACTTATCCGTAAGACTAGTTTGTTCTAAAGATGTAATTACTTTATTTAAAGGTGATAAGTTAGTTTCATCATCTTCAATTAAAGTCGATAAAGACAGAGATTCATCAAATGCAACATGCATGGATTCTTCAATAGTCATTGTTGACTTGTTGAAGATTCTATATGCTTTACTCCTATTTGAGTATCCTACAAAGATACCCTCATTAGATCTAGGATCAAACTTATCTAAATTATCCTTAGTGTTCAGAATAAAACACTTACAACCAAATATTTTAAAGTAAGAGACCTTAGGAATTCTATCAAAAAATAGCTCATAACATGTTTTCTTTAGCTTAGGCCTAATCAAAATCATATTTAAAACATAACAAGATGTAGCAACGGCTTCAGCCCAAAAATAATTAGGTGAATTTCTTTCAACAAGCATGTACGTGCACATTCTTGCAAAGTCCTATTCTTCCTTTCAACCACTCCATTTTGTGGTGAAGCTCTAGGAAATGCAAATGAATGAGTTATACCATTCTTGTTGCAGTATTCTGCAAACGTTTCATTTTCAAATTCTTCACCATGATCACTTCTAAGAGTAACTATGGTTAGAGTCTTTTGATTTTGAATTCGTTTACAAAAATTAGCAAACTCTTCAAAAGCATCATTCTTATGTTTTAGAAAGAAAGTCCAAGTGAATCGTGAAAAATCGTCTACTAAAACAAAAACATACCTACTTTTATTTAAAGAAGCAACTCTGGTAGGGCCAAATAAATCCATGTGAATTAATTCGAGCGGCTTACTAGTAGAAATTACTTCTTTTGTTTTAAAAGTAGATTTAATTTGTTTACCTAGTTGACATGCATCACATAACTTATCATTTTTAAAGGATAGTCTTGGTAGCCCTTTAACTAGGTTGTACTTAGACAATTTAGAGAGATTTTTCATATTCACATGGCCAAAACGTCTATGCCAAAGCCAAGAATCATTATTAGAAGCTACTAAGCAAAAATCATACGAAAACTCATATGCATTTAAATATAATTCATAAATATTATTTTTCCTAAAACCTTGAAAAATTATATTTTTCATGGTAGAATCATAAATTAAACATGTATCTTATTCAAACATGATTTTATAACCCTTATCACAAAGTTGGCTAAAACTTAACAGGTTATGCTTAAGTCCACTAACTAATAAGACATCTTCTATAGAGGGGTTAGTGTGCATACCGACCATACCAATTCCTATGACCTTTCCTTTATTGTTGTCACCAAATGTGACTGTTCCTCCATCAATATTTTGTATGGAAGATAGGAGGTTGGCATGACCAGTCATGTGCTTCGAGCATCCACTGTCAAGTTTCCAACGATCTTTCTTAGGTACCTATAAAATATTCAATGTGAATATGGTACCCATTTCATTGGATCCAAAATAGATTAGTTTATGGGAAACCAAACCCATGATGAGTTTGATTTTCCACCATAAGCAGAAATAAAATTAGCAGAAAGCATATATGAATTAATATAAGCAATTCTATCTTTCGAACTCAGGTTGACTGGAACCCATACATATTTGCTCTGTCCAGTCGACTTTACAGCACCTTTCAGTTGACTTTTACTATTATTCAGTTGACTGGGAGTTAGTATAGGTCGACTTATCTGAGGTAATTGTCTCGTTGAATGAGACTCAGTACCTCTGGATAAATGACTAGTGGCTGGATGCAGTTGACTTGTCTGAACTTTAGATTTGCCTTTATCATGAAAACTTACAGTTTTAGGCTTTTTAAAAAACTCATAAAGTTTATGCTTAACACTGGAAATAGATACAGGTTTATTTACACTAGTGTTGTTAGAAGAATGAGATTTTTCAAGGGACTTTTTAAAACCAAGTCCAAACTTTTGACTAGATTGCACTTGATTTTGAAGAACATCATTTAAATTCTTTTTTCCTTTCTTAAATTTAGATACGTTCTTGGATATCTCTTCATAATTTTTTTTTAGAGATTCAAGATCCATATCTAAACTAGAAAGACGAGAATTTAAGGATTTTACTTCTTTATCAAGGTTAAGATTCTCTTGAGAAAGTGTTTGATTAACTTTCTCTAAGTTCTTAACTCTAATCTTTTCTTTTTTAAGTTCTTGAAAAATTTCATTGAAATCATCAAGTAAATCATTAGAATCATACTCATTACTTATTTGATTTTGAGACGCCATAAAACACACGTTTGCAACCTCGTTTGTCTCATCAATTTCTTCTTCCGACGAAGAATCGATGTCATCCCAAGTTGCTTGGTATGCCTTTTTGTTCTTCACGAACTTGTTCTTTGTGTACTTGTCCTTCTTGAAGTTAGACGCCTTTCCCTTAGATTTTGTGTTCTCTAGTGGGCAATCCTTCTTCATATGGCCTGTCTTATTACATCTGAAACAAGTTGGAGGTTCATTAGATTCCTTAGATTTTGATTTAAACTTACCTTTTCTTAGGAACTTTTTGAACTTTCTCGTGAACATGGCAATCTCTTCCTCATCTTCTTCTTCATCCTCGGAGTCCAACATGACTTTGAATGCTAATGTCTTCTTCTTTGATTGTTGTGGTTCGGCATTCTTCTTGCGATCTTCAAGTTGTACCTCATAAGCAATGAGATTTTCCACAAGATTCTCAAGAGAAAGTTGTGTTAAATCATTGGCCTCTTCTATGGCAGTGGTTTTCTTCTCCCATTCCGGGGTTAGTGCACAAAGTACCTTCCTCACCATCTTGGCTTGAGTGTACGTCTTTCTAAGTGCCACAAGTGAATTGGTAATGTTTGTGAACCTTGTAATCATCTCGGACACATTCTCATTCTCCTTCATGTGGAACATTTCAAACCTGTGAACAAGAACAGATATTTTGGATTTTTTACTTTATTTGTTCCTTCATGAGTTACCTCGAGTGTGTGCCAAATTTGATGTGCGGTTGTTGCATTGGACATACGGTTGAACTCCTCCTTTGTAAGGGCACAAAATAGCGCGTTCATCGCCTTTGCATTGTTCATTGTTTGGTTCTTCATGTCGTCGTTCCATTGTACATAAGGAATGGTAGGAGCGGTGTACTCGGTCTCCGTCATGTTCCATATTTCATAGTTGATGGACTGAAAGTGGATCTTCATTCTACACTTCCAATAGTTGTAATTGGTTCCATCGAAAAGGGGTGACCTTATTGTAGATTGTCCTTCATGGTATTGATTTGCATTAGAAGTAGTTGTCATTACACTCAACCAGGCTCTGATACCAAGTGTTGGATCCTGTAGGCAAGGTAAGAAACACTAGAGGGGGGGTGAATAGTGTTTTATAAAAATAATTGTGGAATTGAACTTTTTCTTCGGTCCAGTCGACTTGAAAAGAGAAACCAGTCGACTGGGGCGACAGTTAAGAAAAGTATTTTAAGATGATTCTGATCAGTCGACTTATATAAGAACCAGTCGACTTACCAGATAATTTTTTAGAGAGAATGTAGTACAGGTCTGATCAGTCGACTTAAAAAGGGAGACACAGTAGACTATCCAGACAAGTTTCACAGAGAACTTAAAAAGCAAGTAAATAAAATGCAAGTTCAGAGAAATACGACTACATAGTACACACGATGTATCCTGGTTCGGTCCTCCTGACCTACATCCAGTCCCCAAGCAACCCACTTGAGATTTTTCGCTATTCTTGAAAAATGTACAAGAATACCCTACGGCGTTAGACAACAACCTTGTCCAACCTGTAGTCCTTTCTCACCACTAGAGAAAGCAACCCACTTTTCCACCAAGAGTGAACACCTGACTCTACACCCTAGAGCTCTACTCTCCAACCGAGAGGAACCACTCTCACAACCCGAGAGTGAAGAACAACAACAAAATGTTTACAATCAACCTATAGCCTTGTTGTGAATGTGATTTTGTGCGTGGCTATTAGGTCAACTTCCGAAATTAGTCTAAAACAAAATCACTGTTATACTAGACTGATTTTAGAGAACCAAAAACTTAGAGGATTTGAAAGCTTGTGAACTCTTGTTCTCTTTTTGAAAATAAGTACTTGAAAGCTTGTAAAAGAGAGTATTGTCTTGTAACCTTTTCCAAGTGATTTTTACACTCTATTTATAAAGTTAGAATCACTGGACATTGAGAAGCAGTTGTACCAGCTGTCAACCAACATAAATAAAACTTTTGAATTCGAAAAATCAAGTTTTGAAATCAGTAAACTGTCGAAATGACTTGAATAGTCGACTGGGTTGCCGTTATGAGTCGACTGGTCAGAGTTTGAATAAGTTCAGACAGTTTCGTACTAGGACAGTCGACTGGTGCCTAATGGCGGTTGACTGGTACTTAACAGCTGAGCTTTTTCAATCTTGTTTCGATCTTTTTAAGTTTGAAAAACACTTAATTATTTTAAAGATATGTGTGAGTGTGTGTGACAAGGCTATTACAAAATTTCTAAGACTCAAAGAAATAAAAAAGTTACAATTGTTATAAGACACTTAATACAACATATTGAAGCATAGGTCTTGTCTTGAGTCTTGAGTCTTGAAATGGAGCTTTAGCCTTCGTCTTTTTTTTAAAGCTGACAACCTTGTAGCTTTCTTGATCAATTAGCTATAAAAGCTTTGTTTGTAGCTTTGCTTGATCAACTTGCTTTAAGAACCTTGTAAAGCTTGTAAGAACATTTTGCCTTTGTGTATATCCTGTAATATATAAGAAGTAGCACAACAAACTTTGCATTGTGTTGTAATCATCAAATCAAGAATCAACACGTATAACGAATGATATTGATAAGTTTAGACATGTTTTTAAGAGTATTATCTATAATTCTGAATTTATAGATGATTTTGAAGCGAAATAGAAATTATTGCTTTTAAAATACGAAGTTGAAAATAATAAATTGTTGAATGATCTATTTGAAATTTGTTGAGTAGCCAACAGAGTTAGTCTATGCATTCTTTCTTGAAGCTTCATACTCAAAAGAAGTACTTGTTTCATGAATTTACCGTTATCTTCGATAGATTCTTAGCAAGGCAAAAACAAGAGGAACTTAAAGAAATCATCGTAATCGTGAGAAGAGACCGAAATTGAAGACCCAATGGCCTATGAAGGAACAAATGGCACGAGTCTACACATTGAAATTTTTCTACAAATTCCAAGATGAAATACAGATTAGCATATTATATAATGTAACTTTCATTGCCGATCTTGACACAGTGACAAGTGCAGCTTTCTTTATGAAGCGTGGACATTCAAAACAGGGGATGTCGATTCAACTTTTCAAACTCCGTCAAATGACTACTTGTGGATGTTACTTGTTTGAATTCATAGGCATTCATTGCAAATATATTTTTGCAGTTCTTAGGTTCACCAATCATACTACTTTACCGGATCTATATATTACAAAAAGATGGACCTGGGATGTCATGAGAAGAAGTTATACATCCGTTTGAAGTTACTAGCGAGAATTTTGCTTCTCGCTATTGTGAGTTGAGTATCACGCAAAACAAATGGTCGATCTTGTTTATTCTTCCGATGAAACTTACAAATGCATGCTTGACCACATGCTTAAGGGCATTGAATGTGTTTATCTTATGCAACTCGAATTGAGTAGACATCCTGAAGGTAGTGCACCACTCGACATGCAGAAGGTAGTGGACATACATATGGAAAAGACGTGGATATGTCTCATGTTGCCGTGGTGGACCATCGACAATGTATTACAAACGGAAGGCGTAACGAGAAGAGATTGAAGCCGAGAAGAGAGAAGTTTCAATGAAAACCTAGACGGTGCAATGCTTACGGTTTGCGGGGATAAAAGCACGATTCAAGAAATTGTTCAAACAAAGTTGCTAGGTAAAATATCTATTTTTTAGTTGAATTGTTTTAACTTGACTTAAAAAAATTTGACTCACTCAGTCTTGCTTTTCTAAGTTGAAGTTGATAGATAAAAGTTGACTAACGCAATCTTGTCATTTATTTAGCATTACCAATGCACAAGAATTGGATCCAACTGGTGAAGAGAATTCCGACGATATTTTTGATAAACCGATGTGAGGTAAAATTGTTGTTGTGTATGTAAAATTCAAGTTTCAGACTTATAATACTTATTTCCTTTGTTTTAAATTTATGATTTTTGAAGTTTCAAGTGTATGTTGTAGGTTTTTATTGGAACATGATCATGCAGAAGGAAGCTGGATCGTGATCTTCAAATAGATTTATAATTCTAAATGTGTATATATGTATATGTATTTGCTTTTTTGAAAATTTTAAGTTGGGAATTGTAATTGAAGTATTAGGTGTAATATTGTGTATGTAATTGTAATTGCTTATTTGTGTATTATTGTTGTTGTAGATTATTATAGTTGTTATTATTTTTGTGATGATTGATTGAGATGAGAAGGTGAATGTATTGTGGTTGTTATCATTGTTATTGGTGGTATATGAACTGAATGAGAAAAGAATGTGAGGGATGGATGAAAATGTATATGAAGCTATCGTCGTTGTTGGTGATATTAGGAATGAGATAATTTTTTTGTATATGAAGTGAAAACATGTTGTTGTCTCTGTTGCTGCAGCTGTATATGCTGTTGTGTGTTTGTATATTTTTTGTTGAAGATTACTCCACTTAACCCGTTATTGGCAATAACGGGTTATGTTAACTTAACCTGTTATCGCCAATAGCGGGTTAAGTATAAAAATTCCAACATAGACTTGATTATTTTTAACAATTTGGAAAATCTCATATTCAACTTAATCCGTTATCACCAATAACGGGTTAATTTAACCTAACCCGTTATTGCCGATAACAGGTTAAGTTTAGGATTTGAAACAGAGATTTCATTATTTTTAGGAAATTTGAACAAATTCTTCAAAAAATCCATATAACCTAACCTTCTATTGGTGATAATGGGTTAAGTTAAATAAATCAGTTATCACCAACAATTGGTTAAGTTAAAGAATTCAAACAGAGAACTTGATTTCTTCAAAAAAATTCACATAACCTAACCCGTTATTGGCGATAACGTGTTAGCTTAAATAAACTGTTATCACCAACAACGAGTTAAGCTGAGGAATTTCAAACTTGGTCAACCCAATCCCAACTCCAACCAAAACCTAACGTGTTAACCTATCTTTAACCCTCCCAACTTTGCAGTTGGACTCTTTATCTCTCTTCACTATTAACTGAACATGTTGTAACCAAACCGGAGAAGGTTGACATCAAATATTATTATTATTAACCCTCCCAACTTTCAAGTTTTATTTTTTTTTTTTAAAAAAATCAAATTTTTTTGGTTCATTATTTAAATTTTTTTTATAATTATTAATTTTTAAAAAAAATTAATTACGTTCTATTTTTTATTTTATTATTTTGTTATTTTGTTTTTTTATGTTTCTTTTTTTTGAATTTTTTGTTCTTCGTTTTTAAATTTTTTGAGTTTTTTGAATTTTTTGAATTTTTTGAGTTTTTTTGAAAAAGAAAGTTCTTCCATTGGAATTTTTGTTTTGTTTTGTTTTGTTTTTTGAGTTTATGATTTTAAGATTTTTATTATTATTATTTTAATTTTTTTTTGATTTTTTGGTTTTTTTTAATTTTAAATTTTCTGGATTTTTGGATTATTTTTTTTTACCTTTTTTTGTTTTTTTTATTTTTTTTATTTTTGTTGACTTTTTTATTATTTTTTAAAAAAAATTAACTTTTTTAAAAAAAACTTATTAAAATATTTTTTCTTATGTCAAATCTATTTTAAAATTTATTAGTTTTTGGAAATTTCTGCATTTTTAAAATTAATTTATTCTTTTGTATTTGATTATTTTACATTTTTTTATTAAAAAAAAGGATTTATAAGATTTATATTTTAAAAATTCTTTTTTAAAATCTTCAAAATTTTAATTTATTTTACTTTCTTTTAAATGGAAATTAGAATTTTAAATTTCAAGAACATGAAGAACAAAAAATTATTAATTTAAAATTTAATATAAAAAAAATAATTAAGAGAGATAACTTTGTAAGATAGTCTAATTGAGTGAAGAGAGTGTTATAGAGAGAACTTTGTAAGATAGTCTGATAGATGAAGGGACTGAACATCCTATAACTCTAGGGATTAGTCATGGCTATGATTCTTTCTCTTTTGCAACAAAAGCTAGCATAAGATAAGAAAAATAAAAGAAAATGAGAACATGTAATGAGAAAAAAATTGAAACATAACCCTCTAACCCTAGCCCTGACCCTAATCCTTACTCTAACCCTAACCATAACCCTAACCCTTAAACGAAAATCAAAGTTATTTGGATATTTTGAAGAAAATCAAGTTCTATCTTCAACTGAACCCGTTGTTGAAGATAACGGGTTTAGATAACCTTCACCCGTTATCGCCAATATCAAGTTAAGTTGAAGATTTTTTTTTTTTTGAATAAAAAACCAAGTTCTCTGTTTGATATCTTCAACTTAACTCGTTGTTGAAGATAACCTAACTCGTTATCGCCAATAGCGGGTTTAGTTTAAGAGTTTTTTTTTTGCAGAAAATCAAGTTCACTGTTTGAATTCTTTAACCTAATGCGTTGTTGGTGATAACGGTTTGAGATAACCTAACACGTTATTGCCATTAACGGATTAAGCTGAAGAGATTTTTTGAAAAAAGTCAATTTCTCTGTTTGAATTCTTCAACCTAACTCGTTGTTGGTGATAACGGGTTGAGATAACCTAACTTATTATCTCCAATAGCTAGTAAGTTGAAGAGATTTTTTTGCAGAAAATCAAGTTCTCTATTTGAATTCTTCAACCTAACCCGTTGTTGGTGATAACGAGTTTACATAACCTAACTCGTTATCACCAATAACGAGTTAAGTTAAAGATCAAATTGTACAAAGTTGTTAAAAACAATCAAATTTATGTTTGAATTTTTCAACATAACTGGTTATTGGTGATAACGGATTAAGTTTAACCCGTTCTGGCCAGTAGCGGGTTAGGTTGAGTAATTTGTCTCAAAAATTACAAACACATAGCAGCATTCCACTGCATACAGAGACAGCATCAGCATGCAAAATTTCAAGTTCTAATAACAATAACAACAATCCCTCACATTCTCATCCATTCAGAGACATGTATATTAGCATACACACAACTTCATAATCATTCTCATCCATCAACATACACACAACTATAACAACAATAACAACCTTAACAACAACAAGAGTTTAAACATCTACAACAACAATGATACACAAATAACCTCCAATCAACTAACACAAATTAAAAAATATACATACATACATAAACTTTAAGAAACAAAATCTCAACATAAACTAACACCAACTTCTTCCAACTTACATACATTTCAAATTTAAACAAAAATTACATACATCGACCAAAATTCACACAACCGCACTGTCTTCCTTGCATGACCTCCAATCAACTACCAAATTTTTTAAGTTAGAAAACATGATTTATTAGTCAACTAAGAGATGAAATAGTATATACAAAGTTTAACTTAACAACTTGCAATTTGGATAAAGTAACCTTCAAACAAAATTAACAAAGTATTAGCTACTACCTCTTCCGACGGGGTGATTTGCGTCCACTCGGTGAGAGTTATTCGGGCTTGTTCCTCTTCCGAGGCAGATTTATGCGTCTATCGGGACCTTGTGTCAATTGTGATACCGACTCATCCGGATTTTGCTCTCTTTCCTCCGACGCCTCTGGTTCTAGTTGTGGCAGTTGTTGTGGCTCGGCTATGCGAAGTGATCCCCTAGTCAAGCTTTTATGCCTTAGTACACGTACCATTGAATTTAGATAAGCATCAAGTTTTGCTCCATCATCTGCCTCTTCAAGACTACGGCGGCATGGTTTCAAGATCTCCCACATTACCTCCTAGATGCTCTAGGGCACGATACTTGCTAACGTACGAGTAACTATCCGAACTGTCTCCCATGTATTATCAACCTACAATGATAATAAATATATATATTAAAAAACATTGTTAGAAAATCATATGAACATCAAATGTTAACTTAACAATACATCCCTACGAAAAATATATATAAATATATAAAATACACTAACCATGGCTCGATCCGACAATGCCTTATTCTGATACATCGGTTGAAAATACGAATATGCGGGTGGGGGTTCCTCCTCTGTCATGAGAATCAGTATCCGAATAACCACTGCTACAACAATTTACGGAGATACATACAATCTTGTAATGCGCTTGTACCACATCATATACACATCTTGCCTTGAGCCTCATAAGGTATTTAACGTCCAAGTACCATATGAAATCTTTGATTCCAATTTGCCACATGTACTCGATAGAAATCTGCCCAATCGAAATTGGGCACGCAACTTGTCTCTTTCACTTCATGCAATATCTTTTCGTACGAACGGGCTTTGGGATTCTTCTGCTGTAATCCGAAATTCCGAAGTTCTCTATCAGATAGCAGAACTCCACAAAAGCAAAGTTGACGAGTGGGGTTGTCGTCAACCTAAGCTCTCTAGCGGTCGTACATGCAGGTGGAAGTCGTTGCAATCGATCGAGGCTGTACGACACCCAATTGATACACTTGTGGTGCAATGCATCCAACTCATCTGTATAATATGCTAGAGATGTGCATGAGTTATTGACCCACGTGTGTCACCCTGCCTAATACACTTCTAAAGGAGGTGACATCTCTGGAATTGACAGAGCGGCCAACCAAGTCAGTGATAGCTCAACAATGTGGGGACGGTGGATGTGTGTACGCTCCCAACTCCAAATCCGCAATAAAACCATTGGCCCCACCATCTGTTGGGAATTCAATGCACATGCGCATAATGATCTGTACAATGAAACTAACGCCACACTTTTCCAACTATACCGGCCAGCCATAGTGAAGTCGCCCAACAACCGTACATACATAAGTGGCATGAGATCATCGGAGGAGTATGGAAAGAGCACACCTCCAATCAGACTTACAATGTAGGCACGCGTGTAGTACTGGATGTCTTCATCAGTGGAGTCTTCATTCATGTACCAAGTGAACCTTCTCTTCAACCATTCTAGACGAAGGGATTTACTATCAAAAACTTCATTAAAATTTTTTCTGTAACACCCCGCAAAATTGAAAATTACAATTTTGCCCCTGGGTGTTACGCACGTATATTTTGTAATGTGTTTCACTACATATTTTGGATTCGTACTATTTATACATTTTTCGTATTGATTTTAGTCAACTAAAATATAATATTTAATCCATGGGATTTACGTGCTTTTTACGTGTTTTGATGCACGTGTTTCCACCACTACGTACAATATTTTCTATAGGTTTAAATTATTTATTTTTATGTATTTAAATCTATTTTATAAAACGAAATTTATTTCTCCCCTATTTTGATTAAAATGCATTTTTCGATTTTCCGCACGTATAATGCACGTGCTTTCTACGTGTAGTGATTTCATCATGATATATATATAAATTAGTAGATATAATCTTCCTTATATTTTTTCAATTATATTTAATAATTTTTCATCAACAGAGTCGATTTTCACATTTTTGATATTTTACGTGCGACGCACGTATTTGTTTCGGTGCGCGCATCCTTTCTCGAAATGAATTTAATAAAATGTGTGCACATCTAATTTTGCATTATAAATTTTAATTAAACAAATTTTCTTAATAGCGTAAATGTATGGTATATAAATGTTATATATATGTGGGTTGATATGTATAGTTTGTATGTTAATATGTTATGAAATGGAAATTATGAAAGGGGGCCCATGGTTGGTATAAAAATAGTGTATGGACTGTTTGTAAATGAAATGGAATCAAGTGGATGGTAAATGGGTATGGAATGGTGAGAATCAAGTTATGCATGTGGGCTGGATATTATGGTTTAGAAGCTTAATAGCATATAAATGAATTAGGATATGGGGGCCCACTTGGGTAAACACAGCACACAAGTGTGCTGTGTGAAAATTTTGGGTGGCCGATTGGTTTTTTGGGGGAGAAAGAGAGAGATATGAGAGTTAGTGTGAGAGAAAGAGGGGATTTGATTAGGAGGAGTTATAGTTTTGGAGGTTATAGGATTAAGAGAGGTGGTGAGTTGAAGAGTTGGGGGTTTTTGAGAGTTAGGAAAATGAAAGGTTAAAAAATTAATTTGGGTGAGTTATTAGGTGTGTAATTTTGCAAATTTGACCCTCAAAATATCCTATAAATAGCACCCTCCATTCCTCATTCTTTTCACACCAAAAACAAAAGAAAAATAAGAAAAGAGAATAATAAAAGAAAAGAGAGTAAGAGAAGTAGTGTTCTTATGCTTTGGAGTATTCTTGCTAGGAAAAGGAGTCATTGCTAGGAGGAGAAGCCTTACTAGGAGCTAGGAATCTTTGGAGCTAGAAGTGGTGTTCTCTTTCCTTTTCATTGTTCAAGCTTCACAAAAGGTGGGTGTTCTCCTACTTTCTAATTTTTTTGAATGTACATGCTAATAAAGTGAATGAGTAGTTTTGATAAAATAGAATAACTATACCATGATTGTGGTGAGATTAATAGTGAATCTTGCTATGTTGACAAATAGATTAACATTGTGTTAGTGGGTGATTTCATTATTTTCTAGTGTAGGATATGCATACAAAAAAGAGTAGTAGAAGAAGATATTGTTTGAGAATTATAAGATAAAATTTATGCTAGTATATCATATTTTGAATGAGGATGATTTTGTTGTGATATCATGCTAATTAAAAAGAAGAATTTCTTTATACCATGAATCATATTAATGTGAATGCAATTTTTGTACTTGTTGAGTATGTGGGAATTTTAGTGATGAATATCATATCATAAACATGCTTTATGATTTATTGACTAAGAAAGAAGAAAGTAAAATTTTGTTATTATTGACATATGTATATTTTGCATTGTTACATTTGGAAAATAATAATTTGTTCATGAAAGAGATTTTGTAAAATTCTTATGATTTGAGACTTGTTGGCATGCTATAAATTCCCAATTTGTATAAGAGAAATTAAACAATTTTTTTTTTCATTCAAGTTTTGAGAAATGCAAGTTTATATGTAAATTGAAAAGAAGAGTTTAACTAAAGAATTATTACTATGAACAATGTTAGAATACTCGTAAATCTAGGTATGTCAAATGTGTGATATGTATGAGAAATTGTTAAAGAATGCTATATTTCGACATATGATTAGAGATATGATGAAAAAGAAAAGAGAAAGAAATAATTTTTTATGAAGTATGTTGACATATGTCAAAAAAAAAATACAATTTTCTTTTGTATGAAAGGAATTCCTTTGAGACATCCATAATCGATTAAAAGATATGTTTGATTCTTAACACAAATTTTTATTTGTAGGATGTTGGGCATAAACTAGTTTTTATAAAAGCATGATTTTAATTTTCGAGTTTAAAGAAAGAAAATAATCTTTTTTTTTAAAATGAGATATATGCTAAAAAATAAGTTTGGACTTGTTGATTATTATTTAAGATTTCCTTTTAGTCCAAAGAGAAGTTTATTCCAATATCCTAAAGGATTGGATTATTGGGTAAACAAGTTTTGTTAAAAAGAAACAATTTCAGAAAAGTATGAACAAAAGTATACAAATACAACTCTTAGACAGAAATCACATTTGGACTTACTGGTTAGCTAGTGAGCACCTCTTATAATAGATCTTGGGTTCAAATCTTGATAGTCATCTTTTATATATTTTTTTCATTCAATTAAATTACCAAATCTGTACTAATGTATGAAAGGAATTTCGGTTGCTATATTTGACAAAAGTCCACATGGACTAAATGGCTAGTGGGCTCGGGTTAGGTGCTGGCTATGTTTGCCGTAGGTCTGGGGTTCAAAACCCATGCCTCACATTTGTTTTTTTTGGGGTTTTTACTCATGAATGTTTATTTTTAATTGGAATTAAACTTTAGTATTAATATAAAATGAAGTGGAAATATTAAGAGATAGTCTCCTTGTATATTTTTGAAGTATAAAAAGAAATAAAATTTTGAGAATAGCACTTTGTGGTGAAGAAAAGGAAAGTAGTATTTTGTGAATTGATCTTCTAAAAGAAATTACTCTTGTATCTTATTTAAGAAATTTTTGTGATGAATTGAAACACTGTGACAACTTAGATTTGTTATAACAATTCATGTGGTGAAATTTGTGTTCTTGAAATGCATGTTTGTTTAAAAAGACCAAGAATCAATAAATAGATCATGAATAGTGTCGAGACTATGTTTATTTCGTGAATAAGTTGAAAGATGAAAATATCTAGATTTAAGACATGTTTACTAAAGGGTATGTGTACCCATGATTCATGTACATGAAAGTTTATGATTTAGAGTTAGTAAGACCTCGATACCGGCATTATTAAAAGAAAAGATTTGAGAAATGATTCGGAGATATGGCTAAAGAGCCATCTCGTATTTGTTGATTAAGTCCGGTAGGAGGTAACAACTAATTCTACGTGTGGAAATTATTCATGTCTTGAACTTAAGAAAATTTAGGCACATAAGTGAAGATGTAATAAACTCAGGGAAATGTAAGTGGGGTGCTCTATATAGTCGGCGGTGGACTCCAAGACTATAGACCCAGTTGGTGGACTGAAGTTGCCCTGTGGGAGACGGATTATTATATTTTAATCCGGGACTATGAGGACGGGTCGGCGGTGGACTCCAAGATCTTGAGTAGTCGGACGGATGAGTTTTGTGTTTACCGTCTCCAATGTATATATATATACTGGGCTAGAGGGTCACATACGGGACGATTCGCACGATGTGAAATCTGTTATAACAGCCGGCGGTGGACTCCAAGACTGGGATTCAAATTCGTGGAATAGTCTGAACTTTATTTTGCTACCAGGTAGTTTTCATGGCGAGGGATCGAGCCCTGTATTGTGAAGAACGTAGGCGCTTGTCCTCAGACCTATGTAGTATGGGATGCATAGAATCTGAACAAGTGTGCATTCGTGTCATCCTAGTGTAGAATTGTGTGCATTAGGCATTAAGGCATGACATACACTTATATTTAGAATAATCACCCTTGACACTTTACTTGTTCATTCAATCTTTTTGTGAATTGTTAAAGTATGAGATCGTTATACTATTCCCGGCATAGAGAGGATAGCCGTGTATAATATTTCGTCAGTTGTAAGTAACTGACGTGCCCACAGATTGACATGCAGGTAATGGACTATTCATGGAGTTATAAAGTGGATATGTTATTGCTATTTGAAAGTTAAAGAAGTTGCAATTGATGTAATATTTTACAAGTTATAGTTTTGTTTTCAACTGTTGTAAATTTTTCTGCTGTGTAAATACCAAGTGTAAAAGAACTCTGATGTAATATTGAAAAGTTTTAAATTCCTTGTAAAATTGTACGAAGTGAAGTAAAGATCCTGTGAAATCTCGAATTTATCCTTATTTGAAATTCGGGGTGTTACAGATGGTATCAGAGCATGCTTCACAAGTAGTACAAGTTTATAAGGAACGATAAAAAGGGATGATAAATTTGGGAACAAGCTAAAGGAGTCCTTCTGTCAACCGGGTGTAAACAGCCCTAAGCGACACGGTATTTAAGCGTCTTCGGACCACCGCTACCTGGGAACCGACTCCTACAGCTAACCCAAGTAAATCAGAACTTGATAGACTAAAGATTTGTTTAGGAAGAGTAGTAAGATCATTAACTATAGTCTAGAACCCGTGACACCTTATTGAGTAGTTACAATATTATTCCTGCAGACACTAGAGTGTGAGCTTCAGCTTATAGAGATTTAAATGTAAGTGATTTACATTTGTGTTGCTCTATATACTGATATTTTCTCTTCCTTTTTCTTTTGGTGGCTGGAGTCATGAATGAAGTTGTTATTGAACTTACATTCAATTTCATTCATGATGTTCTCCTCGTATACATTAATATGAGAGTGTATGCGAGCACATTTTCCCCTGGGTATCAGAGTGGCGCAGTGGAAGCATGGTTGGCTTGGACCGTCATTCATGATACCTTACACACTTCCCTCTCAAATTATTTTTGTAGATCATTATCACGGTACTTTCTCCATATTCAATATATAAATTTTTAATAAATATTTTCTTATGTTATTAAATCATTTGAATATTTATTATTTATCTATCTTCCTTAGTCTTGATATTTTAAACTTGTTTTTCAAACTTAAAATTTTGTCTTTCATGTATTTATGTCACTTTATGTTTACCCGTTTATATCTACTTTAATTTACGTATTTTGTCAAGTTTTAAATTGCCGTTTATTAAATTAATAGTGCAACCAATATTTTCTTCATTTATTATTTTGAATTGTTCTTATGAAATTTTCTTATGTGCACTCATTTTATATGATTTGATTTATATGATACTATCCTATATGTTCTTAACAAGATTGAAGTTTTCTACCTATATAAATATGACCTACCATTTGTTTTATTGTCTACATTCGGTACTATTATTGCATAATTGTTTTGATATATTACTATTAATCGCTACTCATTACTTTTATAGTTTTACGCTTCTTTAATATAATGCATATACTCACTATTTATGCATTATCTTTTCTCAAATTTTAACTGTCTTTACACTCTTAGTTATTACATATATTTTTCCAATGATTTCTATATATATTATATATTTCAATATTCCATTTATACATATCATTTTACCCTCATCTAATTACTACATTAATATTTTTGCATATACTTGTTTATGTCTATTGTCCTAATTTGCTATACTATATAATTATTGTTTTCAATTGTATTTTCATCTCGTGTATGTGCTTTACACTATTTTGTCTTAATGTTATAAATTAATTTCATCACTACAAAATTTTGTATATTCAAAAGTATTTCGACGTATGCCTTCTATTTTTTTCAAATTGTGTGTATAATTGTTATAGTTACCTTACAAACTATTTTATTAGTTGATATACAAAGTCATTTTATTAATACTTTCAACTAAGTCTCATTTCCATTTATTTTTCCAAACTCTTATTCAATGGTCTTATTTTAAATTGTTAATTCAATTTCGTTATACATTTTGCAAATTTTCTACAGTGACTATGTTTTCTTCGTCACATTGTTTTCCGAACTACTTCGAAATTAACGACTTAATCGACTTTTCCCTTTTATCCAATAGCTTACCTAATGTTATTTGTATACGAAAATTTCCCTCAAACTATTCTATCTCTTGTCACATTTCAATGCCATTTTCCTATTTTTCTTTTTCTGTCTTGTAACATTTGAATATTCATAATTTTCCTATATAGAGTTTATCTTATTTTCCTCGTTGCATATTTTAAAGTTTGCAGTTTCCTAAATACAAGAATAATATTTTCTTTGGCTTGTACAAAATACAATCTTTACCCTAGCGAGTTCCGGGGACGGAACTACTCTAAGGGGGGAGAGTGTAACACCCCGCAAAATTGGAAATTACAATTTTGCCCCTGGGTGTTACGCACGTATATTTTGTAATGTGTTTCACTACATATTTTGGATTCGTACTATTTATACATTTTTCGTATTGATTTTAGTCAACTAAAATATAATATTTAATCCCTGGGATTTACGTGCTTTTTACGTGTTTTGATGCACGTGTTTCCAACACTACGTACAATATTTTCTATAGGTTTAAATTATTTATTTTTATGTATTTAAATCTATTTTATAAAACGAAAATTTATTTTCCCCCTATTTTGATTAAAATGTATTTTTCGATTTTCCGCACGTATAATGCACGTGCTTTCTACGTGTAGTGATTTCATCATGAAATATATATAAATTAGTAGATATAATCTTCCTTATATTGTTTTCGATTATATTTAATAATTTTTCATCAACAGAGTCGATTTTCGCATTTTTGATATTTTACGTGCGACGCACGTATTTGTTTCGGTGCGCGCATCCTTTCTCGAAATGAATTTAATAAAATGCGTGCACATCTATTTTTGCATTATAAATTTTAATTAAACAAATTTTCTTAATAGCATAAATGTATGGTATATAAATGTTATATATATGTGGGTTGATATGTATAGTTTGTATGTTAATATGTTATGAAATGGAAATTATGAAAGGGACCCACGGTTGGTATAAAAACAGTGTATGGACTGTTTGTAAATGAAATGGAATCAAGTGGATGGTAAATGGGTATGGAATGGTGAGAATCAAGTTATGCATGTGGGCTGGATATTATGGTTTAGAAGCTTAATAGCATATAAATGAATTAGGATATGGGGGCCCACTTGGGTAAACACAGCACACAAGTGTGCTGTGTGAAAATTTTGGGTGGCCGGTTGGTTTTTTGGGAGAGAGAGAGAGAGATATGAGAGTTAGTGTGAGAGAAAGAGGGGATTTGATTAGGAGGAGTTATAGTTTTGGATGTTATAGGATTAAGAGAGGTGGTGAGTTGAAGAGTTGGGGGTTTTTGAGAGTTAGGAAAATGAAAGGTTAAAAAATTAACTTGAGTGAGTTATTAGGTGTGTAATTTTGCAAATTTGACCTTCAACATATCATATAAATAGCACCCTCCATTCCTCATTCTTTTCACACCAAAAACAAAAGAAAAATAAGAAAATAGAAGAATAAAAGAAAAGAGAATAAGAGAAGTAGTGTTCTTATGCTTTGGAGTATTCTTGCTAGGAAAAAGAGTCATTGCTAGGAGGAGAAGCCTTACTAGGAGCTAGGAATCTTTGGAGCTAGAAGTGGTGTTCTCTTTCCTTTTCATTGTTCAAGCTTCACAAAAGGTGAGTGTTCTCCTACTTTCTAATTTTTTTGAATGTACATGCTAATAAAAGTGAATGAGTAGTTTTGATAAAATAGAATAACTATACCATGATTGTGGTGAGATTAATAGTGAATCATGCTATGTTGACAAATAGATTAACATTGTGTTAGTGGGTGATTTCATTATTTTCTAGTGTAGGATATGCATACAAAAAAGAGTAGTAGAAGAAGATATTGTTTGAGAATTATAAGATAAAATTTATGCTAGTATATCATGTTTTGAATGAGGATGATTTGTTGTGATATCATGCTAATTAAAAAGAAGAATTTCTTTATACCATGAATCATGTTAATGTGATTGCAATTTTTGTACTTGTTGAGTATGTGGGAATTTTAGTGATGAATATCATATGATAAACATGCTTTATGATTTATTGACTAAGAAAGAAGAAAGTAAAATTTTGTTATTATTGACATATGTATATTTTCTATTGTTACATTTGGAAAATAATAATTTGTTCATGAAAGAGATTTTGTAAAATTCTTATGATTTGAGACTTGTTGGCATGCTATAAATTTCCAATTTATATAAGAGAAATTAAATAATTTTTTTTTTCATTCAAGTTTTGAGAAATGCAAGTTTATGTGTAAATTGAAAAGAAGAGTTTAACTAAAGAATTATTACTATGAACAATGTTAGAATACTCGTAAATCTAGGTATGTCAAATGTGTGATATGTATGAGAAATTGTTAAAGAATGCTATATTTCGACATATGATTAGAGATATGATGAAAAAGAAAAGAGAAGGAAATAATTTTTTATGAAGTATGTTGACATATGTCAAAAAAAAAATACTATTTTCTTTTGTATGAAAGGAATTCCTTTGAGACATCCATAATCGATTAAAAGATATGTTTGATTCTTAACACAAATTTTTATTTGTAGGATGTTGGGCATAAACTAGTTTTTATAAAAGCATGATTTTAATTTTCGAGTTTGAAAAGAAATGTAAATTTTGTAAAGAAAGGAAATAATCTTTTTTTTTAAATGAGATATATACTAAAAAATAAGTTTGGACTTGTTGATTATTATTTAAGATTTCCTTTTAGTCCAAAGAGAAGTTTATTCCAATATCCTAAAGGATTGGATTATTTGGTAAACAAGTTTTGTTAAAAAGAAACAATTTCAGAAAAGTATGAACAAAAGTATACAAATACAACTCTTAGACAGAAATCACATTTGGACTTACTGGTTAGCCAGTGAGCACCTCTTATAATAGATCTTGGGTTCAAATCTTGATAGCCATCTTTTATATTTTTTTCTTCATTCAATTAAATTACCAAATCTGTACTAATGTATGAAAGGAATTTCGGTTGCTATATTTGACAAAAGTTCACATGGACTAAATGGCTAGTGGGCTCGGGTTAGGTGCTGGCTATGTTTGTCGTAGGTCTGGGGTTCAAAACCCATGCCTCACATTTATTTTTTTTTTGGGGTTTTTACTCATGAATGTTTATTTTTAATTGGAATTAAACTTTAGTATTAATATAAAATGAAGTGGAAATATTAAGAGATAGTCTCCTTGTATATTTTTGAAGTATAAAAAGAAATAAAATTTTGAGAATAGCACTTTGTGGTGAAGAAAAGGAAAGTAGTATTTTGTGAATTGATCTTCTAAAAGAAATTACTCTTGTATCTTATTTAAGAAATTTTTGTGATGAATTGAAACACTGTGACAATTTAGATTTGTTATAACAATTTATGTGGTGAAATTTGTGTTCTTGAAATGCATGTTTGTTTAAAAAGAACATGAATCAATAAATAGATCATGAATAGTGTCGAGACTATGTTTATTTCGTGAATAAGTTGAAAGATGAAAATATCTAGATTTAAGACATGTTTACTAAAGGGTATGTGTACCCATGTTTCATGTACATGAAAGTTTATGATTTAGAGTTAGTAAGACCTCGATACCGGCATTATTAAAAGAAAAGATTTGAGAAATGATTCGGAGATATGGCTAAGGAGCCATCTCGTATTTGTTGATTAAGTCCGGTAGGAGGTAACAACTAATTCTACGTGTGGAAATTATTCATGTCTTGAACTTAAGAAAATTTAGGCACATAAGTGAAGATGTAGTAAACTTAGGGAAACGTAAGTGGGGTGCTCTATATAGTCGGCGGTGGACTCCAAGACTATAGTCCCAGTTGGTGGACTGAGGTTGCCCTGTGGGAGACGGATTATTATATTTTAATCCGGGACTATGAGGACGGGTCGGCGGTGGACTCCAAGATCTTGAGTAGTCGGACGGATGAGTTTTGTGTTTACCGTCTCCAATGTATATATATATAATGGGCTGGAGGGTCACATACGGGACGATTCGCACGATGTGGAATCTGTTATAACAGCCGGCGGTGGACTCCAAGGCTGGGATTCAAATTCGTGGAATAGTCTGAATTTTGTTTTGCTACCGGGTAGTTTTCATGGTGAGGGATCGAGCCCTGTATTGTGAAGAACGTAGGCGCTTGCCCTCAGACCTATGTAGTATGGGATGCATAGAATCTGAACAAGTGTGCATTCATGTCATCCTAGTGTAGAATTGTGTCCATTAGGCATTAAGGTTTCACATACACTTATATTTAGAATAATCACCCTTGACACTTTACTTGTTCATTCAATCTTTTTGTGAATTGTTAAAGTATGAGATCGTTATACTATTCCCGGCATAGAGAGGATTGCCGTGTATAACATTTCGTCAGTTGTAAGTAACTGACGTGCCCACAGATTGACATGCAGGTAATGGACTATTCATGGAGTTATAAAGTGGATATGCTATTGCTATTTGAAAGTTAAAGAAGTTGCAAATGATGTAATATTGTACAAGTTATAGTTTTGTTTTCAACTGTTGTAAATTTTTCCGCTGTGTAAATACCAAGTGTAAAAGAACTCTGATGTAATATTGAAAAGTTTTAAATTCCTTGTAAAATTGTACGAAGTGAAGTAAAGATCCTGTGAAATCTCGAATTTATCCTTATTTGAAATTCAGGGTGTTACATTTTCTTCTTCTTCAGCTTGAGCTACAGCTACAGATTGTGTTATGGCTTCACCTTCATATACTGCCCAAACTTCAACTACAACTTCCCCTTTCTTTGCAGCCCATTCAGCTTCTAAATCAACACCAAGGTAATCACGTACAACTTCCACTCAGTTGAAGTCCATATTTTCCATTACGGCCACCCCATCTATAGGAAGACCGAAAATCATCGCTATATCTTGGAGAGTGATTTTCATCTCTCCTACTGGTAGATGGAATGTGTGTCTCCGGCCTCCATCGCTCGACAAGAGCTGAAAGTATGTGTTAATCTAGCTTCGCACCCACATCAATCCAACTCTGTAAAACCCAACTTGGATCAAGTACGCATGGGTACGGGGGTCCATGGGAAGAGTTGCGGGCGTCCGTAAGTAACATTTCTTTGCGGACCCATCGCACACGGCTTGGGATCTGTGTATGTGTTGCAACGTGAGTACACTTGGATCTTCCGGCCATGGAGGTGTACATCCAACAAAATACAACGGACTGGCCTCAGCAGAAGAAGAATGGTGGCCACCAACCTACACGAATGTATACAAATCTTGTTATTATTGATACAATGTTACATATTCATATTCAAAATTAACACTGTCACGCCCCACATTCATATTCAAAACTAACACTGTCATGCCCCACTTCCCGTTATACAGAAACACGGGCACATAACTGAGGCCCAGCGAATGATATAGTACGTCAACTCATATCATCGATAAGCTGTAATGTTTTACTCAACAATATGAAATATAACAATAACCATGCATGCAATGAAATAATCACCTAAACATAAATAGTCCATGAAATTCCTCATAAATAACCAACATCTGGAAAGAATAAGCTTCGGGTCACCAAAGCCCGGAATACAATGTACGATAATAACACAGTGCTGAAAATAAAATAACAGGAATGAAATAACTATTGTAGACTATTAATTCCACTCCGATCTTTAGAAGATCAGTTCTCCAAGTACTTGCAACCCTTGTGTTCCTTCTTGTATTTTTTGTATTGTATTTATTTTTCCTGAGTATTTATTCTGATTGTATCTCTTGTTCATTCTAACCATATAATTATTTCTTCGTTCTCAATAAAATCCATCTATTTTATCATCGATTCATTTCTATGATTTTCATTTTTTTGATTCAAATTCTTCTGTCAATTATTAATCTCTAGATGAATCGTTTAATTCTAAATTTATTTAATTCATGGCCTGATTAATTGTTATTTGATTCCTACCCTATTGGATCCGGTTTTTAACCCAATCTACTATATTTAAACCCTATAATCCGCCCTATTGGATCCTAAAACTGCTACCCAATTCCCTTTTTTACCCAGTCTCCCTCAAATCTCTCCTCACATTCACCTCTATCTGTCTGACAAGCAAATCTTTTCCCCATTATCTCCCCCTTGATTCCTAAAATACTAACTCACCAAATTCTCATTAAATCACAACCAAATTTGTTCTCTTTCTCCTACAGTCATTACCTCCTAAACAATCCCTCTATCCCTCTCTCTCTCTCCCTCACCCTCTCCTTGTGCTCACCCCATCTGTCAACCCACCGCCGCCTGCCTTCCCGCCGTCGTGCGCCCCCTCGCGACCACCCATCGTGCCTCCATTGATGCCACACCCGCACCCCTGCCATCTCCACTTCCTTCGCATCCCGAGCCTCCACCTGAGCACCCCTACATCTTATCCTCCTTGGCCTCCATCCATCCCTCACCTCGTCGACTTCCACCGAGCCTCCCCATCGCCGCTGCCGTCCTCCCGAGGTCCGTTGAGCCGTCGGCATCTCATCGTGCAAGACTTCATCCTGCAAGCCCCCGCTTGTTCATGAGTCTTTGTGTTTGTGTTCGTCACCGGGATCCCTTCCCGTTATTCATTCTCGTCAGATTCGTCGTCTTCACCAAGGCAAGTAACTTGTATATTATTTGTTCGTATACAAGTTCAGATACCGCATGTAGTCTTGCTCTCGTTTTTGTGTTCATTCTCAAGATAATCTCTTGAAAATCTTGGTCTCATTGCTTGACCCATCTCCATAAATTCGTAACCAGGATCCATCATAATAAGTTTTCACACACAGACACTGCATGAAAATAAATTAGATCTAGATAAACTTCTTGATGCATATATCCTTGTTCGTGATCTATTGTATGTTGTGGATTTTTGTTATATGGTTGATGTGCTAGATGTGTTATCTCGTTGTGGATTTGTTTAATACACATACCATGTTGATTTGAATATCTAATATATCATGTTTTACATCATCCTCTAATTTGGATCTATTGTAGGTGAGTTGTTTGATTAAATGTATGAAAGAAATTTTGTTTTATTGCTGCCCTGATTTGGTACAACAATTTAGACCCGGTTAAGGTCAGTAAAATGAATTATTTTGTGAATATGATTCGTAGGCCTCGATGTCTATTTTTTAGAACTTTCAACGGATCTCAATTTTGATTTTTGATGTGTGATTTATCGTTGTTTTACTACAGCTGTGTCGTAATTTCCTGATTCTAATTTATGAGATCGCTACATGTCTTATTATTTAAAAACTGATGTTAAAAGTAAAATTTGGATTTAATATATTTCTGAGTACGTTTAGACATGACTGGGATCAACCCCTAATTTTTGTAGAATTGTTTAATGACTCTTATAACTTAATTCATGCTTGTGAAACAAATCAATATATTTCCAAACTGCATGTTGTTTAGTGAAGAACTCTATTTTCAACATGATTCCAGTCACTGTTGATTAATACTTTGTGAATATGAAATATAGCCTGGTATGTCTATTTTATAACCCTTTTGACCGATTTGAATTCCGAGTTGTGTTTTGTGATTTATCACTGTTTTAGTACTGCTGTATCTAAAATTTCAGATTCATAAATTTGCTGCATCAATCTGTGTTCCAAATTAATTTGACTATACTATCTGTAATGAAATTTTATGAAATTTTATATTCTGAGAATATACATGCTAGGGAGACTTCCAGATTTTTCCTAGATTTAATTATGGTGTTTTTATACCTTTTTCATGCTTATAAATTAAACTTTACTTTTCTGGGTGAACATGAATTCTGTGTAAAACACTGTTTTTAACCCTGTTGTTGTAGTTGTTATATGACTTGTGTATATGCACTGGATTCGACAGAGAGTCTAGTTTCTAGAATTTTTTTACGGATCTAGGTTTGCATTCATGTGGCGACGGGAATCTTGGTTTTGGTGCAGCAACATCTTGTTTTCCAGAATTTAAAGTCTAGTTGTTTCTAACTATTATAGGTTGTTTTGTCACCCGTTCATGTCTTCTATCCAATTTGAACTTGTTCCTTGTTTCTTGCCATCTTTTCTTGCCTTATTCGTGCACGTTCTTACTTGCTTTAATAATAATAATAAGTAATCAAGCCTGGGTTAAAGGGAAAGATCTAATAGTGGAAAATACAGAAATGTGTACTTAGAAGGGGGCCGTGTTACCCACTTGCTTACCCGACATACTTTCCTATAGGAGATGTATAATTGGAGGGGATTCGTAGATCCTACTTGATACTTGACTACTGGACACGTGACTACTTGACTACTTGATACCTTACTACTTGACACGTGACTACTTGACTACTTGATACTTGACTACTTGACACTTGATTACTTGACATGTGACCAATTGATACTTGATACCTTAGTACACAACCCTATTTAATCCACTACGAAATCTAAACGCAACTTGTTTGAATGTAGCAACCATGTGGTAAAAATTTGGGATGCATGAAGTGCTACCTAGATAGGATTAGATATAAGACTTGAGAATAACATGATCACTTGCACATTCCCGTACTTGTACATGCTACTCGACACCCGTTACTTGTTACTTGCTTGCATGCTACTTGATACTTGTTACATGCTACCTGCACCCCTGTTATCTTATCATATTACTTGATTTTGTTCTTGATTAAGAGTTAGTTGCTCTCCTTTGCTGTCACGTTCCTTCCATGCTTACTTCAGTACTTGCTTCTTGTTGCTACTCTGTATTTTGTTTATCCGTTTTCCGTACTTTTTGCCTGCACTACTTGCGGCCCGTAACTTGCACTAACGGGCGTATTGTTTCCTGTTTCGCTTTTCTTGCATTTGGTTAAATTTGCAGTTTGGTAACCAGCTGCCTGAAGGAGTAAGTGACCAAGTATTCTAAGCTTGGCTAGAGTTCCTGCTTGAGTTCATTTCCTGTTTTGAATAAATTGTATTTATTGCTACTTGGTTCTTGTATTGGGCATTTTGTCCGAGAACTTATTACTTGTTGTTTCCAGATCTGGTTAATTGAGAATTATGTATTTATTTCAAGTAATTCTGTTGGTTATATTCATTTGCTTCATGCATGCGTGGATGATTATTTTATGTTTATTCATTGTTTATTCTTGTGTATTGTTGTAAAGATCCTTATAGCTCATGAATGGTGAAAGCCATTCGCTGGACTTAGTTGCGTATCCGTATACCTCTTTGGGAAGCGGGACGTGACAGTCCTTCAATTGATTCCTCCATGATACCTGCAATCTCAACATCTAGAGATTGGGGAAATGCCCGTTAGAGAAGGCTACGGGTGACAAGTAGTAGCAAGCAAAATAGGAACAAGAAGCAGGCATAACATGGAAAACAATAAGAATTGGTAATTCAGTTTCGGAACAAGCATGATGATGAGAAACAACATATCTAACAAGAAAAGAAACAGAACTGAATAAGAAGAGAAACAAGAACTTGTGATGTAATTGTAATGCAACATGATCAAGTATAATGCAAGTACAACTGAGACAAGTCTCAAAATAACCAATTGGGAAACATATTATATAAACAGGAATCTTGTGATCTTGTAATCAGGAATCATATAACTTGTAACAGATAACTTGTAACTTGTAACCATGAGTGGTATAACTTGTAAACATGAGTTTTGCATCTGTTCAGTGTTAATCTTAAGTTCATTCATCTTTTAGCAATCCTAACTAATGCACGCAATCTTGCATCCCATACCACAGGTTCGGGTGCATACATTTAAGTGAACGTTGACTATAGTGGTGAATTCTACATGTTCATGTACTCGGGTCTTGAATATCAGTGACTAATGGCCGATGACCGATGATCGATGATCGATGACCGATGACCAATACACGATAAATTGGGATACTATAGTCAGTAATCCACAATTAATCGATGACCAATATGATCGATAAAAATGACCAATATGGGCTGTGACCAATATCCTCTTTCGAGTACAATCTCCTATATTGTCCACTACTAAGTCGACCCTTATTACCCCGGCTTGTTATCATTTAATTACGATCATTTATAGACATGTAATCATTACGACCAATGAGAACAGTAGTATCAAGAATTATGCAATGAGTACAATCTATGAGGACGGTAGTATCAATACAATATCAAGAAGATATCAAGGCTATGCAGTTCAATTCATTAAATATGGAAAATAGCGTGTTTATATGCAAAAACATAACAATGCAGGTTCTGGACAGCAACACCTTTTGGTACTCAAATTCACTTTTCCGCTGCTACGGGAATGCAAATACGATTCCGTAAGAGATTCTAGAAAATAGACTCTTTGTTGGTTCCAACAATAGAAATTATAACATGCCAATACTAAAATAGTGATAATGTACAATCTATAAATTGGATTGAGATTTCGTAAGATGTTCTAGAAACTAGACACAGCGTGCTACAATTTCCATGTAAGTTTCTATGTCAAGAACTGAGTCGAAACCTCAGTGCAAGCTCAGGAAAGAGACAGGGCAACAAATTTGAAAGTTCAATAATACGATAAATATACGGTTCAAGATTTGTATCGATAACAATGGCACGATAAGAATACAATGAATCAAAAATATGATACATTAAAGGAAATAACGAATCAATAATGAATCAATAATAAAATTCAGTTAGCTATTATATTCAATTCAATTACTAGTTGCCAAAATTCAATGGATGTTTCCTTGAGCTAGAACAATAAAAATGAGTTTAAGGGATGCTTGCTTGTATGATGAACACAACGGGAGAGAAAGAGCGGCAATGATGATAGTGATCGCAAGGGTAGCATGCAAGAGTGACAACTACAACGACATCGCAGCGGCACGATGAGCAAGACAATAAGGTGGGGATGCACTAGCGATAAGCAAGGGTAGGGCACAATCACCGCAAGTTGAGCTCGGTTGTGTATGCAACACGGCTCGGCAGCGAGGAAGGCAGTGAATGGCAGCAATGAGGAGTCGGTGACTCAGGGGAGAGGTAGCAGCAACGGAGTACCGGCTGCGAGGGGAGGATCAGCGGTAGGGTAGGGGAGTCGCAGGTAGTCGTGTTGTGGCTGAGGTCGTCGGGAGTGGCATGAAGGAGGAGCAACAGGGGTTGTGGTGACTGCAGCAGTGGAAGGGAGACAGCAAGCGGCGAGGTGTTCACTGGTGGTGATCGAAAGATAGGGAGATGGTGGTGATGGGGGTCAAGGGCGATCACGACTGAGGGGTGTCGCGAGGGTGGTTGAAGACGAAGTCAATGACGGCGATGGTTTCCCGGGTGGCAACAATGGAAGCGACTGCGGCGAAGGAGGGACTCAGGGTGCGATGGTGCAGGGCTGTGGCAATAGTAGTGGTGGAGGCAGGGGATGAGTCGCGGTGCTCAGGAGGAGGTTGCGGAGGTGGAGCAGGTGACGGTGACGAGGGCAGAGGTTGGTGTGGGTCGTTGCAGTGATGGGTTCTCGAGGGTGCAGCGAGGTCGAGCGGCGGTTGCAGAATGGCTGGAGGTGATGGCGAGGGCAATGGCATAATATAATAGGGCATGTGCCTGAGTATTGGGCATATACAAATTAAGTAAGTAAACAATTTATATAATGGATTAGGATTTGAAATGTGGGCTTGTAAAATAAATAGCTAAATAAATTACATGATGGTTTGGGCTTAAGTTCAAAAATTAATAAATCCAATAGGAAAAGAAACAAACTTCTAGAATAAAATAAGATTCCTGTTAAAATATAAATCATTTGAAAATAACTACAAATACATTTGATGTTTAGAAAGAACCCTACTAGGAAATCCAAAATGAATATAAAAAGAAGAATTTAAGAGCGAAAGAGAATTTATAAGGAATTGAAATACAGAAATACATTGAAAATACATTTAGGCGGAAATAGGGGTTACAAACACTAATAAAAAATCTTACTTCTGTAAACCGTTTGCCACTACTGCTACCCGACAGTCCTGAAGATCCCCTCATTCTACCCATTTTTCTATCAACAATAATACAAAGTTAATTGATAATAGATCCAATTTAAGTCGCCTATAGTGTAAAAAGTGAGCGAAAACATAGAAAACCGCACAAATGACACCCAAAAATTACAAAATTTTACGATTAGGTCAGATTCACCACACACAAGCTAACATAACTTTTAGAAGTGAGTTTCGACTCACGATTTACGAGATATGGACATGTATAACTTTATTTTTTTTTTTCTTGTATGCAAATGATACATTGCCGTATCTCACAAACTGTGGTCGAAACTCACTATCATAAGTTGTGTTAGCTTGTGTGTGGTGAAATATGACTTACTCGCAAAGTTTTGTAATTTTTTGTTGTCGTTTGTGTGGTTTTGCAAATATCAAGCAACAACTACAAAATTATAGATGTTGTTGTTTGATATTTGTAAAACCGCACAAACGACAACCTAAATTCATGAAACCTTGCGAGTAGGTCAAATTCACCACACACAAGCTAATACAATTTATAGTGGTGAGTATCGATTCATGGTTTGCAAGATACGACCATGTATCACTTGAATACAAGAAAAAAAAAGTGATACATTGTCATATCTTGCAAACTGAGTCGAAACACACTTCTATAAGTTGCGTTAGCTTGTGTGGTAATCCAAGCTACTAGAAAAGTTTCATAATTTTTTGTTGCAGTTTGTGCATTTTTACGGATATCAAACAACAACTCCAAAATTATAGTTATAATTATAGTTATTGTTGTTTGATATTTGTAAGACCGCACAAATGGCAACCAAAAATTATGAAACTTTGCGAATAGGTTAGATTCACCACACACAAGCTAACGCAACTTGTAGAAGTGAGTTTCGACTCAAAATTTGCGAGATACGACAATGTATCACTTTATTTTGTTTGTCTTGAAATGAAGTGATACATTTCCGTATCTTGCAAACTATGAGTTGAAACAATGTCTACAAGTTGTATTAGCTTGTGTGTGGTCAATCCGACTTACTCGCAAAGTTTCATAAATTTTGGTTGTCGTTTGTGCAATTTTATAAATATCAAACAACAACAACTACAACTACAACTACATCTATAAATTGAGCGAACAATATCAACTACAGCTATAATTCTACCATTTACAAACATCAAACAAAATATTCGATATACATCAAACAACTGCATCTATATAACTATATATCACAAAAATAAATTCAAAAAATTACTTATGCCTTTATTGATTATGAATAACAAGTAATGATAATAGAAAATTATACAAAGCTAGGATTTTTGATTACCTTGCACAATCCAGAGTGGTACGGCGTAGATGTTGTCGCCAATGTTTACGAATTTTAATGGCAAAATAAGGTTTCAAGTTTGTGATAAGGTTTCGAAGTTTAGAGTTAGAGGAGGAGGAGGAGGAGCGGGTTAGGGGATTTTTTTTAGGGGAGCTTCACGATCGAGGAAAGGCTTGATTGGAGCTTGAGGAGGAAAGGGCTATATTCAATCAGCTTGGGGTGGTCGGGTGAGAGAGAGAGGCGTCAGAGCGATGTCGGGCGGCCGGGAGGAGCAGCAAGAGGAGGAAGAGGAGGCGGCTCAGGTAGAGCTGGTATCGGGTCCTATCAGGTCGGGTCTGGACCCGAACCCGGACTCGGTACCTCACGTGTCCAAAAATTGTACTCGGACCTGGACTTGCGAGAATCGGGTCCGGGTCCGGGTCCTAGTTAAAAAAACCTAACCATCGGGTTCGGTAGTGGGGAATAAATATTTGCATATACGTATTTTTTACTTGATACCCTACGGTTCCTACAATTTTTGCACTTAAGTACATGAATATATATTAAATTTATACATCTATCTTCAACAATTACTACTTACATGTATATCTCTATAACCCTATTATTCAAATTCCATATTTTGGAGGTATTTTTTAATAGGTCCGGGTCCGGGTTCGGGCTGGGTCTATTTTGAGCGACCCGGACCCATACCTGGAAATGCAACGGATTTTATTTTAGACCCGGACCCATATAAATCAAGTCGATTCCGGTCCAATGTTGGGTCCTGGTCTTGTCCGGGTATCGAGTTTTTGTACCAGCCCTAACTCAGGAGATGAGGTGCTTAAGATGGAGAGGGTGGTCGGGCGGAGGTGGAGGCGTGCGAGTGAGCGTGGGCGCTTGCAAGTAGGTCAGAGGAGGAGAAAGAGGAAGAGAAGGAGGAGAAGGATGCTTTCTTGGGTGTTAGGTTTTAGAATAGAAGGAAAACAGCAATGGGAACAGGGAAAGTGAGAGTGAGAGTGAAGAGCCTGAATGGGTATTTGGGGTAAAAACCCAAAAATACCCTTATAAACTTTAAGTGCAAGAGAGGGTGATGGGAGGGTGAGATCTTAGCCGTTAGATCAAGATAAATTTGATCCAATGGCCATTGATCCAATGGCCAGGAACTTAGTTTGGAACGAGTCTGTGCAACCATACCCGTTTGCAATTGAAGAGCCATATACATACAACAACAACAACATAGCCTCTTTCCCAACTAGTTGGGGTTAGCTACATCAATCCTTGTTTTCCGTTATGCTCGATTTAGCATAATATCTTCTGTAAGGTCACAAGCGCTAGCTATTATATATTTTTCACCATTTTCACCCAAGTTCGTTTAGGTCCTTCCTCTACCCCTAACCCCACACCCTTAATACTTATCAAATTACTCTTTCTAACGGTGACACTACTAGGTCTATGTGTGACATGTCCAAACTACATGAGGAGATTCTCTCTTAACTTATCTTGGATTGGAGTTACCTTTAGCATGTTTCGTATATGCTCGTTTCTAATTCTATCCTTCCTTGTTTTACCACACATCCATCTTAGCATCCTCATCTGCGCTACACTCATTTTTTGGACATCTTGTTTCTTTGTTGCCTAACACTCTGCTCTATATATCATTGCTGGTCTAATAGCTGTTCTATAAAAAATTTTCTTCAACTTCAAAGGTATACGTTTGTCACACAAAACACCACTAACACTTCTCCACTTAAGCCACCCTGCTTGGATCCTATGTATAACATCTTCACAAATCTCCCAATCTCTTTGTATAATCGAGCCTAAATATCGGAAACAGTCTCTCTTAGGTATCTCTTGGCCATCAAGTTTCCCTACTTCCTCAGTTGTGTTCCGAATATCACTAAAATTACGCTTCATATACTCTATTTTAGTTCTACTTATCCTAAAGGCTCTAGCTTCCAAAGTTTCTCTCCACAATTCTAATTTAGCATTGACTCCTAATATAGTCTCGTCCGCTAAGACGATGTCATCGGCAAAAGCATACACCAAGGCACCTCATCTTGTATTCCTCACATCAATTCATCATAACCAAAGTAAAGATATAGGGGCTTAAAGCCGAACCTTAGTGTACACCTACTGTAATAGGAAAATCGCTGGTCTCTCGTGTGGTTGTTCGAATTGTGGTAGTTTCCCCTTTATACATATCCTTAATTACCTCAATATACTGAATAGTTACTCTTTTATTATTTAACACCTTCCATACTATGACTCTAGAGACTTTATCATATGCTTTTTCTAGATCTATAAAAACGATATGTAGATCTTTCTTATTCTCCCTATATTTTTCCATAAGTCTCCTCAGTATATAAATTGCTTCTATTGTTGACCTGCCCAGACATAAACCCAAACTGATTCTCAGACACTGTAGTTTCTAGTTTCAGTTTATGTTCGATCACTCCTCCCAAATTGTCATCGTATGACTCATTAATTTAATTCCTCGATAGTTTGAGCAACTTTGTATATCTCCTTTATTTATATATATATGTACTAAAATACTCTTTCTTCATTCATCGGGCATTTGCTTAGTCCTCAAAATTTTAAATAATTTTTTTAGCCAACCCACTCCTACATCCCCAAGACACTTCCAAACTTCAATGGGTATATCATCCGGTCCTAAAGCTTTTCCTATTTTCATCATTCCTAGAGCATTTCGAACCTCCGAGGTTCTAATTCTACGGAAAAACATATGCTCTCAAATCTCTCTCGAGTCCTCTATATTTAAGTTGCTCACAACCTTTTCATTTTATAACTTCTCAAAGTAATTTCGCAATCTTTCCTTAGTTTCTTCATCTTTTACTAAGACTCTTGAATTATCGCTCTTAATACACCTAATTGTATCAAGATCTTTTGTTTTTTATCCCTTTATTTAGCAAGCTTATAAATGTTATTTTCTCATTCTTTTGTTTCTAATTTTTTGTATCATCATAAGTTTTTTTCTTTTGCATCTCTTACCGCTTTCTTAACTTTTTTTCTAACGGTCTTGTATCTCTCCAAATCCTCTTCATTTCTATTCTTTTGCCTGAAAAGCCATATATATATATATATATATATATATATATATAACAATTGGGGTGAAATAGATGGAATGGGAGTAATGAATGGAGTAAAAAGAGGTTGGGGAGGTGGCTGTGAGTTAGGAAATATAATTAGGGTTATGGAGTTATGGTTATTATTAATCAGGGTTAGATTTTGAATTTAAACTCAAATTGAATAATCACAATAATTTAAAATGTATCAGAAAATTTTTGGATTTTAACAAGAATCAAATAATTATAGTCCATGATAAAGAGACCAAAACCAAAGAGAAAAATGGTCTGATAAATGAAATATAAGATTCACGTAATAAAATACGTACACATAAAACATGGAGTTACAAACACCCTCACCGCCATCATGTCCCATATTAAAGCGAAAAAATTAGGGCCTTACAAAGCAAGAGAAATATATTTTTAACAAAAGATGATTAGAGATCAGTTAAGCACTTAGAAGATGATGGATCACACATACCTTCAATTTCGCCTACAGATTAAATAGAATGTCAAGCACTTGTAGTGTAAGTGGCAAAATTTTTCACTTTTAAGTGTCAGATTGCATGTTTGATTTCGGTCTTAGACGGAATTAATTTAGTTTGCTGGAAAATATCTTTTCTCAATTTGGATGGCGACGGTTGAATGATCACATTTGTATTGAAAAGTGATCGCACATCTCTAATATTATAATGGGAGAGTTGGGGTTGTCATTTGTCAATATACAAACCCGTGCGTTGCATGTGCAACTCCAACTCTCCCATTAATTACAACAACAATAAACAAATGCAAAAAATTCCATCTATTTAAAACGTGTAATGCACATGCAAAACAATTTTGTAATATTTTTTAACACTAAACATACACATGTTACATATACAACTCAAATTATATTTAAAAACACGTGCATTGCATGTACAAATTGTAGTTTTTTCTTCAAAATATTTTTTCCAATTACGTGTAACGCACGTCAAACTTCAAAACTATTTCTTAACACGTAAATCGTACATAAAAATCCTCCAACTCTTATCAAAATGTGAATTCAGGTGAAAAATATTAGTTAAATTAGTCTGAAGTTTGTCCTCGTACAATAAATTAATGGCTAAAATAAATTCAACAAATATGCCATTAGTCAACACTTAAAACCAACACCACAATTACCACAACAGCCAGGTTTCTACAATAACACAGATTAAAGCTACTTCATAATTAGTTTCCAAAATAATATTAGCACATTAGATAGTTTTCATACCACCATCACACAACCAAATACGAACCCTCCCCATCCCCATGAAATTGATTAGCACTGTAACTCCCTAATTCGTCTATATGTATTTTCTTATGTATATTTTTATTTCAGTTATTTATTATATTTTTAAATCTCTTAAACTCATTTGCATACACTAGATTATTCAATTATTTGTTAATTAGTGTTAAAACATAAATTTTATTCTATTATTGTGGATCTTATATTTTGATTTCAAATCCAAGCCCAAATCAAATTCAAATATTTTAATTCTAATTCAAACCCACCCCGAACCCAAACCCCAAACCCACAACCCATTAACCCAAGCCCAAGCCCGAAACCCTAACCCACTACTAGAACTGGTATCGGGTCCTATCGGGTCGAATCCTCAACTACCTGGACCCGGATTATCTCACGGGTCAAAAAATTGGACCCAGATCCGGACATGTGAGAACCGGGTCAGGGTTTCGGATCTGGGTCCTAGTTTAAAAAAATATACCCGTCGGCTCCGATAGTGTGAAATAAATATTTACACTTAAGTATTTTGCATCCGATTCCCTATGATTCCAACACCTTTTGCACTTAAGTACATGAGTATTATATACACATATATCTTCAACAATTACTATTTACATGTATATCTCTATAACCCTATTATTCAAATTACGTATTTTTTGGGGTATTTTTTAACGGGTCCGGGTCTGTTCTATTTTAAGCGGACCCAAACCCGGACCTGTATAGATCGGGTCGATTCTGGTCCATTACCGGGTCTGGGTCGGGTTCGGGTCACGGGTAAATGTGACAGTGCTACCCATTACCCTACTACTCCCCTAAACCACTCCATAATCACCTCTTAATCTCCTATTAACTCTCCTAATCAACTCCTACACCTCATCAACTCAACAAACCCCACTGCACCCATCTACTTCATCTCCCAACAGCAAGCTCTCCATCCCAAACTCTTCTCCATCATCCCGCACCTCACCTCCCTACCTTCTCCAACAACCAACACCATCACCCTCTTCAACTCCTCCCCACATTCACTCCTTTCTGCCCCTCCACCATCAAACCCAACACCCGAACCCTCACTGCCATTACTGCACTCCCCTACTGCCTCCACCAAACACAACCCAACCATCTCACCACCCCCTTGTTGCCCTCCATCTGAACCCGAACAGCCCCTCATCTCCTCCAAAACTCCATTGTGCTGCCTCCGTTGCAACCCCGATAGCCGACCTCCACCTCTTTGCGACCGTCACCATCTAGAATAACCACCTCCAACCAAAACCACCACCATCGACTTCTTGTTTCCTCCTCAACTCCAAAACCAAAACCACCAAAATTGACTCCTTGTTGCCTCCTCAACTCCAAACAGCACCCCACTACCTATTCCAACCCGAGCCCACTCCTTATCTCCACCTCAACCAACTTCATCCCTTCTTCATCTCCCGAGCACCACCATTGTAATGCCCCGAGCCCTGCTCAGCTCTATGCGCGCCTACGCGTGCGCACATGGTGCTTACACGCGCGCACACGACACCTAAAATAAAAATCTAATCCATGGCCCACCACAGGCATTGCCTCGCAAAAAAGAGCTCGCTTATATAGGTGCTTCTTGGATCATAGGCTCTATTAAATAACTACTCTACTTCCTATTCATTTCTCTGATGTGGAACAATATTCTTTACTCCCCACTCCTACATCTTCATTCACGTGAGCCATGCATACACACTACTCAACAAGCCACCCGGGCCCCACTCAAACCAATACACACAACCATCATTCATCATTCATCTTTTTGGCCCAATTTAATCGACAAAAATATATATACACAGCCACAATATATATATATATGTATATATATATATATATATATATATATATACGGGTATTATATACATCCCACCTTAAGATCTTACGGTCCTTGCTAAGCTCGGGACATACAATCTAATACAGGATCATCTTTCTAGCCGATATCATCCACACATGGATGTCATTTTTGTACTGGTTCCATGCCATCTGTACTAGCCTTACAGTCATTGTGGCATCACCATCGATGTTGAAAATCGGTTCTGATACCATTTTGTAATGCCCCAAGCCCGGCTCAGCTCTGTATGTGCCTACGCGCATGCACGCGATGCCTGAAGCAAAACCTAATCCACGGCTCACCAAAGACATTGCCTCATAAAAAGAGCTAGCTTATATAGGTGCTTCTTGGATCATAGACTCTATTATATAACTACTCTACTTCCTATTTATTTCTCCGATGTGGAACAATGTTCTTTACTCCCCACTCCTACATCTTCATTCACGTGAGCCATGCGTGCACACTACTCAACAAGCCACCCGGCCCCCACTCAAACCCATACACAGCCATCATTCATCATTCATCTCTTGGGCCCAATTTAATCTACACAAACATATATACACATCCCACCATATATATATATATATATATATATATATATATATATATACTCAGACACAGGGTATTACAAACATCTCATCCCGAAACCCACCAAACTCCACTTCATCTTCAACCTAACCAGCCACCACCATCAGCCCCCATCCCGCAGCCACCAGCATCACCTCCATCTCGAACAACCATCGAAACCCGAACCCCATTTCCCTCACCATCTCCTCCATCTTCAGCCGTCACCTTTCTTACTGCCGTCGCACCACTCGACATCCTCGTTGCTACCGTTCTTGCTGTTGTTACTGTTCGTGGTGCTTTCATCGTCATTCTTGCTGAATCTGCGTTATCACTGCCATCATTCACTTTCTTTGTTGCTCTCGTCGCTGTCGTTATCGCTGCCGTGTCACCAAGTTGTAAATCGTTGCCGCTTCTTCTTCTTCCCGTTGTTTTTGCCACAGTCCTAATCATCGAAACAAGCAAACATTTCTTTGAACTCCTGCAAGTAGCTCTTTGTATTTGATTATCGTATTGTGAACTCCATTTATTGTCCATGTTCATGCAAGCATTTCTTTGAACTCATGCAAGTAGTTATTTGTATGTGATTATCGTATCATGAACTCCATTTATTATCCATGTTCATGTAAGCGTCTATGAACTCTTAGCAAGTAGCCCTTCTTGTTGTCTGTTTTGATCATCAAATTCTATTTGTCATTCCTTTGTGCCATGGTATTGATTCAAGTTTTGAATCGATGTCCCACTTCGTACTAAGTTGTTGCATTATTACATTTTATTCTTTAACCCATTCATGTTATGATTAATCTTCTCAAATGTGGAACTAACTGATACATTCATGATGGTTCCATTTCCTTGAATTAATATTCATAGACAAACTCTACAATTTTCCCTTCCATGATTGACACAATGCACACACATATCGTTATCACGATCTAGATAATTATCTTGTTGTAGTATTTATTTCATAGTGAATTGATTTGCATGAATATATGTTGTGACAGGGTTAGAGTTTAAAATGCGAGGTTGATTTTCCCTATACGTGTTAACTGATGATTTTAATTCAATTATTGATTATGTGTAGTTGCATGTACCCCTTGTTATAGATATTTGCATTTAATTGATTATCGTTTACCTCGTCATATATTGTAGCATTGTAGAGAACTATAAATCCGTGTTGCATTTAATAAAAACTTTTTAGTGGAGTTACAGATGTGTTAAGATGACCCTGTATTGCTGCCTGAACAATGTACCTGTAAACATCTAACTGATAGGCCTAGCTACTGATCTTAGAATATGTTGAGTGAGTAAGCTTCAGATTTGTATGAGAGACTATTTTCTAAAACACTTGACAGAATTAGTTTTTCCTTTCTGCTGCAGCGGGAAGGCGATATTTAGTGCAGTAGTGTATTGTTATCCAAATTTGTATTTTGATGTTTTTAAAATACAAATATGTTATTATTCGTGTTTAATGAATTGAACTAATACAGTAGATCGATAGAATAACTCTATTTCATGCATTGCATAGTTCTTGATACTATCTCAATACTTTCTTGATAATTTCTTGATACCCTCTTGATATTATTGTCATATGCACCATATCGTCATAGTTATCGTAATTGTTTTGGATAGCGGAACTAAGTGTCACATCGAAGGTAGCGGAGAGGGATACCTCTAGAATCTATGGGGGCCACCTCTAGAGTTCAATATCCAAAATAGTGATATGATTAAAAAATAACAAGTCGGTGTAATAAAGGGTATGACTTAGTGATGGACAATATAGGAAAGTGTACTTAGAAGGGGCCCTTGTTTCCCATAATAGTGATTCGTGATTTCATGATGTAATCACTCGTGACTCATGACTTCGTGATTACATCACTTGTGACTCGTGAGTCGTGACTCGGATTCCGTGACTTGTGATACCTGAGTACATAATCCTATCGACTACTTAAGTCCAAACGTTCACTTGATTGTGATGCACACAAACCTGTTGTATGAGATGTAGGTTTGCGTGTATTAGTTAGGTTAATAAAAATTGATAAACTTAAGATTAACACTTAACGTTGACAACGGACATTGCATTACCGAGTATCGGCTATTATTTATCGACCATCAAATCTTCAATTATCGACTATTGTTCATTGACTCAATGCATATCTATTGATTATCCCCAATAGTCATGGTTGTACTATCATACTTTTATTACTCGTGTTGGATCGTTTTCAGATATTTGCTTGTTTTTTCTTATTCTGTCCATGTTACATTGTGTCATATTTTTTATTTCCATCCTTAGCTTGCTCTAACGGACCCCCCCCCCCCCCCCCCATGTTCAGTTTGCAGGTACCGAAGAGGAACCACTAGAAGAACTTGGCGATCGAACCTTCTAGAGAATGAAGTTGGATTTGGCCTGCATTATTTATTCCTCAATTGCTATTGTTATTATTTCATAGATTGTATATCCGAGCATTTTGACTTGAAGTTTATGTTTCCAGATGTTGGTTATTTTGTGGATTACTAAATTTTATTCCATGTTTATGTGATTATTTTATTTAATGCGTGGTTGTGATCATGATTATATTGTTGAGTTATAATTGTACAGTTTATGAATGATGTATATCTTTTGCTGGGTCTTAGTCGTGTATCCATAATTTCATATTTTGGGAAGCGCGGCGTGAAAAGCACTCTCATTACCTGTAACGCCCTGATTTCCTATACCGGGAAATTGTGACATAAGCCGGAATCTTTTTCTTCAATTATCCACAATACACAGAAAAATAGGAAAATTTAAAACTTTTTATTCAACACAAATGTATTACAAGTCCGAATGTTATAAAACTGCAATACATTACATCAGTATTACAATAATATCATACAAGCCCAAGTGTTACAAACTTTCAATAAAATTTACATCAGAGTACAATGAATAATATATAACACTTGGTACTTTCACTTGGATGCTTCTCAACATAAAATAAATTATAACAGATGCTACAATTGAAAAGAAAATCAACACTTTGGTTCTCTTGCCATGAGTCCTCCTGAATCCTGTACCTGTAGTTTTGCAATCCATAGCTATTAAAGTGGGGACGTCAGTACATATACTAACACTTAAGGCTGATGACTAGCAGCGAATCTCAACTTTAAACAAACAGATTGATGAAAAAAGAAATGTGTATATATAATTGATGTGTCAGTGTATGCTATGACATAGACTCTAATGCAAGATTAACTAATGCAAGGACAGTATGCACCCCATAAATACATACGCCCATATCAAGTTGTTTCTTCATATATAGGGATTTGAACCCGCTCCATGAATTCTACTCTTATACTCAACTTGTTTCTGAAGATACAACGTGACTGATGAGGATGCTTTGAAATGGTCTAGTCCCGCCATTCATAGTCATATAGTGGTGTCCATGTTTACCACTATTGCCCGGCGTACCGGACCTCACTCAAAAATCTGACGAACCCTCGGAGTTAACTACACAGGTTAGCTCAAAGCATCCCCTGTGAACCCCTAGCTCATAGATCGTAGTCTATGGCCTGTTCGCCTCTTGACATAGAACATGACGGAATTCCGGGGGTCCATCCCCTAGTTCCGACAGGAAAACTTCCCGCTCTTATCATGCCACTTCAGAAATTAACAGACGAGATACGACTCCCGTGCTCCCAACTCGTGAGAAGGCACAGACCGTATCCCTTTGACAAGAAGGGTACAACCAATAACACTACCTAGTGCTGGTTTATAGAACAGGTCGGATCATAAGGTATCACCCTTAATACCAACTTTTTCCCATTCGGTAAAATGATAATAAATAAAGGTTAAGTAGTAATAGCCATAAGTTACTACCCTAACGGTGTCACTAACCCTAAACAATCCGAGGGATGACAACAGTACTAACACAACATGCTAGGTCTTAAATTAGACAATGTAAGATAACTTTACTAGGTGCTCGACCTAGACTTACCAGAATCCCTAAGGATCATGTTCATAGCCCATCGATCCAAGACCCTAGGAATACGAATTTATTCGCATGCTACTACCCTGAACTTGGATTTCGTCTACGCTCCTGGCCCGCGATCAACCTACACCGGTTAAGATCTGACGGTGCACGAGGGGTGACTCGTCCACAGCCCACAAGGAGTAAAATAAATACACGACTTGATGGTTGATGGCCCTAGGAAAATGACATCACCCTAGACGAGCACAATAACTGTGTACTAGCTAATAAGCTACATACGAGCAAAACAACTTACATATGAGCCAACTAGCTATGTATGAGCCAAATGAATTACATATGAGCCAACTGGCTATGTATGCGACAACAATTTGCTAACAATTAGCGTGAATTATTTTTCAACATAAACATGCTACTTATGAACACAAGGAACACTTATTACTCATAATCAAGTGCATGATTCAAACTACTAACAAAACTTGATCTTTTATTCATGAAAGCAACATAAAAAGTCTTCTAACACCCTAGAAGCAATTAAACATGCTACTCTTCTCGGAATTCAACAAAATTAGACTTTTTAGAAAGCTAAGAACATTTTCTACAACTTCCTAGTTCGCAACTTTTTCAGATTCCGTATGGAACTCAAAATCCAGCTCTTTAAACACAATTCAAAGAATAACAAAGACAACAAAAGGCTGAAACTTGTAAAGCTCGTAACTTTTTCTATACTTATCGGAATCTAAAAAATTGGGCTTTTTGGAAAGCTAAGAACAACTACTACAACTTTCTAGTTAACAACTTTTTCAGATTCCGCATGGAACTCAAATTCCTGCTCTTTAAACACATGTCAAGAACAATAAAAGACAGCAGATTTGCTGAAACTTGTAAAGCTTATAACTGGTGCTATACTTATCGGAATCTAACAAAATTGGACTTTTTTGAAAGCTAAGAACATTTAATACAGCTTCCTAGTTAAAAACTTTCTCAGATTCTGCATGGAACTCAAATTTCTGCTCTTTAAACACAAGTCAAGAACAATAACAGACAGCAGATTTGCTGAAACTTGTAAAGCTCATAACTGGTGCTATACTTATCGGAATTTAACAAAATTGGATTTTTTGGAAAGCTAAGAACATCTACTACAACATTATAGTTGATAACTTTTTCAGATTCCTTATGGAACTCAAATCTCAGCTCTTTAAACACAATTCAAACAACAACAAAGACAACAAAAGGCTGAAACTTGTAAGGCTCATAACTTTTGCTATACTTATCGGAATCTAACAAAATTGAGCTTTTTGGAAAGCTAAGAACATCTACTACAACTTTCTAGTTGATAACTTTTTCAGATTCCTTATGGAACTCAAAATCTAGCTCTTTAAACACAATTCAAAGAACAACAAAGACAGCAAAAAGCTGAAACTTGTAAAGCTCATAACTTTTGCTATACTTGTCGGAATCTACCAAAATTATACTTTTTGGAATGTTGGGAACATATACTATAACTCTCTTGTTGACAACTTTCTCAGATTCCTTATGGAACTCAAAATTCAGCTCTTTAAACACAATACAAAGAGCAACAAAGACAACAAAAGGCTGAAACTTCTAAAGCTCATAACTTTTGCTATACTTATCAGAATCTAACAAAATTATACTTTTTGGAAAGGTGGGAACATATACTACAACTCTCTAGTTGAAATTTTTTTTCAGATTCCTTATGGAACTCAAAATCCAGCTCTTTAAACACAGTATAAAGAGCAACAAAGACAGGAAAAGACTAAAACTTGTAAAGCTCATAACTTTTGCTATACTTATCGGAATATAACAAAATTATACTTTCTGGAAAGGTGGGAACATATACTACAACTCTCTAGTTGACAACTTTCTCAGATTCCTTATGGAACTCAAAATCAAGCTCTTTAAACACAATACAAAGAGCAACAAAGACAGCAAAAGGCTGAAGCTTGTAAGGCTCATAACATTTGCTATACTTATCGGAATCTAACAAAATTGGACATTTTGGAAAGCTAAGAACATCTAATACAACTCTCTAGTTGACAACTTTTTCAGATTCCTTATAGAACTCAAAATCCAGCTCTTTAAACACAAGTAAAAATCAACAAAACAGCAGATTTGCTTTGATGCTCGCTATTTTGGGGAAACAATCTATTTAGCTTATCAAACTAACCCAGAAAATTCTACAAAAATTAGAGCATAGTAGTAACACATATGAGAACCTCTCAAATTAATTTAGAGTCAAAAGTTCAACTTTAGCATAAGTAATTAATTTTAACCATCAAAATTACATACTAGTATTTAAAGATTGATTCTTTAGTGTTCTATTTGAGTTCTACCACTTCAATTTTTATATGCCATTTATTCTGGTCCTCAATCATCAATATGCATATGATTTAGTCCAAGTTGTTATCACATACAACAATAAAATAAAAGCAAAAATCAATATAAACAAGAGTAGAGAAACCCCCACCCAAAGAATCGGTTGGAAGGATTTGCTAGCTCTTCCTTCTCCTTCCTTGTTCTTGCTCCTCTTCAAGAACACCTCATGAAAATGAAATCACTCCATCTTTTTTATTTGATCTCTCTTTCTTTTCTTTTCTTCTCATTTTCAATCTAAAATTTAAAGCAAAACAAGAAGAGAAAGAACTATGAAAAGAAGGGAGAAAGAGATGAGAATGGAGGAACAAATGAAAAGGGCTTTGCCCTCATGGTTGGCCGACCATATTTATATGAGAGGGAGAGAGAGCTTGTGGTTAGAGAGATAGCCACTTGTCTCTCTCTCTTTGTTGCTCAAAATATTTAGAGATCAATTTGCAAATTAATATTGCAATCACACCTTAATTCACCCTAACCTTCTATTTGATCATGATTGATCAAAAATAAAAGAAATTTTCTCAAAATCACATACTACATAATTTCGTATAAACGTACGAAATCGATACAGTACATATACATACATACATCTATATATACAAATAATTTTTATTCACCAAAACTCATCAATCTGTACAAAAACAATTTAATTCTAAGAATAAAATAAAATAATGAAAAAAATAATTTTATTACTGGCTCGAAAGATTTCAGTACCAATTGGATACAATACAGATATATACAAACTAAATAAAATAATGAAAAAAAATAATTTTATTACTGGCTCGGAAGATTTTAGTACCAATTGGATATAATATAGATATATACAAACTAGTGTATATATATATATTGTATCGGTTTTGTGCACTTGTACAAAATCCTGTAAAATACGTTTTTGAGAAAATATCTGTAATATCCCGAGCTGATATTAAAAATTATTATTTTATTTTTATTTTTAGAATTGAAATATTTTTTAGAGATATTACCCGGTATAGTATATATATATAATTGAAATATTTTTGAGAGATATTACCCGGTATAGTATATATATATATATATATATATATATATATATATATATATATAACATTTTATTAGTAAAAACTAAGTAATTTCCATAAGAAATATTTTAATTTTGAAAATAATAATTATACAAATATAATATCCAACCGGGATATTACATGACCACCATTTCCTACATTAAAGTAAAAAAAATTAGTGTTTTACCAAAACAAAAAAAAGTAATGTTTCAAAAAAATTAATAAAGACCAGTTAAATGCTTAAAAGAGGAAGGATCACATATACCTTCAATTTTGCCTTTAAACTGAATAGAGCTGCTATGCACTTGTAGTCAAGTGGCAATGTTATTTACTTTTAAGCGATAGGTCACATGTTCGATTTTAGCTTTAGACGGAATTAATTTAAGATGTTGGATAATCTCTCTCCCCAATATGGATGGCTACGGTTTAATGCAAACAATAAAAAAAAAAAAACGAGGTTTTCAAGCTTAAGAGATTTAAAGTTGAATTTTCCTCCAACAATGGGTTTAATAGAGAAAGGGGAAGGGATTAATGTCGAAGAGGATAAGATGAGATTTGGGGAAGAAATTAGGGTTTGGATTTGTAAGATAATGAAAAGAAGTGAGAATGAAAATGAAATATAAGAAAAAATGAAAAAAGTGGGAAAATAGAATGACAGGGTACTTTCGTCCATCAAAAACATATGTAGTGTACGTAAACGGCTATTTGTGAAGTTAGCGAAGCGATAGTTTGATATATATATATATATATATATATATATATATATATATATATATATATCAAACTATCGCTTCGCTAACTTCACAAATAGCCGTTTACGTACACTATATATATATACTATTTGTGAAGTTAACGAAGCGATAGTTTTATTTATATATATATAAAGCGAGAGAGAGAGAGAGAGAGAGAGAGAGAGAGAGAGAGAGAGAGAGAAGTGAGCCTCATATTTTTCTGAGGAAATTTTCCTCATAAAAAGTGATTATATTCACTTGGTGGGGCCCACGGGGAAGATCCACTCTGTTCATCATGTTTATCATACCAATAGATGTATATGTAGAAAAAATCAAGTGGTTTAGAGGTCATTCACCCATGCATCATGTGGATCCAATTTGTGGTTCGATTTGTATTACTATTGAAATCGTTCATTTTTCAATCACATGATGCATTGGTGAATGACTTCCAAACCACTTGATTTTTTTCTACACATACATCCATTAGTATGATAAGTATGATGAACGGAGTAGATCTTCCATAAAGGCCTCACCAATTGAGTATAATGATTTTGTATGAGGAAAATTTCCTCATACTCTATGTGAGGCTCACTTCTCTCTCTCTCTCTCTCTCTCTCTCTCTCTCTCTCTATCTATCTATATATATATATATATATATATATATATATATATATGCTAGTACTTTTCACGTGCGATGCACGTTTTTAGAAGAGTTGGAAGATTTTCGCGTGCGATATGTGTTAAGAAATAGTTTTGGAGTTGGACGTGCGTTGCACGTAATTTGGAAAAAAAATTTTTTAAAAAAAACTACGATTTGTACGTGTTTATAAGTAGAATTTGAGTTGTATGTGCAACATATGTGTATGTTTGGTATTAGAAAATATTGAAATTTATTTTGCATGTGCGTTAGACGTTCTGATGTGCACTAGCCTCCGTGTGCACCTTGTGTGCACTCGGCCTTTGGGCCTTTGTATCGACGATCCGAACTATTCACATTGATATACACATCTAAATTAGTCTAAATATATAAAATCAAATTATTTAAAATTTATTTGTCCATCCATTGAAGTGTTACAAAATTGTATGGCTGAATATCAATTTTTTTATATTGACATTATGGATGGACAAATGAATTTCAAATGACTTGATTTTACATATTTAGACTAATTTGACGTGTAGATCAATGTGAACGGTTCAGAACGTCAATATGAAGGTCTGAAGGCTGAGTGCACATAGAGTGAAAGTGGAGGCTAGTACACAACAGAAGGGGACTCTCTCTCTCTCTCTCTCTCTCTCTCTCTCTCTCTCTCTCTCTCTCTCTCTATATATATATATATATATATATATATATATATATATGTAGAGAGAGAGAGAGTTAGTCTATTATGAGATGGTGAGCTCAACTCCTTATCGTGAGTTGAAGTTCTCAGCCCTTCGATTGCGTTCTATCGCGATTCGAGGGCTGAGATTTGATCCGCCCATCTCATGTAGTGAGAGCTGATATGTTGAGGGGCAAAATACTCATTTTTCTAGGGCACTTTCTTCCTCAACTCTCTCCCGTTCTCTCATCTCTCCCGTTCTGTCTCTCTCTTCGACGATTCATGAGGTGATTCCTCTCTGGTCGATTCGTGAGATCTCATAAACCCTAGCCTCTACAATTCGCTCACGATTCCTCTCTTCAATTTGAAGAGTGAGCTTTGTTTCCTCACTACGAGATGGGAACCCATTAAAATAGTAGCTCCACCTCTCTTTCTCTCAACCCTAGCCCCCAAATCGAAGATGAGAACCGATTTCGAATCCTAGCCCCCAAATCGAAGCTTCTCCTCTCTTTCTCTTAACGCACTGGAATCCTCTATTTGGAAACCCTAGCTGCGTTTGCTATCATCGAACCCTTAAATCGAAACCCTATCAGCTGAGTCCTTCTTGCAAACTACTGCAGCCCTAAATCGAATCCCTAAAAAGATGGTCAATTCTCAGCAATGGTCGCTTGTAGAAAAGTGATGCATGATTCTCCGATACAGGAAATGTTCGATTCTCAGTCTCATTGTTTTTAAATTTGTAGAAACTGCCTTCTGTTGTGTGTGTTGGTATAGGCAATGATGACAAGCACTCTTTTACAAGCATTACTTTGAATTATTATGCCTCCCCCCCCCCCTACAAATTTTTGATTGAGTGTTGGTTATGTTATTGGTCTTGATCTATGCAATGAAGACCCTGTTGGTTAATTTTTGGTTCTATAGCAATTGCAATTGGAGTTTGCTGGCCTTAGTTCTGGTCATTCGCATTTTTTGGGTTTATAGCAATTGCAGGAAGTGTTTGATTCTCTACTATATGAGTGATTACATTATGAGATGGTGAGAAGAGATCCTTATCGTGAGCAAAAGATCTTAGCAAATGTTCATGTTGAATCTATGCTGATTGAAGCATGTTCATGTTGTATCTTGGCTGATTTCGAATTTTTTTATGTTGTATCTTGGCTGATTGAAGGATGTTCATGTTGTATCTTGGCTGATTAAGCTTAGTTTTATGTTGTGTCGACCTGTTCGAGGGATGTTTATCTTGTGTCTTGGCTGATTCACAATTTTTTGATGTTCTATGTTGACTGATTGAAGTATGTTCATGTTGTATGTTGGCTGATTCAAAAAATAAATTAGGTTGTATCTTGGCTGATTATGAGATGGTGAGCTCAACTCCTTATCGTGAGCTGAAGTTCTCAGCCCTTCGAGCGCGTTCGATCGCGATCCGAGGGCTGAGATTTGATCTGCCCATCTCATGTACTAAAAGCCGATATGTTGAGGGGCAAAATAGTCATTTCGCTAACTCTTGTGTCTTGGCTGATTCACAATTTTTTAATGTTATTTATTTGTATTCTAAGTTGGCATTTTGGAAGGGGGGGTTGAAACTAGTTGGCATGGCATAATAATGCAGCCCTAGAGAAATAAGTATGCTTCATTTGAAGAAACAGTGAAATAGAAGTGTGGTCTGAGCCTACAACTACTTCAAATCATGTTTTTGTTGATTAGTACTACTTGGCAGTTTGTAGTAGCAATTCATGTTTAAGATTTTGCTTTTAATTTTTTTCAGCCGCAGCAATAGCAACTCAAGCAGGCAGCTGAAGCAAGAAGTGAATTTTTGAGCTCATTGTAATATTTTTATGTTGTATAGTTAAGCTGATTGAACCATGTTTATGTTATATCTTGGCTGTTGAGCTCTTTTTGATGTTGTTTATGAGCTAATTGAGAGATGTTTATGTTGTATTTTGGTTGATTGAGCTTTTTTTTATATTGTTTATGAGCTGATTGTACACTTCTATTCTTTTACAATTGAGGTGAAAATGAAGAGAATCAATAAAGAGATTTAGTGTCACTCTTCTAATATTGTATAAAGATCATTTAGATGTCTTGACTGAAAGATGTTGTATAAAGATCATTTTCATGTTGTTGAGCTCTTTATATGTTAAAATTGGTTTAAATAAAGCTTATGATTTGAAAAGTGTAGATTTTTTTTGGAGAAGAAAAACGTAGCCCCTCTGCTAAAAAACAGTTCAAACAACTCGTCAACTACATAAAAACAGCTGAATCTGCCAATATACAACATAAACATCTATCAATTTCTCATACACAAATAAATGAGCTAATCCAGTCAAGATACAACATGGTTCTTCCTTCAATCAGCTAAAAAATAACATTAAAATGAGCTTAATCAGGCAAGATTGAACATGAACATGCTTCAATCAGCCAAGATACATCCTAAAAAAATTGTGAATTAGCCAAGTTACAACATGAAAATGCTTTAATCAGCCAAGCTACAACATTAAAAAATTGTGAATCAGCCAAGATACAACATACAATGCTTCAATCAGCCAAGATACAACATATACATGCTTCAAACAGTCAAGATACAACCTGAAAAATTTATTTGAATCAGCCAAGATACTATATGAACATGCTTCAATCAGCCAAGAAACAACATCAAAAAGTTCCGAATCAGCCAAGTAACATTATGAATCAGCCAAGGTACAACATCAAAATTTTCCGAATCAGCCAAGTTACAACATGAACTTCCTTCAATCAGCCAAGATACAACATGAACATGCTTCAATCAGCCAGGATACAATATTAAAATAATAATGAATCAGCCAAGATACTATATGAAAATGCTTCAATTAGCCAAGATACAACTTGAAAAAATTATGAATCAGCCAAGATACAACATGAACATGTTTCAATCAGCCAAGATACAACATCAACAAATTATGAATCAGCCAAGATACTACATGAACATGCTTCAATCAGCCAAGATACAATATCAAAAAATTCCGAATCAACCAAGTTACAACATGAACTTCCTTCAATCAGCCAAGATACAACATCAAAAAATTTGGAATCAGCCAAGATACAACATTAACATGCTTCAATCAGCAAAGATACAATATTAAAATAATAATGAATCAGCCAAGATACTACATGAAAATTCTTCAATCAGCCAAGATACAACGTGAAAAAATTATGAATCAGCCAAGATACAACATGAACGTGCTTCAATCTGCCAAGATACAACATTAAAAAGTTCTGAATCAGCCAAGATACAACATCAACAAATTATGAATCAGCCAAGATACTACATAAACATGCTTCAATCAGCCAAGATACAACATCAAAAAATTCTGAATCAGCCAAGATACAACATTAACAAATTATGAATCAGCCAAGATACTACATGAACATGCTTCAATCAGCCAAGATACAACATCAAAAAATTCCAAATCAGCCAAGTTACAACATGAACTTCCTTCAATCAACTAAGATACAACATCAAAAAATTCTGAATCAGCCAAGATACAACATGAACATGCTTCAATCAACCAAGATACGATATTAAAAAGTTCCGAATCAGCCAAGATACAACATGAACATGCCAAGGATCAGCCAAAATACAATATAGTTTTGAATCAGCCAATATACAATATATACATCTCTCCATCAGCCCATGCCTGCTTGAGATGCTACTGCTTCTCCTGGAAAAATTAAAAGCAAAATGTTAAACATGCATTCATGAACTAAAATATTACTACAAACCGCCAAGTTGTACTAATAAACAAAAAACATTATTTGAAGTAATCGTACACTCAGAACACACTTCTATTTCAGTGTTTGTTGCAAATCAAGCAAACTTGTTTTCCTAGGGCTGCATTACTATGCCATGCCAACTAGTTTCAACCGTGCACCTCCCCCCCCCCCCACCCCCAAAAAAAAATGCTAACTTGGAATGCCCAGAAACAAAATTAATTTGGAGCTCAATCAGCCATGAAACAACATAAACTGAGCATAAAATTATCCAAGATGTAAATCAGCCAAGATGTTTATGTGCTGATTGAAGCATGCTTCATGTTGTATCTTGGCTTATTGTGTGGGGTTTGTTACATGCATTATGTGCAGCTACTGTTGCTCTATTTATGTTGTATAAAAGAGGTGACCATAACAGAAGATCAATAGTGCTTGTAAAATTAAAGGGGGAGTAGGGGAAGACAAACTGAAAGTAGTGCTTGCAAAATAGTGCTTGTCATCATTGCCTACATCAACACACAACAAAAGGCAGGAAGAAGAAATATTTGAAAGCATTGATACTTCCTGTACTGCAAAATCATGCATCTCTTTTATATCCATCATCAGTTTGCCTGCAAACATCAAGATATAACGATTATTTTAACTAATGTGTTACTCGGAATTATAGAACAAAAATTAAAGATATGGGAATATATATATATATATATAGGGAAAGCTTCGGTTGAGCACTACTCTAGTGCTCACCGCGTGAACACTAGGCCTCCGGGCGTTCATATCGAAAATCCGAACCGTTCACATTGATCTACACATCTAAATTAGTCTAAATATGTAAAATCAAATCATTTGAAATTCATTTGCCCATTCATTGAAGTGTTACAAAATTATATGGCTGAAAATCATTGTTTTTATAGTCACATGATGGATGGGCAAATGAATTTCAAATGATTTGATTTTACATATTTAGAGTAATTTAGATGTGTAGATCAATGTGAACGGTTTGGATTTTCGATATGAACGCCCGAAGGCCTAGTGTTCACGCGGTGAGCACTAGAGTAGTGCTTAACCGAAGCTTTCCCTATATATATATATATATATATATATATATATATATATATATATATATATATATATATATATATATATATATATCATGTAAAACACATACCTACAAAATCCACACAACTAAAATACTAAAGATCATGCAATATTTGGAGCCTCTTCTATTATGGGTTCCATTCTTGAAAAAGTTGTAGAAGCTTGTGACTCATTCAAATTAGAACTACCCGAATAATTAGCACAAATTAAAGATAAGATTATATTATACATAATAAAAATTGAAATAAAATATGTATGAGAATACCAACATTTCCTTCAAAGGGCAAGTGCAGCTGTCATGATTAACAAGCTTCTTCCATAAACGACACTTCCTTAATGGCTTCGCGGCTTTCTCCAAGGCTTTCTTGTCACGCCCTGCTTCCCAAAAGAGAACACGGAATACGGATACGCGAAAAAAGCCCAGCGAATGATTTTCATCATCCATAAGTTGTTCAATTATCTTTACAACATTTCACAAGAATAATCAGAGTCGGAAGTAAAAGAATCAACCAACATGCACATATGAACCAAAATACCAAGAAAAATACTTGAAACCAAAATGTATTAATCTCAAATAATCATGATCTGAATAAGTCAAATATCCTGGGTCACATTGCCCGTATACAAACAAATTTAAGTATCAAAATACAATATACAATTGTTCAAGCAAGCAACAAGAAATAATAATAGCATAATCCAGAATTAATACTTCATATCACCAATACTATTTGGAACTTATTCGCCAAAATCTGCAATTTAACAATTGCAGGGATAGGAAAAAGAAAACAAACTTCCATCAATGCAAGTTACGAGCTGCTTGTAATACAGGATATAAGTACATGGAAAAAACTAACTAGTAACATAGCATGCATGATAACAAAATAGAATACTAGCATGGTAAGGTGAACAAGTACAAGTAGCATGTATCAAGTATCAAGTAAACAAGTATCATGTAAACAAGTAACAAGTATCAAGTATCATGTGAACATGTAGCAAGTGTCAAGTATAATGTATCAAGTCTCATGTATCAAGTCTCATGTATCATGTAGTCAAGTATCAAGTAAGCCTGTATCATGTTCAAGTATCATGTATCAAGTCTTGTAGTTATTACTATTTAGGTAGCACTTCATGCAGCCCACCTACATGGTTGCTACAACAAACAATTTCTCTTTAGATTTCATAGTGGACCATAGAGGGCAGTGTACTCAGGGACAAGTATCAAGTATCATGCTCCAAGCTCCAAGTATCATGTATCATGTATCACGTGTCAAGTTGTGCAAGTGGCAAGTACGTGTCTTGCGTGCAAGTGTCAAGTAATCACGTTTCAAGCATCATGTATCAAGTAATCAAGTAGGATCAGTGGATCCCCTTCCGAGTACACGTTTCTGAATTATCTATTACTAGATCTTTCCCTTAAACCCCGGCTTGATTATTTATTATTAGTTTCAAACAAGCATGTAGGTGTGCAAAATATATCAAGAATAACATAACATGATCATATGACTAGTTCAAGTTGCAAGATAAACATGTACGGGTGCAAGATGGTGCAAGTATCGTGCTCCAAGCTCCAAGTATCATGTATCACATGTTAAGTTGTGCAAGTGGCAAGTACGTATCTTGCGTGCAAGTATCAAGTAATCACGTGTCAAGCATCATGTATCAAGTAATCACGTAGGATCAGTGGATCCCCTTCCGAGTACATGTTTCTGAATTATCCATTACTAGATCTTTCCCTTAAACCCCGGCTTGATTATTTATTATTAGTCTCAAACAAGCATGTAGGTGTGCAAAATATATCAAGAATAACATGGCATGATCATGTGAGAAGTTCAAGTTGCAAGATAAACATGTACGGGTGCAAGATAACATATAAAAGAATAAAATAGCCAAATTTCTAATTCAGGACAGCAAGACCATGTTTCAGTAAAACTGAAATTTCCGGTGTTACAAACATGCAAATCTGAATCCGTCGAAAGGTCTAGAAAATAAACTCCCAACCGAATCCAGAAAATATAAATAAGTCATATAGTATTTCACAACAACATAACTCAAAACTAATTTGAATCCAGAAAACACGCTCAGCCAGAAATCAGTAAGTCGAATTCACAGTCAGGAAAACAGCATCAAAACACTTCAAATAAATCCAGGAAAAAAGTCTGGATTATTCTCCTATATGTCTAGTATCAGAATATATAGTTTCATAATTTTTCAGTAAGATTAGTTCAGTCAACAAAAATCGGAAAACATCAAGAAACGATAGTTTGGCAAATCTGGAATTCCCAACACTGCTGTACGAAAACTATAATATCTCGCAAACCGTGAAACGAAATCCAAATCTTTCCAAGGGAAAAGAAAATAGACAAAATAAGCTAACTTTCATATTAAATAAATATTTTTCATACAGGAAAATGAATTAGGGTGAAAATACAAATCTTTTCAGAATAGCGAGAAAAATTCAGCAAGTATAGTTTTTATAAACGAGCATGAACGGTATATAAAACTCATCAATAAAATCCACCAAAATTCTGGGTAATCCCTAATTAGGTGTAGAAATACTGACCAACATTTCATATCAAAATAGTATTCTTAGCACTAGTATCAAAATAGTTTAGTCATCGAAATAATCAAGAAACGAAATCTGGAAATGAAATACACCTCTGTAGTAAAACAATCATATCTCACACATACGAAAACGAAATTGATCAAGGTCAGAGAGTTTGGAAAGAAGACGGATTTCTCTAAAAATCATGTTCAATACTAGATACTTACCTTAATATGGTCTAAAATAGCAACCAAAACTGATTATCGACAAAATACAGATTTTCCTTTTAACAACAAATTAACATACAACATACGAAACGCATTCCAAACACAACCAAATATGTTATAGAGTCTACTAAGTGTCCAAACATCATGAAATAAGATATCTGGCATGTCCACAAAATGTATATCACATGGATCCAAACAACACCCAAATTCTCATAGTTATCTCATAAATATAATCACGTCAAGAACGGTCAAAACCTAAGTTGTTTCATGTCAAAATTTGTGTCATGAGGCAACTATGGTCAATAGCACTATAGAGACAATACTCATCTAGAATACATCACACACGAGTTGTCTCTAGAACCCAACTATACTATAAGCAGAATTTATGACTTGTATACAAAGGAATTGAGTACAAGTTACTTGCCTTAACCGACGACGAAAACGACTCCAAGCAAGAATAACGGAAACGGATTCCCGGCCAACGAACTCAATGACCCACGAACGAAAACCCACAAACCAAAACCCACGAACCAACAAGCGAAGCACGAACCCAAACACAAAGCGAGCACACACATAATCTCGACGAACACAATAGTGCACACGAGAGAGCACGAGAGAGCGACGAGAGAGCGACAATGACCAAGAGGGCTGCAGCTGCTCCGCTTCCTGGCACCGACCGAGACAGAAACGGAGCGGGAGGGAGGCTGGCTGCCAGCGACATCGACTTGCTGTCGCACTGCAGTCACCGGCGGTGCGCCGAAATAGAGCAGAGAGAGACAGGGATGAGGAGAGGGACATGGGATGGAGAGGTGCAGGTCAGGAGAGAAGGACGGGAGAGAGATGGGGATTAGCGGCGCTAGGGATGGGAAAAAAAATAGGGTGCATGGGTTTTGAAATATATAGTGGGTTTTTAATATTAGGGTTGAGAGGGAGAGGGGTAGGTAGACAGCAGAACAGGGTAGGGAATTTGCGGGTCGGGTCTTGGCTAACGGTTGGGCAGTATTAGGGAAATGGGTATAGGTGGTTTTTGAATATGTGGAGTTGGTATAAACTGGTTATAGGTTATGGTATAGTGGAGTGATTTAATGAATGGGATTTGAAAGTTGGGTATTGGTTTAATAAAAACAGAAGAGCATGGTAATAATTCTGGGTGTTTGGTTTAAGTATATAGGGTATTGAGTTAAGTGGATAGATAGGGAATTAAAGACTGGTATTAGGGATTCAAGCAAAATATAGATTAGGCAAAAAGAACAAAATAATAGAAAAATAATATAGGGTGCGAACAAAAATAAAGAGGATAAAAAATAATCAGCTTGATCAAAATGGAACGAAACAAGAGACGAACAAAAATCAAGAATTCAAATAAAAGAAGACGAGAACAATAAAATGAAAATATATTAAAAATAAAAATTCAATATACGGTCCAAAAGAGATACAACGGAAACAAATACAAGGAAAAAGAAAATACATTCAAAAATACACAAAAATGAAAAACAGGGGTTACAATCCTACCCACCTAACAAGAAAATTTTCGTCATCTAAATTCGATCAAGAAGATACATAGGGTGATCCCAAAACAATCAAAAAGAACAAAACAAAACTACTCAAACAAATGAGGAAACTTCTATTGAATCTCCTCCTCCAGCTTCCAAGTCGACTCACCAGGCGAGTGAGGATTCCAAGCAACACGAACCAACTGGATGACCTTGTTCTTAAGCACTTTCTCCCGCCGATCCACAATAGCAACTGGCGGAATCTCACAACAAATCCGGCCGAACGGTCACCTCAGAATAGTCAATCACGTGGCTCTCATCTCGGATATCTCTTGAGTTGTGAGACATGGAAAACATCGTGCACTCCTGATAAAGCTGGCGGCAATGCAAGACGATAGGCCACCTTGCCTACTCGTTCCAAAATCTCAAACGGTCCAATAAACCTAGAACTAAGCTTGCCCCCGCCACCAAACCGAATGACACCGCGCCACGGCGACACCTTTAGGAAAACATGGTCACCAACCCCAAACTCCAAAGCCCTCCGATGGACATCGGCCCATCGCCTCTGCCTATCCTGAGCTGCCTACAAATGCTTCCTGATCTGAACCACAACATCAGCTGTCCTGGTGATCAACTCTGGACCCAACAACTTCCTCTCACCAATGTCATCCCAGCACACTGGTGATCTGCACTTCTGCCCATAAAGTGCCTTGAATGGAGCAGCTTTAAGACTGGCCTGAAAGCTGTTATTGTACGAGAACTCTACAAGATGCAAATGGTCCTCCCATGATCCACCAAACTGAAGCATACAGGACCTCAACATGTCCTCAAGAATCTGGATGGTCCTCTCAGACTGTCCATCAGTCTGGGGATGAAAAGTTGTAATGTACTTTAATTTGCTCCCCAAACTGTTCTGAAGACTCTCCCAGAACTGATATCTGAATCTCGTATTCCTGTCGGATACAATACTGACTGGAACCCCATGAAGTCTAACAATCTCTTATATATACCTCTTATCAAGGCTCTCAGTAGACTGCCCGACACAAAAAGAAATGAAGTGAGCACTCTTCGTCAAACGGTCGACAATCACCCAAATGGCATTATGACGCTTAGGACTCATTGGCAAAGGGGTCACAAAATCCATAGTGATATGTTCCCACTTCCATTCTGGAATAGGAAGTGGTTGAAGAAGTCCAGCGGTTCTTTCATGCTTTGCCTTAACCTGCTGGCAGATCAAACACTGAGCAACAAACTGAGCCACTGCCCTCTTCATACCCTGCCACCAGAAATGAAGCTTCAAATCCCAATACATCTTAGTACCGCTAAGATGGATAGAATACAAAGACTGATGGGCTTCCTCAAGCAACCTCTGACGAACTTCACCTTCCGGAACACATAACCTGGACCCAAATTGAAGTGATCCATCAGCATGAATAACCATGTCCGTCCTGGACCCAGACTCAACCTCAGTCCGAAACCCTGCAATTGTGCATCGCCAGCCCGCGCCTCTTTAATCTGACCAACAAGAGATGACTGAAGCTGGAGCACCAAACAACTCCGATCAGAACTCGGCAATAAAACCTCCAACTCCAACCTCCGCATCTGCTCAATCAGATCCCTCTGCTGAGTCAAGAACATAATTGCTGGCCTCCTGCTCAAAGCATCAGGCACCAAGTTTACATTACCAGGATGGTATTGCAAACTGATGTCATAATCGGCCATAAGTTCCAACCAATGCCTTTGCCTCATGTTTAACTCATTCTGGGTGAGGACATACTTAAGACTTTTGTGGTCTGTAAATATCTCCACTCGGTCCCTAAGTAAATAATATCTCTACAGCTTCAAAGCATAAATCACTGCAGCTAACTCCAAATCATGAGTCAGATAGTTCTTCTCATGCGGCCTCAACTATCTCGATGCATACGCATTGACTCGGCCCTTCTGCATCAAAATTTCTTCAAGACCCTTACCAGAAGCATCACAGTGAATTACAAATCCGCCTGAACCATCTTGAATAGACAATACAGGCGCTGATGTCAGTCTGTTCTTCAACTCAACAAAAGCCACGCCACACTCATCAGACCAACAAAACTTTTGATCCTTCCTAGTCAACTTAGTCAACGGTCCTGCTATCTTCGAAAATCTTGGACTAATTTATGATAATAGCCAACCAAACCAAGAAAACTCCTGACTTCAGAAACTGACTTGGGAATAGGCCAATCCTTCACAGCCTCAACCTTGGCAGGATCCACAGAAATACCATCGCCTGAGATAATGTGCCCCAAGAAAGAAACACTGTCGAGCCAAAACTCGAACTTGCTGAGTTTCCCATAAAGCTGATTCTCTCTCAAAGTCTGCAGAACCACTCTAAGATTCTCAGCATGATCTTCCCGATTCTGAGAGTATACCAAAATATCATCAATGAAGGTCACCACAAATCTATCCAAGAATTGAGAAAAGATCCGGTTCATAAGACTCATGAATACAGCAGGCACATTCATAACCTCGAATGGCATCACAAGATACTCATAGTGGCCATATCTGGTCCTGAAAGCAATCTTCTGTACATCAGTCGCCGTCACTTTGACTTGATGATACCCAGAACGAAGAACCAACTTCTAGAATAGAGCAGCCCCACTCAACTGGTCAAATAAATCATCGATCCTGGGCAATGGATACCGATTCTTCACAGTAACACTGTTCAATTCCCGATAATCCACACACAGTCGACGATTACCATCCTTCTTGTTGACAAAAAGGACTGGAGCACCCCAAGGTGAAACACTGGGTCTGCTGAAACCCAAATCAAGCAACTTCTGAATCTGTACCTTAAACTCTGCTAACTCAACTAGTGCCATCCTGTAGGGACTATTCGATATAGGCATCGTACCCGGCTGAACTTCAATACCGAACTCCACATCCCTATCAGGGGGTAAGCCAGGCAACTCCTCTGAAAAAACATCCAGGAAATCCTGAACTACTAAAGGCACAGCCTCACAGCCTGAATGCAGCTCCATCGCACAGACCTCCTGATCAACTGCAGCTCAGCCAAGGGAAGACTCCCCAGCATGGAACTCAAACTCTGCACAATCTGGAATCCGGAACACAACTTTCTTGGTACGGCAATCAATAATGGCATGGGTTTCACCCAACGAATCCATACCCAGAATGACGTTGAATCCTGAATTCCCAATTACAATCAGATTGGCTTTGAAATCTGCGCTACCAATAATTACGGGACACTGCCTGCACTCCCGGGAACAAATGACAACTCCACCACCTGTCACAATGTTCTAAGCCTCTGACATGTTGCTGCACTCCAACTGATGGTGAGCGACAAATCGAGAGGAGACAAAAGAATGGGTTGCCCCAGAATCAAAAAGAACATAAGCAGGAAAAGAGCAAACAAGGACGACACCTAAGACAGAAATCAAAAGAGACAAAGAAAAGAATGGTTGAACAGGGGTGAGGAAAAACAAAATGCAGAAAGATAAACAGAAAGAAATAAAGCAACGGAAAAGAAGAAACAAAAGAGAAACAATAAAACAACAAAACAAAAGATACCTGCAACCACACCCTTAGCTGACTCGGCATCAGCAGGAGTCAGGTTGAAAGCCTGACCTCTCCTGGGAGAAGCGTTCCTCTGACTGACAATCTGGCGCTGTGGAGGAAGTGGTGGTCTAACTAGACCACGAGCTGCGACAACTGGCTGAACTGGACCCCTGGCTGGAAGATTCAACTGCGGGCAGTTCCGCACAGAATGGTCAGCAGCACCACATCCAAAACAACGATGATTAGCACGTCGGCAATCCTTGCACTCATGCCCTGGAAGTCGACAAAAGTCGCAAAAACCAACTCTCGGAGGACCCACAGAAGAGTAAGGAGCTACCATAACCGGAAGGGCTGGGACAGGTCTCGGAACAGGCCCACCAGAAGGCCTAGCAACTGAGTGCGGAACAGTCCGCTGAGAAGGAGTCAATCTACCACGAGCCTGCTCCTGAGCTCTAGCTACCTCAAGGGCCTCAGCATAAGTACGCAAGCGAAGAGAGACAAGCTGTAGCACCCCGAATTTCCAATATGATATCTCAGAAATACGTGGCACAATTCCCAGCATGAACTTCAAATGTAATATTAAAAACAGCCCAAAATACCAATAAAATTTTTCTCAAACATTCATTACAATAATATTTACATAGCACAGCGGAATACATACACCTTGAATTACAAACTTTCTTTCTTTACAACACTTTCTTTTACAAAATCACACAATCCATTACATCACTTTAACTCAAGCATCCAAATCCCAAGCAATAGGTAATCACCCATAAAATATGAGGCTAGAGATAACTCTAACCCCTAAAACTAAAGGGGTAATCCATAACGGTGTGAGTGACATTAAAACAAACTACATAAATAGAGCATAGATTCATCAACAACAGGAAATAAACAAGAGTAAATGAACTAGGGAATAACCATGAAACACGAAAACATCAAGTGAAACTAGACTAAGTATCAAGTGTAGAAAACCGAAAACACATGCATAATACCAAGTCAAGAAAACATCAATGCTATATGCTGACTCTCTAATGCGTACTTGTCGGATTCTATGCATCCCACTCTACGTAGGTCCGGTGCAAGCCCTTAACGTTCTCCACTTTATAGGGTTTAATCTCCCGCTATGCAACTAATCCCACTTCTATGATTACTACGAGATATATATGCACTGTGAGTATTAGCCCATGCCCCGATAATTCCGGAGGTCAATCTCTATCCACAGATAATTCCGGAGACTATTTCACACACACGTGGAAATCTTCGAGAATACCCCACACCGCAAGCTATCGCACCTCATCACAAGAATACCACATGAGTGTTGCCTCGACCCTGATAATTCGGAGATCAATCCCACACCACAGATAATTCCGGAGACTATTTCACTCACACCTGGATAATTTCGGAGATTATCTCACACCGCGAGCCATACTAAGGTCCATAACCCATGTTCTCATTCATCATATCACCACTAGTGCCTGTTTTTATCATTTAGGTTATTTAATTACTTTACGAATCTCCTAGAGTTGGTGTACCCTACCGGACTTAACTCAACAACTGATCAACTAAAATGTCTCAACAGGCCCAAAACACAAATATCTCATCCACCGGTATACTAGGGTCACACACCCTCTAGAGACTCACACCCAAATATCCAAACTAATCTGCCATCATAAATTGCTCAATTAAAACAACTTGAAAACATATGTTCAGTAGAAGATAAGGTATAAAATAGTAAGTTATAGATTAAAACATTTAGAGAATAAATCATTTAAAAGAATATTCGAATATATCAAGATACATCAGTATCAGTCGACTATAGACAAGCGTCGGTCGACTGTCCAGAGCGAAAAATTCAAAGCTTCAATTAAAATAATTCTAAGTAGCGCCAGTCGACTGTAAAAAGTCATCGGTCGACTGTCCAGAATGAAGTTTCAAGAAAACTAAAAAGCACCGCAGCCAGGTCGCGACGGTCGACTGTAAAATACCATCGGTCGACTGTCAACCTGCAGACTGCAGATTTTTTGTTGTGCACATTTCAACCGATACGGAGTTTTACTTTATGAAAGCGATTTCCACAAAAAGCATATTTCTTATATGATCAAATACAACTTAAAGGATATATAATAGTCAAAAAAAACCAAATCAAAACTACTGGAATTTACAAAAATACCAATTTGTTAATTTCTTTCAATTAAAACATGAATTGTGCATATAATCAAAAATAGAGTTTCTTAAGAATCAATTATTCATTGAAATAGCTTCGTATTCAAGTTCAAACCATATCAATACCAAAATAGGTCGAGATATAGTCAAACTCTTCGAAAACACATAAAAACTCAATTTCCTTCAAAACTCACAACATAAGGTATTCATGAAAAATATTGTGTATGTTTATGTACCAAAGAACTTCACAATCCATCAATTATAATGAAACATATTCAGAATTAAATCCCAGGGTTTACGAAATCCAAATGCAAACAAACCTTTCACCAAAATCTCTAAATCCCCAATTTGGTTATACTACAACAAACCCCAAATCAATTTCCACAATTTAATTCTCAAGAATTAATCTCTTGATTCATTAGCCCTTCTCAAGGTTCCTCAAACTCAATCACCATAATTAACTCATGAACATAAACAAATTTAACATTACCATATCAATTGCATTCAACCATTACTCAAGGGTAGCAAAAATCTCATCCTTATTCAATCTATGCATGACAATCACCATGCTCAATCAATTCAACATCTATCCCCAAGAAATAACATACCCATGATCTATAATAGGTCGTTCAACATTTTCTAATCATCCACATAGAATTCTACTCATAAATAATTAAGGTTTTCACAAAAATCCAATTTTTTTACCATCAATCCAACATCTATATTAATACCCAAACCCTAGCATGATTTCTAGGAGATGAAACACCACATACAAAATTCAAAGAAAAAAACAAAACAAATATATCACTCACCTGGTTGAAGAGATCGAACAAAGATGAATAGAAAAATAAGAAAAGCTCCTCCTTCGCAAGAAATCCAAGATCTCCTCCTTTGAAATCCAAAATAATAAGAAATAAGAAATCTCCTGTGTTGTACAGCAAAAGACGGCTACACAAAACCCTATATAGTCCGGGATTTAAGATTCTAGGGTTTTAGAAAACATTTGCAAAATACTCCTTTTAAAATATCTCTTCACATAATTAGATCTTTTATTGGAAATTAGTTAAAAACCAATTTAATCAAGTTCAAAAATCAAAAAGATCCCCTCCAGCGTCATCCGACTCTGTAGGAAAATCCATAAAAATAGTTTTGCACTTTCACCCCTTAAAATAGCAAATTTTGCGAAAAGATCATCTTTTATCAAAACTTGTAAAATAAATCGAATATGTTGAAACAAGAGGTAAACTCGCTATACCTGAATTGACTAGGAATTATATCCAGCCTAAAAATCCGAAAATCTGGAGTTTTCACCCCATTGGTAATTTTGCTCAAAAGTCCTTCTTTTCGAAATATTTGCAAATAAGTCCAATAATTATCAGAAAAATCTAGAAAAATCATGAATAATCTCAAATAATAAATAATGAGTTTTCCCAAAATAATTTTTGGCTTTAAGCTTTCAAAGACAACATTCGCACGTGTTTTGCACGTGTAAAAGATAAATTTCTAAATGAACATTTATTAAATCACCAAAAATCATTTTAATTCATTTTCTAATCTAAAAAATAGTATTTAAAAATACGGGGTACTACATCACTACCTTCATAGAAGTGTTCTGTTTTCAGAACTACTACTAATAGGTCCAAACAAACATACAAACAAAAGAATGCAATATCTCATAAATGGAAACATAGTCCAATACGATCACATATGAGAACATAATCAAATAGAAGAAATACAACTCAACTCAAAGGTACAGTCATACAAAAGAATTACAATCACATATAAAAAAATACAATCATACAAAAAGCTCAGGAAAATCCTTCTGCATGCGATCCTCTGGCTTCCAAGTAGCCTCCTCAAACTGCTGATTCCTCCGCAACACTTTGACCATAGGTATCACATTGCTCCTTAGAACCTTCTCCCTACGGTCAACAATCTCTACCGGTTGTTCCTTGTAACACAAGATCACCTGTAGACCTTCAGGAACCTCTACCAACTGATGACTCTGATCTGGCACATACTTCCTTAACAACGATACATGGAACACATCATGCACCTGTGCCAACTCCTCTGGAAGCTCCAATCTATATGTTGTCTTGCCAATCCGCTCCACAATCTGTATGGCCCAATATACCTTGGTGTAATACCCTGATTTTTCAATTAATGAGAAATTATTTATTTTGCACGTGTTGTGCACGTGCAATATATTTTGTTAGATTATTTTATCAAGATGTGTATGTTTAAATATAATTTTCTCAAATTATTTTAGTACAAAAAGCCTTCTTTAAAAGCCTTAGTTGATTTAACTAAAAAGCCTTTTCTTAAAAAGCCCAAAAGCAATTTTATTTTAATTATTTTTTATAAAATTATTTTGGCCCAAAAAGAAAGCCCATGAATTAATTAATTTTAATTAAACTTGTCATGTAGAAGACTTTTTTTAAACAAAATTATTTTTATACAATTTTGAAATGTACAAAATTGGCCTAGTTGCATGCACGTGCACTACACGTACACGTGCAATGCACACTCTTCTAAGGGATGGCCGGTAGCATTCTTTTTGGAGGGAACTTTTGAGTTTGGGTGTGGAGAACATGGGGGTAGTTTCAAGGAAGTGGGTAGTTCTTGTAACTTCTACTTTGATCTAAACCCTTCATCCAACAACCACCAAGATGATCTTAGCCCTCCATTCCCCTCATTTTTTTTGTATAAATACCCCCCCCCCCCCCCTCATGGCTAACTTTTCATATGCAAAGTGTATTTCTAATTTATAGTATTATTATTATTGTGGGAGTTATAAAAGATAAGAGAGTTGTGTGGGTTTTGTGTGCTTGGAGTGGCCGGCATCATCAAGGAGCATCGGGTGGAGCTTGAAGGAAGCATTCGGCATAGGCTTGGAGGCTTGGAGCTTGAGCGCTTTTTGCTAGGAGGCGGTGCGTTCATCTACAAGGATTCGATTACTTTTGTTTGTGTTTCTCTCCAATTGAGGTGGGTGAAACATTTTATATTTCTAAAGTAGATCCATGTTAATTTTACACCATTAAAGATGCATGAAAAATATTATAAAGAGCCCACTTAATTTGAGTAGTTAGCATGTGAATTGATTGAAATGTATTGAATAACTTATATGGCTCTAGTATTAAGATTAAATTGTGTGTAGATTACCCCATGTTTATTATTGTGAAGTTGTGATAGTGATTAAATTGAATTAAGAGTGTTGTTATTATGATTAGAGACATAATGTACACTTGTTAATTGTGATAGATGGACCTTCATGTTGATATGAATGTGGACTATGGGAATTATATGTGATGGTTGAATTAATAAATAATATCAGTAAATTATCACCATGGAATTAGTGAATAAAAGACTAGTAGATTAAATGTATGGCAATGTCGAAAATGCAAATTTTGTAGTTTAATGAATTAATTTTGGATTTTTGTGTGTGAAAAATATATTTTATTAGCACCAAAAATTATATTATTTTACTGGTATGAACTTTTATGACTGAGGATCTAATCTGGAAGTTTTTATAAAATTTTATCAAAGTAATAAGAAGCTATGGCTTAATGAATATCGAGTTACTTTCAAAACAGTACGAAAATAATACAAACGGGATTTGATTTGGGTTAGTGACAACCCGAGCCAGTGGCTCAGGTGGTCGGGACCCCGGTTGGCTTCTCTGTGTCGCACGGTTCGAACCCCAGGCCGAACACTTCTTTTTTTTAAAATTACCCCAAAACAGTAAGCAGCGAACCTAAGGGTTATATACAACCCAGTCGCCTATATGACGTGAGCCGAGTTCGGCCTAGTGGTCGGCGCTCTGTTTGGTCTTGGTGTGGCGCCTGGTTCGATTCTTGCCTTTGGCATATTGGAAAAAAATATTTTTTTGGGTGTTTTTGAAGTCCAAAAATTATGAAATAAATATGGTAATTCTCATAAAAATACAAGGAATTTTATAAGAGTGATTTGGGTATTTTTAGAATGAAATACAATATGGTTTGTGAATAAAAAGCATAAATGGAGCTTTGGTTATGAGATATACACTTGTGATTCTTATAACTTATAAAGATAGGCTATTATAAAGTAATTGGCATAAGTGCTTGTGGCGTGACATGATTTTATTTATTTTCATTATGAGTATTGTGCAAGATATGAAATATGAAGGTTGAAATGTGATTTTATGAAGTTGTATAAATTCATGTATGGTTATGAAAATAAAAACCATGATTTATGAAAAAGGAAAAGAAATTGTTGGCTATATGCACGAATTGTTTTCATTTTGAACTCATGAATTAAAAGTATCATCGTGGACTTGTGAATAAAGTGTAATCATGAATTGAAAAAGAATGAGTATGAAACTCGACATGGAAATTGTCAGGAGTTAAAGATTGTGAAATGAAATTTGAAATAGAGTAGCTAAGTCTCCCCGGCATTGAGAAAAGTGAATTGAATTGAAATTAGACCGAGGTTGGTCATGATGAATTAAATGAATAAGTCCGGTCGATGGAGAGGCTAACTCTAGTGATTATTTTGTTCATGATTTTTAAATAAAACTAAGGACTAGTGCATAGTGAAGACGTGATGAAAGTAAGAGAAAAACACGGAGTATGAGGGCCCTGGGTAGCGGCGAGAGCGTATCCCAGGAATTCCCATGACGAGTCTGGGTGAGGATACTGTTCCAGAGTACCGTCCCAGTGGCGACGCTCGTGGGATGTTTGAAGACTACGGGTGGTGTCATGTTTATGGTGAGAGCGTATCCCAGGAATTCCCATGATGCGTCTGGGTGAGGATACTACTCCAGAGTGCCTAAACATGAGTTCGTAGGTCAGATAACATCTAGGATACTTACCGTAATTACAGTAGTAGATTAGATCATAACGGGGGATTGAACCCTATAAAGATGAAGACGAATAAGGGCTTGCCCTCGGACCTATGTAGTATGGGATGCATAGAATCCGAACAAGTGTGCATTAGTGTCATATAATTAACTGCATTAAGGACTAAGTGCACAATCACAACACGACATCAATAGGGTAGTCCCTTTAGTCTGAATGTGACAAGTTTGTGTTTGTTAAATATGAAATGTTAAGTTATACTATTTCCGGCAAGCGAGGACGGCCGTGTATAATGATCGTCGGTTGAATAAACTGACGTACCCACAGTCTAACATGCAGGTAAATGTTATGCAAAAGATTAAAGAGGATTTGGATGCTTAAAGATTTTATCAAGCTGTTGTACTTGTATTCAATTGTTGTATTTTACTTCCGCTGTGCAAAAGAAAGATGTAATTATGATGTAAACTCTGATGTATGATGAAAAGTTTTTATTTCCCTGTAAAAGTGTACTAAGAAAGTGAAAAGATCCTGTAGAACATCTCGAATTCAGTGTAATTGGGATTCGGGGCGTTACACTTGGCGCCAACTTGCCTCCCTTACCAAACCTGATCACTCCGTTGGTCGGAGACACCTTGAGGAAAACTGCATCCCCAACCTCAAACTCCAAGTCTCTTCTTCGAGAATCTGCATAACTCTTCTGCCGACTTTGGGCCTCAACCAACCTCTTGCGAATCAGCTCAATCTGCTCTGATGTCTGCTGCACGATCTCAGGCCCAAACATCTGCCTCTCGCCAACCTCATACCAACAAACAGGCATCCTGCACCTCCGCCTGTATAAAGCCTCATACGGAGCCATCCCGATACTCGCATTGTAACACAGCGTAATTTCTAAAGTATACTATATAGTATATAAAAAAATATATATTGATAAAGAGTAATGTGGTTGTTGGTAAAATGAATTATAAATGGTTATATAATGTGAATGGTAAGTTTGGTAGGGGGGGCACACGTAAGGATGGTATAACAGCATGAATTTCCTGTTGACTTAGGTCAAAGGATGGTGACATGGCTTGGAATTGGGCCCACCGCATGAGAATATAATGTTGTTGCTACTCTCTCTCAAAAAGAGAGAACGGGGAGATGGTGAAAAATAATCCCATATCGGTAAAGAAATAGAAATAAATAATATTAAAATATAATAGCCTATGATCAAGAGTCACCAATCCGGTTAACCACCTTTTGAGAGGCAGCTTGTGGTGGGCAGTTGTACTATACTATAAATAATTTGTATTATAAATTATATAAATTGTCTGAGCTAGGGGCAGGGGCATTACACGCATGGTAACTGTTGTTATAAGCAAACTCAACCAATGCCAAGTATCTCTCCCAGCTACCATCGAAATCCATAACACAAGCCCTCAGCATATCTTCCAGCACTCGATTCACCCTCTCAGTCTGACCATCAGTCTATGGATGAAAAGCGGTACTGAAATCAGTTTTGGTGCCCAAAGTGCTTGTAGGCTCTTCCAAAACCTTGAAGTGAACCTTGCATCCCTGTCAGAAAAAATCGACACAGTAACTCCATGAAGCCTCACAATCTCACCAATGTACAGCTCCGCCAATTTCTCCAATGACCAAGTAATCTTCATGGCCAAAAAGTGAGCTGACTTAGTCAAACGGTCCACAATAACCCAAATCGAGTCATTGCCTTCGAACTCCTCAACAAACCCGTGATGAAATCCATACTGATATTCTCCCATTTCCACTCCAGAATGGGCAATAGTTGCTACAAACCTCCAGGTCTTTGATTTTCTGCTTTGATCTACTGACAGGTCAGAGAACTCGCCACAAAATCTGCTACATCCCTCTTCATACCAGACCACCAAAAGTGTTGTTTGATATCCTTGTACATCTTTGTGCCTCCAGGATGTACTGACAATAAGGTACTGTGTGCTTCCTGTAAGATACTCTCTCTCAAATATGCATTATCCAGAACACACAACTTCTCACCCATCCATATAACTCCATCTTGGACACGAAACTCTGATAGCTTGCCTGCTGAAACCTGCCGCAACATCTTTTGAATCTCTGAATCTGATCCCTGACCTTCCACAATCCTCTCTCTCAAGGAAGGCTATAGCCTCAAGTGAGCCAAAGACGCCCCCAAACCCTGTAGTACCACCTCGATACCTGTCTGATCAATCTCTGCTGCCAGCTCACTCCGAGTAGTGATCAAACTCTATAAACTACTCTTCCGACTAAGCCCATCTGCTACCACATTCGCCTTGCCCGGATAATACTTGATCTCAGGATGAATGTCTTCCAACACTTCCAACCACCTTCTCTGCCGAAGATTTAGATCCTTCTGTTGATAAATATACTTCAGACTCCTGTGGTCAGTGTACATGTTGACCTTCTCACCATAAACATAATGCCTCCACTGCTTCAAGGCAAAGATAATAGCTGCTAACTCCAAATCATGCGTCGGATAATTCTTCTTATGTGGACGCAATTGCCTAGAACCATAAGCAATAACCATGCCTTCTTGCATCAAGACACACCCCAAACCTCTGAGAGATGCATCACTGTAGATATCATAATCCTTCCCAGGTTGTGGCAAAGCTAAGATACGTGCAGTAGTCAACCTCTCCTTTAACTCAAGGAAACTCACCTCACACTTATCAGTCCATGCAAATTCCACATTCTTCTGGGTCAAACCTGTCAAAGGAACTACAATCTGAGAATAGCCCTGAATAAATCTCCTGTAGGAACCAGCCAAACCCAAGAAACTCCTGACTTCCTTCACAGATGTTGGCTTGGGCCAATCCTTTACTGCTTCAAACTTCTGAGGATCAGTGGTCACTCCCTCTTTAGAAAGGATATGACCAACGAAAGCTACCTCAAACTTCCAAAACTCACACTTCAATAACTTAGCATACAAGCTATGCTCCTGTAACTTCTGTAATACCTCCGCTAAGTGCATAGAATGCTCCTCCTCCGACTTCGAATACACCACAATATCATCGATAAAAACCACTACGAAGGAGTCATAAATGGACTCAAAATCTGGTTCATCATATCAATGAATACTGCTGGCACATTCGTCAACCCGAATGGCATCACCAAAAACTCATAGAGCCCATAACGAGTCCTGAAAGCCATTTTACTTACATCTTCCTCCTTGACTCGAACCTGATGATACCCTGACCTCAAATCAATCTTCGAAAACACAGCTCCTCCCCGAAGTCTATCGAACAGATAATCAATCTGCAGAAGTGGATACTTGTTCTCAATAGTCACCCTGTTCAACTCCCGGTAGTCAGTGCACATCCTTATTGACCCATCCTTCTTCTTGACTAACAACACTGGTCAACCCACGATGAAGAACTCGGCCTGATAAACCCCTTGCTTAATAACTCCTCAATCTGTTTCTTGACTTCATCTTGCTCTACAGGTGCCATCCTGTACGGAGCCTTAGAAATCGGAGCACTCCCCGGTTGAACATTAATGCAAAACTCTACATCTCTCTGCGGCGGTAATCCTGGTAAATCTTCCAAGAATACCTTAGGGAAATCTCTGACAACCGTAATGCCTCTCACTTCATCTGGAATCACCATCTTGGATACCATTGCAGCCACTTTCGTAACTTTCTTCTTCCCTTGAAAAGTCACTGCGGGACCACCTGGTGCTTTCACCAACACCTCTTTCCGCTTACATTCAATTTTGGCATCATATATTGCCATCCAATCAATGCCCACGATCACATCCACTCCTAAGTCTTGCAGCTCAATAAGATCAATGCCGAACAATCTTCCACCAATCTCGATATCATAACCTCCATAATATCGATCAGCAATCAACTCTTCTCCTGATGGTGTTGCCACCGTCAAGACTCTGCCTGGAAATATCTTAGGTTCCACACCTAAAGCTTTTGCAAAATTGGGCGATACAAAAGTATGCGAAGAACCAGTATCAAATAAAACTTTTGCTTTTATTCCAATTCCTGTTACATGACGAATGATACTCAAATCTCTAATTATTCTTAAATAAAAGTTTTACTTAATACATTGAATAAAAATAAATACTCTTGCATACCCTGGTTCACATCTTCCGAGTTACCCACATCCTCCTCAGTCAATGAGAATACTCGCCCTTGCCTCTGGAATTTACCTCCACCTGGACCATCCTTCCTCAACTGTGGACAATAAGGCTTAGAATAACCCGCTTGCCCACACTGGAAACAAGTCTACTTTGCCAACTTAGGACACGCTGACTTGTAATAACCTGCCTCCTTGCAATAGTAACAAGTCACTTCGTGAATTGCAGGTGCCTTCTAAACTGGACCACTGAACTTGACTTGCTTCACTGGGAATCCCTTCCGACTCTGACCTGTTGCTGGCCACTTGTTCCTGTTCTAGGTCTCTTGCTTCTTCTAGAACTGATCCATGTCCTCCTTTGTCATAGCTGCTCTCCTGACCAGCTTATCGAACCTCCTTATGCCCAAAGAAATCATCCTCGACCTCAAATTTGGCCTCGAGCCCTGCTCAAATTTTCTGGCCTTCTTCTTCTGATCAGCAATCAGCTCTGGTGCATACCTCGACAGCTGAGCGAACTTAGTCTCATACTCGCACACGGTCATGCTGCCCTACTGTAGATTCATGAATTATGTCGCCTTCTTCTCTTGAATATCCAGGGAAAAGAAACAATTCCTGAATTCATCCAGAAAAGCCTCCCAAGTCATTTGTTGGTCCCCCAAAGTCCTCTTCACTGATTGCCACCAAACACCAGCATCCTTTTCCAACGGCATAGTGGCCAACTTTACCTTATTGGCTACCGGAGTTTCCGAGACCTCGAAGATTGTCTCCATCCGTCTAATCCATTCATCAGCCTCATTTGGATCAGACTGCCCCTCAAACACGGGCGGCCTCATTCTCTTGAAGGACTCAATCTGCTTGATAGGATCAGCGTTAACAAACACTGGTCCAACCCCATGATTCTGATTCTGGTTATGATTCTGCACCATATTAGCTGCCATTAGTGCATTTAAAGTTTGATACACCCTGGCAAACTCGGCATCGTGATCAACTCCTGCCCCTTGGGAACTTTCAATTCCATCACCATTGTTACCATTCCTGGTTTTGGGTCCAACCATTCTGAATACTGCGAAATGAGGGAAAGTTAGAGCACCACAACACAATTCATATTCACATTAATACCCTCTGGCAAAATCTCTACCATACCCCAAAAGTAAAACATCATGTTTTAGCTCTATGTGATACTCATACTCTAATGTCCACACCTAGGTACTCACACTCTAGTGTCCACACCTAGGTTATTTTTATACCATGTTTATTATTACTAATGAAGCATGCTCTGATACCAATCTCTGTAGCTCCCCGAATTTTCAATATGATATATCAGAAATACGTGGCACAATTCTCAGCATCAACTTCAAATGTAATATTAAACACAGCCCAAAATACCAATAAAATTTTTCTCAAACTTTTATTACAATAATATTTACATAGCACAACGGAATATATACACCTTGAATTACAAACTTTCTTTCTTTACAACACTTTCTTTTACAAAATCACACAATCCGTTACATCACTTTAACTCAAGCATCCAAATCCCAAGCAATAGGTAATCACCCATAAAATATGAGGCTAGAGATAACTCTAACCCCTAAAACTAAAGGGGTCAGCCATAACGGTGTGAGTGACATAAAAACAAACAACATAAATAGAGCATAGATTCATCAACAACAGGAAATAAACAAGAGTAAATGAATTAGGGAATAACCATGAAACACGAAAACATCAAGTGAAACTAGACTAAGTATCAAGTGTAGAAAACCAAAAACACATGCATAATACCAAGTCAAGAAAACATCAATGCTATATGCTGACTCTCTAATGCGTACTTGTCGGATTCTATGCATCACACTCTACGTAGGTCCGGTGCAAGCCCTTAATGTTCTCCACTTTATAGGGATTAATCTCCCGCTATGCAACTAATCCCACTTCTATGATTACTACGAGATATATATGCACTGTGAGTATTAGCCCATGCCCCGATAATTTCGGAGGTCAATCTCTATCCACAGATAATTCCGGAGACTATTTCACACACACGTGGAAATCTTCGAGAATACCCCACACCGCAAGCTATCGCACCTCATCACAAGAATACCACATAAGTGTTGCCTCGACCCTGATAATTCCGGAGATCAATCCCACACCACAGATAATTTCAGAGACTATTTCACTCACACCTGGATAATTTCGAGGATTATCTCACACCGCGAGCCATACTAAGGTCCATAACCCATGTTCTCATTCATCATATCACCACTAGTGCCTGTCTTTATCATTTAGGTTATTTAATTACTTTACGAATCTCCTAGAGTTGGTGTACCCTACCGGACTTAACTCAACAACTGATCAACTAAAATGTCTCAACAGGCCCAAAACACAAATATCTCATCTGCCGGTATACTAGGGTCACACACCCTCTAGAGACTCACACCCAAATATCCAAACTAATCTGCCATCATAAATTGCTCAATTAAAACAACTTGAAAACATATGTTCAGTAGAAGATAAGGTATAAAATAGTAAGTTATAGATTAAAACCTTTAGAGAATAAATCATTTAAAAGAATATTCAAATATATCAAGATACATCAGTATCAGTCGACTATAGACAAGCGTCGGTCGACTGTCCAGAGCAAAAAATTCAAAGCTTCAATTAAAATAATTCTAAGTAGCGCCAGTCGACTGTAAAAAGTCATCGGTCGACTGTCCAGAATGAAGTTTCAAGAAAACTAAAAAGCACCGCAGCCAGGTCATGACGGTCGACTGTAAAATACCACCGGTCGACTGTCGACCTGCAGACTGCAGATTTTTGGTTGTGCACATTTCAACCGATACGGAGTTTTACTTTATGAAAACGATTTCTACAAAAAGCATATTTCTTATATGATCAAATACAACTTATAGGATATATAATAGTCAATAAAACCAAATCAAAACTACTGGAATTTATAAAAATACCAATTTGTTGATTTCTTTCAATTAAAACATGAATTGTGCATATAATCAAAAATAGAGTTTCTTAAGAATCAATTATTCATTGAAATAGCTTCGTATTCTGCTTGAAACCATATCAATACCAAAATAGGTCGAGATATAGTCAAACTCTTCGAAAACACATAAAAATTCAATTTCCTTCAAAACTCATAACATAAGGTATTCATGAAAAATATTGTGTATGTTTATGCACCAAAGAACTTCACAATCCATTGATTAAAATAAAACATATTCAGAATTAAATCTCAGGGTTTACGAAATCCAAATGCAAACAAACCTTTCACCAAAATCTCTAAATCCCCAATTTGGTTATACTACATCAAACCTGAAATCAGTTTCCACAATTTAATTCTCAAGACTTAATCTGTTGATTCATTGGCCCTTCTCAAGGTTCCTCAAACTCAATCACCATGATTAACTCATGAACATAAACAAATTTAACATTACCATATCAATTGCATTTAACCATTACTCAAGGGTAATAAAAATCTCATCTTTTTTCAATCTATTCATGACAATCACCATACTCAATCAAGTCAACATCTTTCCCCAAGAAATAACTTACCCATGATCTATAATAGGTCATTCAACATTTTCTAATCATCCACATAAAATTCTACTCATAAATAATTAAGGTTTTCACAAAAATTCAATTTTTTGACCATCAATCTAACATCTATATTAATACCCAAACCCTAGCATGATTTCTAGGATATGAAGCACCACATACATCATTCAAAGAACAAAACAAAACAAATAAATCACTTACCTAGTTGAAGAGATCGAACGAAGACGAATAGAAAAATAAGAAAAGCTCCTCCTTCGCAAGAAATCCAAGATCTCCTTTGAAATCCAAAATAATAAGAAATAAGAAATCTCCTGTCTTGTACAGCAAAATATGACTGCACAAAACCCTATATAGTCCGAGATTTAAGATTCTAATAGAAAACATTTGCAAAATACTCCTTTTAAAATATCCCTTCACATAATTAGATCTTTTATTGGAAATTAGTTAAAAACCAATTTAATCAAGTTCAAAATTCATAAAGATCCCCTCCAGCATCAGCCGGCTCTGTAGGAAAATCTAGAAAAACATTTTTTGCACTTTCACCCATTAAAATAGCAAATTTTGCGAAAAGATCCTCTTTTATCAAAACTTGTAAAATAAATTGAATATGTTGAAAAAAATGGTAAACTCGTTATACCTGAATTGACTAGGCATTATATCCAGCCTAAAAATCCAAAAATCTGGAGTTTTCACTCCATTGGTAATTTTGCACAAAAGTCCTTCTTTTTGAAATATTTGCAAATAAATCCAATAATTATCAGAAAAATCTAGAAAAATCACGAATAATCTCAAATAATAAATAATGAGTTTTCCCAAAATAATTTTTGGCTTTAAGCTTTCAAAGACAACATTCGCACGTGTTTTGCACGTGTAAAGATAAGTTTCTAAATGAACATTTATTAAATCACCAAAAATCATTTTACTTCATTTTCTAATCTCAAAAATAGTATTTAAAAATACAGGGTACTACACAAGCTGCACCTTGATGTCTCGCTCAAGCCCCAAAATGAACCTACAGGCCCTATCCTCTTCGCTCGCCACAAGAACGGCTGCGAAGCGACTGAGTCTCGTAAATTCAACTGCGTACTCGTCCATAGACCTGGAGCCCTATTTCAAGAAAGTCTTATGTTACAACATTGCATGGACAATATGTAACAAAATTCCATTACTGGAAATAACGACCAACCTGTTTCAGGGCCAAGAAATTTTGCTCCATCACAACTCTAATGCTGCTAGGAAAGAACTTCTCCAAGAAGCTCCTAGTGAAAGTGGCCTAAGTGATCGGTCGTTTGAGCCTTTCGGACTCGGACCTCCACCGGATATGAGCCAAGTCCACCAACTGGATGGCCACCACATCCACACGATCTGCATCTGCCACTCGAGCTGCCAAAAGAAGTTGCTCATTTCGAATCAGCCACTGTTCAGCCTCCAAAGGCGTCTCAGTGCCTGAAAACCTGTCGGGATGCAACCTCATAAAGTCTGTGACAGTTCCCAGATAGGGAGGAAGAGCTGCCTACATAGGCATAGCGGGCGGAGGAACCAGAGCAGCCTCCAAAGCAGCCATCACCAAGTCACAGTAGTTTTGCTGCATGTTAATTAAGTGCTCAAGCATAGTGGTGACAGCATCAAGCCCAGACTGATCGTCCTGGGGACGAGAAGAAGAAGAACCTCTACGAGCCACAGTCTGCACAAAACCAAAAACAATTAGCATCCAGATCAAAGTTGATAATAATTCATTTATGCATGCATGGTTGGTGAAATGTTGAGCTGATCCCAGTTCGAGCCAAGCTTATCACGTCCCGCTTCCCAAAAGAGAACACGGAATACGGATACGCGAAAAAAGCCCAACGAATGATTTTTATCATCCATAAGCTGTTCAAGAATCTTTACAACATTTCACAAGAATAATTAGAGTCGGAAGCAAAAAAATCAACCAACATGCACATATGAACCAAAATACCAACAAAAATACTTGAAACCAAAATGTATTAATCTCAAATAATCATGATCTGAATAAGTCAAATATCCTGGGTCACATTGCCTAAATACAAATAAATTTAAGTATCAAAATACAATATACAATTGTTCAAGCAAGCAACAAAAAATAATAATAGCATAATCCAACACTGATACTTCATATCACTAATATCATCTGGAACCTGTTCGCCAAAATCTGCAATTTAACAATTGCAGGGATAGGAAAAAAGAAAACAAACTCTTGTCAATGCAAGTTACCAGCCGCTTGTAATGCAGGATACAAGTACATAGGAAAAACTAACTAGTAACATAGCATGCATGATAACAAAATAGAATACTAGCATGGTAAAGTGGACAAGTACAAGTAGCATGTATCAAGTAAACAAGTATCATGTAAACAAGCAACAAGTATCAAGTATCATGTGAACATGTAGTAAGGGTCAAGTATCATGTATCAAGTCTCATGTATCAGGTCTCATGTATCATGTAGTCAAGTATCAAGTAAGCATGTATCATGTCTAAATATCATGTATCAAGTTTTGTAGTTATTACTATCTAGGTAGCACTTCATGCAGCCCACAGTACATGGTTGCTACCACAAATAGTTTCGCTTTAGATTTCATAGTGGACCATAGACGGCAGTATACTCAGGAACAAGTATCAAGTATCGAGCTCCAAACTTCAAGTATCATGTATCATGTATCATGTATCACGTATCAAGTTGTGCAAGTGGCAAGTACGTGTCTTGCGTGGAAGTGTCAAGTAATCACGTTTCAAGCATCATGTATCAAGTAATCAAGTAGGAACAGTGGATCCCCTTCCGAGTACATGTTTCTGAATTATCTACTACTAGATCTTTCCCTTAAACCCTGATTTGATTATTTATTATTAGCCTCAAACAAGCATGTAGGTGTGCAAAATATATTAAGAATAACATAACATGATCATGTGACAAGTTCAAGTTGCAAGATAAACATGTACAAGTGTAAGATAACATATAAAAGAATAAAATAGCCAAAATTTTAATTCAGGACAGCAAGACCATGCTGCAGTAAAACTGAAATTCATGCAAATCTGAATCCGTCGAAAGGTCTAGAAAATAGACTCCCAACCAAATCCATCGAATATAAATAAGTCATATAGTATTTCACAACAACATAACTCAAAACTGATTTGAATTCAGAAAACACGTTCAGCCAGAAATCAGTAAGTCGAATTCACAGTCCGGAAAACAGCATCAAAACACTTGAAATAAATCCAGGAAAAAAGTCTGGGTTATTCCCCTATATGTCTAGTATCATAATATAATGTTTCATAATTTTTCAGTAAGATTAGTTCGGTCAACAAAAATCGGAAAATATCAAGAAACGATAGTTTGGCAAATCTGGGATTCCCAACACTGCTGTACAAAAACTATAACATCTCGCAAACCGTGAAACGAAATCCAAATCCGCCAAAGGAAGAAGAAAATAGACAAAATAAGCTAACTTTCATATTTTATAAATATTTTTCATACAAGAAAAGGAATTAGGGTGAAAATACAAATCTTTTCAGAACAGCGAGCAAAATTCAGCAAGTATAGTTTTTATAAACGAGCATGAACGGTATATAAAACTCATCAATAAAATCCACCAAAATTCTGGGTAATCCCTAATTATGTTTAGAAATACTGACCAAAATTTCAGATCAAAATAATATACTTAACACTAGTGTCAAAATAGTTTAGTCATCGAAATAATCAAGAAATGAAATCTGGAAATGAAATACACCTCTGTAGTAAAACAATCATATCTCACACTTAAAAAAACGAAATCGATCAAGGTCAGAGAGTATGGAAACAAGACAGATTTCTCTAAAAATCATGTTTAATACTGAATTTAAGATACTGACCTTAATATGGTCTAAAATAGCAATCAAAACTGATCATACAACATACGAAACTCGTTCCAAACACAACCAAACATGTTATAGAGTCTACTAAGTGTCCAAACATTATGAAATAGGATATATGGCATGTCTACAACAAGTATATCACATGGATCCAAACAACACACAAATTCTCATAATTATCTCATAAATATAATCACGTCAAGAACGGTCAAAACCTAAGTTGTTTCATGTCAAAATTTGTGTCGTAGGCAACTATGGTCAATAGCACTATAGAGAGACAATACTCATCAAGAATACATCACACATGAGTTGTCTCTAGAACCCAACTATACAACAAGCGGAATTTATGACTTGTATCATACAAATAAATTGAGTACAAGTTATTTGCCTTAACCGACGACGAAAACGACTCCAAGCAAGAATAACGGGAACGGATTCCCGGCCAACGAACTCAACGACCCACGAACAAAAACCCACGAACCAACGAGCGAAGCACGAACCCAAACTGTAACCCCTGTTTTCCCAAAAAAGTATTTTGTGTATTTTCTGTATTTTAAAAATTTTCCCAAATTATTTTTTTCCGGTTTTCAAATTCTTTTGTCAAAATGCATTTTTTTTTAGATCTTCTATTTTAAAATCTGTTTTCGATCAATAAATTTATTTGCAACTATTTTCTATGATTTTTATATTACAATAAAAATTCTTATTTTGTTACTATTACTCTTATTATTATTATTGTTATTAGTATTATTGTTATTATTGTTATTTTTGACTAGTTAATAAAATTCCATTTTTATCTACGGATTGTATAAATTATATTTTGTAATGTAAATTACATTTTATTATAAACAATATTTTTATTTGTATCCCATTAGTTTTAAAACCCTATACTTTCCTATTTGGATTTTACCCAAACCCAACAACCCATGTTTACCCAAAAACCAAATTATATATATACCTAAAACCCATTTACCCATTCAGCCCAAACCCATTATAAACCCATACCCTATCATTTAAACCCAGTGCTAAAACCCCACAAACCCGTTATTTCCCTACCCGATACCCAGTATAAAACCCTAACCCAAACACCTATATATATATACAGAATCCCCTACCACCTGTTCGTCTCCCCCCCCCCCCGTAGCCGCCTCTTGATCTCCCCTGTGTTACCCATCCCCTTCGTCTACCTCCGTCTGCACCCTCTCCCGCTCTCTCATCCCTTCGCCAGCCCCGACTCCCTGTCGCCTAGGCCCTGTGTCGCAACGCGCCAGCCACCCTCCGCGACTCCTCATCGCAACCCAGCTTCCCTCGCGACTGCACAGCCCTGCGTCGCACCCTCTTGCATCGACTACAGCTCCGCCTAGCGACAGCAGCAACAGGCTGCAGTCGGTGCCACTTGTTCCCCGTGCCCTGGTTCCCCGACCCTGTTCTGGCCTCCCTATGACAACCGCAGCGACGCAGCAGACCGGTGTCGCAGTGCCACAGCTCCTCTGCAGTGCCCCTGTGCGTCTCCTCTCCTCGTCGCGATGCAGCGACCAACAGCAACACCTCCGGCGTTCCTCCCAAACACCAGCCAGCCGATACTCCCCCCGTGTGCCGTCCCCTCGCCGGCACTGCCGCCATGTGCTGCCACCGATGGTCGCCAAGCCAGTGCAGCCCCTTAGCTTTGGTTGATGTTTGTTTGGTTTTGATCTTGTTGATCGTGAGCCGTTAATCTCTTGATCATCTTGATCATGGAGGGTAAGATCATCGCTGTTTGGAGCCGTTCGATTGGATCGTGATCTCATCCATCATATTGATGATCACTTTGAATTGGGCTATCAGATCTTGATTATCATCTTTGATTATGGATCGTTAGATTGCTTCATCATCACCTTGGAGTTCTTCGATCACTTTGATTGGTGGCCGTCCGATCGTCGATCTGATCCGATCATCATCCTCATCATCAAAATACCGATCACATCTCCATCTTGATCTTGATCTTCGATCAGAGTCGTCCGATCTGATCCGATCGGCTTGATCTTTTGATCTTTTGATCACAGTCATCCGATTGTGTTCGTGAGTTATTTGTTTTTTGGATTCGTGATCTTATTCGTGATCATCTATTCGTGATTCGTTGTAGTTGAGTTCGTGCCCGAAATCCGTTTTCGTTATTCTTGCTCTTGTATTGTTCTCGTCATCTTCCAGGCAAGTAACTTTTACTCCAATTCCTTTGTTTGATACAAGTCAAAAATACCACCTATAGTGTAGTTGGGTTCTAGAGACAACTCATGTGTGTGTTATCTTTGATGAGTTTTGTCTCTGTTGTGAAAACTTAACCATAGTATGACTCACGACATAAAATTTTTCATAAATTAACTTAGGTTTTGCCCATTCTTGATTTGATCATGTATATGAGACTTCTTGTGAGAATTTTGGTATTTGTGGAGAACCATGTGATAGACTTGTTTTAGATATGTTAATTACCCTATTTCATATTGTTTAGACACTTGGTAGACTCGAGTTCATATTTGGTTGTGCTTTGAACAAGTTTGGTATGATATATGTTGAGTTGTTAAAGAGAAAAATCTGTATTTTGTCGCCGATCTGTTTTGTTCATTGTTTTGGACTGTCTTGAAGTTAGTATCTTGGTTCCAGTATAAAACATGAATTTTAGAAAATTTTGTCTATTTTCAAACCCCTCTAACCTTACTTGATTTTGTTTTCGTATGTATGAGTTATGACTGTTTTACTATAGAGGTGTATATCAATTCCAGATTTCGTTTCTTGTTGATTTTGATAAATAAATTAATTTGATACTTATTCTACACATATTATTTTGATCTGAAACTTTGGTCAATTTTTCTATACTTATCTAGAGATTACCCAGAATTTTGGTAGATTTTATTGATGAGTTTTAGATACTGTTTCACGCTTGTTTATAAAAACTATACTTGCTGTATTTTGTTGCTGTTCTATAAAGAATCTTATTTTCACCTTGATTCCTTTTACTATATGAAAAATATTCGTGAAATATGAAAGTTATTTTATTTTATCTATTTTCATCTCCCTTTGGCGGATTTGGATTTCGTTTCACGGCTTGCGAGATACCTCAGTTTTCGTACACCAGTGTTGGGAATTTCAGATTTTCCAAAGTGCCGTTTCTTAATGTTTTCTTATTTTTGATGACTAAACTAATATTACTGGAATATTTTGAAACTTTATATTTTGGTCCTAGACATATAGGGGAATACTAGAGATTTTTTCTGAATTTGTTTGAGAGGTTTTGTTGCATTTTTCCTGACTGAGAATTCGTTTTCCTGATTTCTGACTGAACATGTTTTCTGTTTTCAAATCTGTTTTGAGTAATGATGTTGTGAATTACTATATGACTTATTTACATTTGCTAGATTCGTGTGGAAGTTTAATTTCCAGATCCTTAGACGGATCCAGATTTGGATATTTGTAGTAGCGGGAATCATTATTTTAGTACTGTACTATCATGCTATCCTGAATATGAACATACACTGTTTTGCTCGTTTATGTGACTGTCTATCATTTATGCATACTTATTTGTTACCCTAGACCTGATACTGATTATACTATGTTAGTTTGACACTGTTTCATGCTTATACCTATCTGTTTGAGAATAATAATAAATAACCAAGCCGGGGTTTAATGGGAAAGATCTCGTAGTGGATAGTGCAGAAACGTGTACTCGGAAGGAGACTTGTGTTTCTTGTATGACATGTTATCGTTCAAGTTTACCGACCAAGTTTGCCGATCAAGTTACCGATCAAGTTACCGATCAAGTTAATATTCTGTTACCGATCAAGTTACTGATCAAGTTTACCGATCAAGTTTTCCGACCAAGTTCTGTGACTCTGTGAATACCTGAGTACACTGCCCTGTATGGTCCCCTATGAAATCTAAAACATAACTGTTTGTTATAGCAACCATGTGTTATAATATGGGACACATGAAGTGCTACCTAGATAGTAATAACTACAAGACTTGACATATGAGACCTGCTACCTGATCACATGATACATGCCCACTTGATACTTGACTACATGTAACTCCCTGTTCCAGTAGTACATATTTTACCACGTGAATTTTTGTACTTCAATTTTCAGATCAGTTTTATTTTTCTCTTTGGACTCTTTATCTAAAGCCAGAATATTTTTCTGATCAATTCCATAATTTTGTGATTGTTCGACCGGAGTTTAAATACAAATTTTAAACCCTGATTAATCCTAATCCTAATCCTAATCCTAATCCTAATCCTAATTCTAATCCTGCCTAATTCTACGCCTAACTCCTACTCCTGACTTCTCCTCCTTATTCCTATTTTCTAACCTAATCCCCACTAACCCCTCATTTTCTCCTTCTACGCCTAACTTCTCATTTTTTTCCACACATATGTTTGATTTTTCTACACCCCTCCTATCCTTTCCTTTCTATATATACACACACATACACATGCAGAACCTCCCACCTCTTTCTCTTCTCTTATCTACATCCCATTCTTCATTTTCCCTTCTTCTCTTCCTTTGCCTTCTTCACACCCGAGAGCCCTTCTCCTTCTCTTCCTCTGCCTTCTTCACACCCGAGAGCTCAAGCAACACCCAAGCTCCACCTTACCTTCCACCTTCGAGCCAACAACTCCGCTTCTACGATCCCTTGAACCCCGAAGAACAAACCGAACTCACTCCGTCTCCTCACGCCGCACCACCTTGTTGTTGTTGTCACTCACCGTTGCTACCTCACTGCCGTCTTGTCACCATTCTTACTGCCGTTGTGCCGTCGTCCGTTGCCGACGTCACTTCTTCTTTCCGTGGTTAACACCACCACCGAAATCGTCACGTTATAAGGCAAGTACCTTGTACACTCTTTTTGTTTTCGTACAAGTATTTTCCTTTGACTCGTGGCAAGTAGTCCAGTTATCATCATATTTTATTGTCAAACTCTGTTCTAGTCACTTGTTCCATGCTATATCAACTGAAGAGTGAACCGTTAACACATTTCGAATCGTGTTATCGAATATCGAATATTCAACCTTACTATCTCTAAAATTTCTTGACCTTGCACTAAGAATTTGACCATGTTTTCAATACTGGATTGAAGATTTTCTACATGGAAATCGTATCCCATTGAGTTTCGAATCCAGAACATCTTACGGTTTCTCAATCGGATGTATAGATTGTGAGATATCGCGATTTTAGTACTGACATATCATGAATTTCTGAACCTGCACGGGATTACGAACGGTATCTTGTACTGAGAATTTGACCATGTTCCCGATACTGGATCAAAAAACTTTCTACATGAAAATCGTATCCCTTCGAGTCTAGATATCCGAAACATCCTACAGTTTCTCAATCTGATGTATAGATTGTGAGATATCGCAGTTTTAGTATTGTGACTCCGAATTTCCAGAATGCGCGCAAAACATCGAAACCAGCGAAGAATGAATTTGTACGCATAGATACTGTCTTTAGAATGTATCGTGTGAATATGCGTTGGAACCGAAAGAGAGTCTACTTTCTAGAATCTCTGACGGAATCGGATTTGCTTTTCTGTAACAACGGAAAAGTGAATTTGAATGCAGATATGTCAAGTTGTCTAAAAATTCATCTCTACAGTTTTGCATATAAACCCATTACTTTTCATATTTAATGAACTGAGTGTATTATTGTTCTTATAATAATAACTTGCATATATATAATAGGTTGATAAAATGCATTTTATACCACTTGATAATTTATAATAACTACTCTCGATACATGTACTCGTTTTACGTTTCATGTCCATGATTACTGCCCTTGATATTTTTCTTGACTAAACTATTTGATTACACCGTTCCACTAGTCGTACCAACTGTATGTTTATAATTAATTATAAAAGAATAACAAGCCGGGGTTATAAGGGTACGGCTTAATAGTGGACAATATAGGAGAGTATCCTCGGAAGGGGGCTCGTGTTTTCCGAAATAGTGATTCTTGATTCTTGATTCTTGATTACACAATTCTTGGTTACATAATTCTCGATTACATGATTCATGATTACATATCTTGATATTATCACTGGAAGACCCGAGTACATAATCCTATAGAATTCACTACTTAAGTCTAAATGTCACATGATTTATATGCACCGAACATGTGGTATGGGACATAGGATTGCGTGCATTAGATAAGTTAATAAAACAGATAAACTTGAGATCTTCACTAAGCATGATTCTTGATTACATGACTCTTCGTTACATGACTCTTGATTCTTGATTACATGATTCTTGATTACATGACTCTTCGTTACATGACTCTTGATTCTTGATTACATGATTCTTGATTACATGACTCTCGATCATTGAGTATATGATTATCAATTAACTGAGCCTAGGTTATCAATTGCTTATACCTTGAAGTCTAGAATACACTAGTTACAGTTATTAGTTACATGATCATATTGTCCCAGTTCCTTGTTTACTTCCATATTGTATTTGTACTTCTATTTCTTGTTTCTTCCATGTTATATCTTGTTATATTGCCTCTTTTTCTGCTTGTTGCTACTTGCTGCCCGAAACTTGCTCTAACGGGAACTTTTCTATTTTTCTTTGAGTTAATAATTATACAGGTACTGATGGACCTGACGAGCAGACTCTCTAGACGATCGTTGCTACTTCCTTACTACTTCATGTTGTTTTTCTTTCAGTCGTTATTTTATCTAGTTGTTATAGCGAACTGCTTATCATATTATTTTAATTTTGGCACCTTGTACTCCCGGACATCTTGACCCGATGTTGATGTATTATCCAAATGATGGTTATTCTATTTTCAGTTCATGTGATTATTATATTTGCCTGCGTGAATGTGTTATAAAGATTTTGTTGAGCTTATAATTGTACAGCTTATGGATGATGTATATCATTCGCTGTGCCTCAGTTGCGTACCTGTATTTCCGTATAGTGGGAAGCGGGGCGTGACACTACATGATACATGAGATTTGATACTTGATACATGTTACATGATTACCTGTTTACCTGTATACCTGTTACCTGATACATGTTACATGTTTACCAGTTTACTTGATTACTTGACACTTGACTCATGCCGTTGACACTTGTTCACTTTGCCATGCTAGTTGTTTATTTTGACATCATGCTTATACCATGTTGCTAGTTAGTTTCTCCATGTGCTTGTATCCTACATTATAAGTGGTCCGTAACTTGCAATTAATGGGTACTTGTTTTACTCTTTCCCTCTTTCCTGCAATCGTTGAATTGCAGATTTTGGAAAACAGGTTCCAGATGGTAAGTATTAGTGCTGGGTCTTGTTATGATTATTCTTTGTAGTTGCTTGAACAATAATTGTATTTATGTATTTGGAATTATTCTTGTATTTGGGCAATGTAACCCAGGATATTTGTTTTATTCAGATCATGACTATTTGAGATTAATATATTTTATTTCAAGTATTCTTGTTGGTATTTGGTTCATATGTGCATGTGGTTGACTTTTCAGGCTTTTGACTCTGATTATATTGTGATATGTTGTAAAGATTCTTGAACAACTTATGGATGATGAAAATCATTCGCTGGGCTTTTGTCGCGTATCCGTATTCCGTATTCTTTTTGGAAAGCGGGGCGTGACACAAACACAAAGCGAGCACACACACAATCTCGACGAACACAATAGTGCACACGAAAAAGCATGAAAGAGTGACGAGATTGCGACACGGCCAAGAGGACTGCCGCTGCTCCGTTGCCTGGCGCCGACCGAGACAGAAACAGAACGGGAGGGAGGCTGGCTGCTTGCGGCGTCGACTTGCTATCGCGCTGCAATCACCGGTGGTGCGCCGAAACAGAGCAGAGAGAGATGGGGATGAGGAGAGGGACACGGGATGGAGAGGTGCAGGTCGGAAGAGAAGGACGAGAGAAAGATGGGGATTAGCGGCGCTAGGGATGGGAAAAAAATAAGGTTCATGGGTTTTGAAATATATAGTGGGGTTTTAATATTAGGGTTGAGGGGGAGAGGGGTAGCAGACGGCGGAACAGGGTAGGAAATTTGCGGGTCGGGTCTTGGCTAACGGTTGGGTAGTATTAGGGGAAATGGGTATAGTTGGTCATTGAATATGTGGAGTTGGTATAAACTGGTTATAGTTTATGGTACAGTGGAGTGATTTAATGAATGGGATTTGAAAGTTGGGTATTGGTTTAATAAAAACAGAGCATGGAAATAATTCTGGATGTTTGGTTTAAGTATATAGGATATTGAGTTAAGTGGATAGATAGGGAATTAAAAACGGTTATTAGGGATTCAAGCAAAATATAGATAAGGCAAAAAGAACAAACTAATAGAAAAATAATATAGGGTGCGAACAGAAATAAAGAGGATAAAAAATAATCAGCTCGATCAAAATGGAACGAAACAAGAGATGAACAAAAATCAAGAATTCAAATAAAAGAAGACAAGAACAATAAAATGAAAATATATTGAAAATAAAAATCCAATATACGGTCCAAAAGAGATACAACGGAAACAAATACAAGGAAAAAGAAAATACACTCAAAAATACACAAAAATGAAAAATAGAGGTTACATTTCTCCTTCCCCCCTTTAATTCGCTTCCCACTACCTTTGGTCTTTCCAATATCCGGTACATGAATATTTACTGTTTTAGGTAATGAAGTGCTTCCTGCTTGTTGTAATTCTTGGGGCATATCTTATTGTAATTCTGCATTAGCACCAACTACTAATGTTTTGGCCTTGTAGCACATCTATTTGGATGAGCGGGCAATGCTCATCAACTTGTGGATTTCATTTGATAGCTCCACCATATCCAAATATTGTGGATTGTCGTAGCTACCAGTAATTTCTGCACCACCATCATCATATACAATCTCGGCAGTAATCGAGGCGGTCCACCTCTTTAAGATATAAGATTGAGGTAGGAAATCGAAAAAATCATTCCTCAATACCACAAGGATGTGTTTACAAGGAATTCCATCAACTTCAAATTTCCTACAAGTACAGGACCCAGCATCGTTCATTCCTTTATAGAACACATCCCTTGTTTTATCTGATTTTAGTGACTTTCCTTTTCTTCTCACAATATAGTGCCGCACACTCTCATTATCATCTTTCATGAAAGAGGCGTAATTCAAGCTGTGAACTAATTCAACTTGAAATACATAAAATTTCTCCCTTGTGTAGACCTCAGACATTTGTGTCTCAACTTCTAAATCTGTTTGCAACTTCGGTTTTGTTTGAAGAGTTGTGTAGTCTGCTGCTAACTGATTTTGTCTCTGTTTCCTTATCGCCCTTTCAAATCTCGTAATAAATTCATGTAAATAATTTTTACTATTAATATACTTATCAATAAAAGCATTCATACTTCTTAAGAATTGTTGCTTTCTAGGTGTAACACAAGGATGAGCGTGCTTTTCAACAAACCTTCGAATTGACCACCTCCCATCATCATCCTTTTGAATTCTTATTGGAGCCAAACACTCTTCTCTAGTCACGGCCCTTCTCTTTCTCTTGATCACATTTGAAGAAGATGGTTCTTCAATATTGGCAACATTCACTCTAACTGTATCTATCGGCTTACCTTGCTTTGAGCAAAAAAGTTGTTGTGAATACCACTCCTTTGTAGACGTGTCTATCATTGTGGTAGACTTGCGAATAGAAAAACCAACTAACTTTGCATATTTTTTATTAAATTCATATCCTTCCTCTAAAGTTGCAAATACTAATCCAACATTGTGGCAGACTTGGTTTAGAAGCTTCATCAACGTCTCTCCACTCGTTATGAACATCTTGGCTTAGTAACTCTTCATTTTCAAACTCCATTCTACATAGAAAAATGAGATAATAAATATAAAAAAAACAAGATACAACTTAAAAAACTAAAGAAACTAAACTATGTTGGAAGTGCACACTCATCCAATTGGATAACCAGTAATGATACTTATAGATAACATATCTACTTGTGTAGTCCAACTGTCCAAGTGAAACTGATATATTGCAGTTGAAGAAAATAACACAAATACAAATAAAAGATGAAACCGTGACACATGCCTAAATGCATGATCAAAATGTAACTATGAAATGGATTGTTTTTTCAGGCGACCCTTTCTCCTAAACTTATCAAACACTTCATTTTCTTTTCTCATCAAAATGTAGGCCATGTATATCATTGTGTACTAATTTTATTGTCTAAACCTAATAAAGGAATCAAGCATGTAAAGAAAAAAATAGTTGATGGCTTTATCAATTCAATGGCAGGTAACTTAACTAAATTTATTTTATGGAAACCAGCTGCTCTAGTAGCACATTGTTTGGGGGTCATTTGAGTTTGTATGACTAATGTTGTTCTTGACATTCAGTTGTGTTTAAAGAAGCTAGCTAAATTATCGATTCTAGAAACCTCTTCACACAAATATTTACATATACTTAGTATCTGTAAACTCCTTCATACATGAATAACGTCGTATAAAAGTAATATTACCTTTACGGTAGAACAAATAACATTTCCTATCAGTATTTGTTACATACCTCATTCTACATTAAGATAATATGGACATGATTCTTTTGGTAGATCAGACACAATCGATGCCCTCCTATTTTCTAATCCATGCTACCAAAATAGAATCTATTTTCTGAACCCTGCTAGCCAGATTATGATGTTTTTCAGCTAATTTCCTACTCATACATATATTCCGAAATAAAAACCCCAAATAAACATGAACAATTATAAAGGAAAAAAATTTTGGTTTTGAGATTACCTGATACAAATATTACAGCTTTGCTAGGAGGTCGACGCTTCACTAGAATAACAAAAAAGGGCTCAGCTGATAGGGTTTCGATTTAGGGGTTCGATGATAGCAAACGCAGCTACGGTTTCCAAATAGGGGATTCCAGTGCGTTGAGAGAGAGAGGGGGAGCTTCGATTTGGGGGCTAGGGTTGAGAGAAAGTGAGGTGGAGCTACTATTTTAATGGGTTCTCAGCTCGTAGTGAGGAAACAGAGCTCACTCTTCAAATCGAAGAGAGGAATCGTGAGCGAATCGAAGAAGCTAGGGTTTATGAGATCTCACAAATTGCCCAGAGAGGAATCGCCTCACGAATCGTCGAAGAGAGAGACAGAACGAGGGAGATGAGAGAATCGAAGAGAGTTGAGGAAGAAATGGTCTAGCGAAATGACTATTTTGCCCCTCAACATATCAGCTCTCACTACATGAGATGGGCGAATCAAATCTCAGCCCTTGGATCGCAATCGAACGCAATTGAAGGGCTGAGAACTTCAGCTCACGATAAGGAGTTGAGCTCACCATCTCATAGTAGACTAACTCTCTCTCTCTCTCTCTCTCTCTCTCTCTCTCTCTCTCTCTCTCTCTCTCTCTATATATATATATATATATATATATATATATATATATATATATATATATATTTCTATTATAATAATAGGAAAAAAAATCTGTCCAAAGCCAATCCCAACCTTTCGTTCATTTTGTTGATGAAACTGATCAGAAGCTATTATTGATTTGTGACCGTTTATTTAGCATTTATATTTAAATAAAAAATAAATATAAATAATAATAAATATACCCAACTCTCCCCTTCCTCTCCTTCTCCCTCTCGTGTACGTCGAAATCTCCAATCTTTCTCTAAACCCTGAACCTAACAACTTCCATCTCTTTCAAAACCCAAATCCTAACCCCAATTCCACTCCCAATCCCGACGCGCCGTCCCCTATCTGCCCCTCCATCACTCCTGTAACCCACACCTCAAATCCCCCAATGTCGAAACCCTAATCCTCAAACCCCCTCCACTCCAAAACCCTAACCGTCCACCACTGCCGTCGTCAACACCCTGCTGTTCCTAAGCGCCACCACCAACAACCCTGCCTCGATCTCGCACTCCCGCAGTACCGATAGCAACTTCCTCTTCATCTGTGGCGAATAATCATTCTTTGAACCCCCGGTACTTTCTTTTAAATAAATGTATAAAACCTAATAGATGAGGTTTACCATTTTGGTGTTCTGTTTGGATTTTGTATTTTGAGAAATATTGTGAATCTTTGATAGTTTTAAGCCCCAATCAATCTTCTGTTTATATTACTCTCTTTAATCAATCTATTGGTTTGGAGCAGAATATTTCACTTTTTTTTTCTCATACTTTTTATACAGTTATATATATGTCTCCCTAGGAACATGCTTATCTGAATGAATTGTTTTACGGCGACTGGCAAATTATGAAGCATTAATGTTTTGAATGTCCAACCGTGATCTCCCAGTGAACAACCTAAGCTAAAACTAAAATCATGTATGTTTAACTGATTCCCAACTAAAGAGAAAAAATCATGATATTGAAAGCTACTCTAGTATATTGCGGGCCGTACAAGCCACTACATCAACAATTCTATTCGTGTCCCAACATTTGCTATTTGGCAACCATCATGATTGTTATTCACATCATAGGCGCATGAATAATAGATTGTTTAGAGAAGGAGAGATGAGTCAATCCTATATAATTGGCATACTATGTAATTTGATTGTATTTGTATTCTTTGACTTACATACTATGTACACTAATAGGTACATGCTTCTATTTTAAATGCCTGTGATCCTAGTTTTATTTTTTTAAATTCCCCTTTAAAACCGATATGAAACATCTTGGAACGTGTATATTTCACCATCCATGATGAAGAATCTACCAGACCTAATGCAGCCATTTAACAAATGCATATTTACAATGTCAAGCTGTTCCCCTATTCTATATGCATCCCAATAAATATTTTTTTATTGGCACGTAGTCAGTAATTTTTATTGGTGAACAGGTTGTGTGTGTTGTCACTCACATGCATGTTTTTGCTTTGTTTAGGTCTGTATATTTGTATTAGGCTTATGTATGCAAATCTAAAGAGACGCGGGAATGATGTGACACAACACAGGGACACATACATAATTAAAAAAACTACGTATACCTTGAAATGTTGTGTCCAATATGTGTGTCCCATGTGTGTCGTCTATGACAGCTTCCCTATATATAGAAGTGTCTGAGCCTGGTAGATGTATATATGCCAATGTCTATTACCTCTTTTTATGTTGTCTCTTGTTCTTATAACTTGTAAATTAAGTTTCTTGTAGATTTATTATTTTCTACCAATATATTTTCTAAGAGAACCTAGACAATACTGATGACATCAAATTGATATGATCCATTCCCTCAACTATTGCTAAGTGCCTAAATGTAAAATTACATTGTGAAGTAGCTAAGAGGATGCCAAAACTAATTATATAAGAGGTTTGTAGATTATTGGTTTTAGATCGTTCATTCATTTTCAACTTCTTATACTAAAGCTCACTGAACGTTCATTAATATGTTTTATCTTTGTTGTGAAATTAGGTTGAGATGCATGTTAGTGACTGCATAATTTTGTAACTTTTGGGGTTTTAAATGCACAGGAAAGAGTATGCAAACTTGTGGAGTTATGTGGGAGATCAGTAGTACTTTCATGTTAGACTCTGAGTTAGTAATTACCCCATCTGCTCTGACAAAACTTCCATGAAAAATTATTTCACATTCTCTATAGTTTAAACCGTCATTCAGTCATGCATAGACTTATTTACTACTTGTATGAGAGTAACCAAGGAACATAACTTTTTGGCATAAAATGAAGCATGGAATTACATAATCTCACTCTCATATATAATATTGTGTATATATTTTAGTTGAAAAATCTTCTTTGAAAGAATGTAAAGTTTTGAACCGAAGTTCTCTCACTTTGTATGAGAGAATGCATGAAAGAGTTCATACTGCATAAAAAATATTAATGCTCGGTTCATTTAGTTAATAAATTAAAGTGTCTGGTTCAATATTAATGCTAAGCATCAATTTTGAAACTGGTGCTTCGAATGATTATTACACATCTAGAAGATTGTGGGGGTGTTCTACAAAGCCAATGAGTATGCAGCGATGAGAATTTTGAATGGAAATGGATGCATAGTAGAGGTACAACATTTTATTATCAAAGGGTCTTTTATGAATTCCATAGATGCAGCGAGCAACCAAATAGTATAAATATTTATGATTGAATATATCATATTTTGTGTGATGCCAAGTTATTTTGTTGTTCTATTTTGTGCCTTTACTTTGCCCATCTCAGCATTTATCCCCTACAGGCTCAATTTGTATGCCATGTTCTTGTGTCATAACTTCTATATTTTTCAACTTTCTCCCTTCATTTACACCTAATTTCATCAAAATATTATGTACCAGAGGGATGTTTGATGTAGCTAGAATTACAAAATTGAAGAAGGGAGTTCTCATCGTAAATAATGCTCGAGGAGCCATCATGGATGCTCAAACTGTTGTAGATGCTTGTGCCAGTGGACACATTGCAGGTATAACTTTTAATTTTTCAGATAAAGAAGAAACGAAATCTTGAGGCTTAAATCCTCCACATTTCATTAGAATTAAGTACTTACTAAACACACCAAGAAAAGAGATAACTAATATGTTATGTACAATCCGCTAACGTACATTAAAGAAAAAGAAGTAGAATTGGAAAAGGGTTTTTACTTTTTACGTACTTTCATATTGCACAGGTTATAACGGTGATGTGTGGGACCTGCAACCAGCCCCGAAGGATCATATATGGCGATATATGCCCAACCAAGCAATGACTCCTCATTTTTTAGGCACTACCATCGATGGCCAAGTAAGCAATTGCGAACGAATTTTTCTCTTCAAAAATTTTCACTTTTACATTGAATCTAATCGTTAGATACAATACAACAAAACTCCATAAAGAAGTGTGAAAGCTTCAAACTATATGTTCTTTTATGCAATCTTTATTGAACTAAATGATCAAAATGAGCCTGAAAATGTGGTTTGCAGCTGAGGTATGCAGCAGGAGTGAAGGACATGCTGGACAGGTACTTCAAATGAGAAGACTTCCCTCCACAAAACTACATTGTCAAGGAAGGGAAATTAGCAAGCCAGTATCAGTAATTTGAACCATCAAATTAATTGAGCTTCTTACAAAATTTGAGGGAGGTTTTAGAATAAATCCCTATACATGGAGTCAATTTAAAGTCTCGGGTTTGTATTGCTTTTGTCCCAGAAAGGAAACTCTTAAATGTGATTAAAGTGATATGATTCTGATTATGGGAGAGTATAAAAGTCATGAATTTAAATTGGTTGTATTTAATGGAATTAAGGATTTCTATGTTGTTTTATAACATATATATATGAGATTGTGGTATTTTTTTAATAAAAGTTCAAAAATTCAACAGAAAAAAATTTATTTACCTCTTTTTTTAAAAAGTAAACAAATTATCTATCCCAGCGTTTGTATTCAGTGAATTTCTGTCTCTCACATCAACTAACAACACTATAATAGAGATAAATCTGAATGAACTAGAAACGGATAAATTTCGAGAATGGTATAATTTATTTTGTATATTTAATTCTTTAATTGTTGTCTTAGTATTATTTACCATAAATTTTTGTTTGTTTTAGGATAAACTGTAATGAAATTTTATTAAAAAGTAATTTCTTGCAAATAAACAAAAGAAAAGTAATAGATGTGCAAGAAGTGAAACTATTTGATGTAGATGAGGATTCTTCTGAGGTATTATAAATAATGAAACGATTTTTAATTATTTTGTTCAATTCTCTATATGTCTATAAATATTTTGATGACTTCACATTTTTAATATTTTAAGGCAAAATACTACCACTGCAATGTTTTGATCAAAAGTGTCAAAGATATTAGAGATCCATGGTACATTGCCTACAAAGCTTATTCAACAAAAGTCAATGTTGAAAATAATGAAACTTATTGTCGAAAATGTAAAAACAATAATGTTGAATATGAACCAATGTATACAAAACACCATATTGTTAGTTTTCCATTTTTCCATTCTTCAATCAAATTTTTTTTAAAAAAAACTAAAAATAAATTGTTTCAGATATGTATTCAAAATCACAATAAAAGATATAAGTGTGGAAGTAGAATTGACTTTATTTGATGAGGAAGCAAGATGCATCATCGGCTGTTCCGCAAATGTCCTGGAACATATTAAGAATAAGGTATAATATGTTATTCACATAGTGTTACAAAATTATTAAGAGCTAATTACTTAATTCTTTATGTAGGAAAAAAATGTTGAAGAATTTGATTGAAGGACCAAGAAATCCATTGGAGATGAGTATACTTTTTTGGTCAAATCACAAGATGTCACGTATGGAAGGACAACTACAAGAACATTGACTGGATACAAAATTAAAAAGGATGAATAAGAAGTTACAAGCAATTTTAAGTTGAAGAAAGTTAAAGTTGGAAGTGATGATTGATCTTATAAAAAATACGATGATATCTGCCACGCCCCGCTTCCAAAAAATACGGAATGCAAGCACGTGATATGGCCCAGCGAATGACTTGCGTCATCCATCAGCTGTTATATAAACAGGAAGTAATACAACCACGCATACATTAAGGGAGTAATCACATGAATAACAATAATTAAAATTTAAGCATAAAATAACCAATATAATAACAATTCAACATCTAGAATCAACAAAACAATATTCGGGACAAAAGCCCACAAATACAAGAATTAACAATGTTCAATTTATTTAAGTCTTCAAAACAAAACAATAATTATTTAGGCGGCAATGCAATTCAATTCTTCCACCATTGTTGTTCTCCTAGTCTATCAGGCAATTCTCCTTGATTACCTATAAGCTGTTTATCTAAAAGAGAGAAAAATAAGCATGTCGTGGACAGCAAGTAGAGAAACAGAGAAACAATGACATTTACGGTATAACAATGAATTCAATAAACAATAGAGTCGACGGCAATGAACAATGGAAAAATGGTAACAATGCAATGTGCAATAATGATGATTGATAATGATGAAAATAAACGATAACAATAACGGTAAACAATTACGATAACACTGTTCAATAATGATGACAATATGCAATATCGATGCGATGAAAATCTTAAGTCTATTATTCATTTTAATCCTAACTAATGCACGTACTACTACATTCCATACTACAGGTTCGATGCATACAATCAATTTCTTTTAAACTAAGGTGGTAGATTTTATAGGTCATGTACTCAGCACGATATAACACTGGCTATTGCAGCAATTTCTTGCACAATAACGATAACACTGGCTATTGCAGCAATTTCTTGCACAATAACGATAACACTGACCATTGACGCAATTTCTTACACAATGACGATAACACTGGCCATTGACGCAATTTTTTGCACAATGACGATAACGATATTTTGGGAACGAGGCCCATATTTCCGAGTACAGTCAGTATATTATCAACTACTCTAGTCAACTCTTAACCCAGGTTTGATTAACATTCTTTATTCAATTAACATGCAATACTAATAAGGAATAATAGAGACAGAAATATCAATGGGAAACGATAAGATGAATAATAATGTACACTAGAATGAAGACAACACAACCCTAAGATCATGCAATGTACTCTATACAATTAAATGCACAAAATACAATATTATAGATTCAATTATATATTATCAAACATGGAAACTCAATTCTGGACAGCAGTAGATTGTTGTACTAAAATTGAATTTTCTGATGCTATAAAATAGAAAATGTGGATCCGTCAGAAGTTCTAGAAACTAGACTTCTTCCCGGTTCCAAACCATATTTAAAGTCCAAATTTCGACAACAGTAGCTAGGCAAATTTCAGTGTTCTTTACAGGTTACCGTTTCTGGCTGGTTATCAGTGTTAACTAGTTTCAGTTGTAAAAGCAGAAATTATTCATTTTAAAAATCAGCAAAAACAATTTTCATTACCCTAAGCATGTTAACTATCAATTTGGAAATTATCATGGTGATATTTGATCATTAGTTCATCTATTTAATCAGGTTAATGTGGTATATGCATAAATCTGAAAATAGATAGCAGCTGCAGTAAAATGCTCATAACTCATGCAATATAAGTCAGAATTCAAAAATTCTGGATGTTCTGGAAACTAGACACCTGGGGCTACATTTCATATTCAGAAAGTTATTGATTTTGATGACAGTATCTAGGTTGAAACAGCATGACAATGTTCAGGTTGACAGTAAATTTCAGGGTCTTAATATATTTTTCATGAATAAAATAATGAAGATGTTATGAACGATGAGTTAGGGGTTGACAACATAAATCACAGCAAGTTACATCTATGTGAACATGGTATTAAGATGTATAATGTCTATAACTTTACTAATCACAATCAACCAATACACCAACATCAATCGTATATCAACCAACACTAGCATACAATCTACAATAGTCGTGTAATGTCATGACATGAATTACAATAACAATCCCTATTCATATGTTCAATAATTAACTACATGAATGCATGCAATATCTCTATAAATCAGAGGCAAACGACGGTACGAAGTTAAGACTACTACTTGGATTCACTCGTGTAAATCCGTAGAATTCCAACGATAGATAACAATAGCCGATATACGATAATTAATATAGATCTATTTGCGGAATTCAATAAACAATCTTGAATACGATACAATACAATTTGAGGGTGAAATGACTTACCTTTAGAACGACGATTAGATCTGATATAGGGAATAATGGGATTAGGATCCCGGGCGACAAACCATTAACACGAAGCACGGAAACACGTGCTACCTACATGCAAACACACTCACACAGCAACACAGCAATTCAGCGGATCCTCTCTACACTTCCACAACAGCAAACATAATCCTTTCCCCTTCACACAAATAGCATACACCAAACACGGGATGGGATCCTACTCCATAACACCAAACACCGAACCCACACAGCAAAAACAACAGATTCAAGACCAAACCAAACACCAAACGGCGAAATCCCAACTCTCTCTCCAAACAGAAAACACCAAGTCCACTATCCCTCCTTCTTCTCCACAACGATAGAAAGATAGAGATGGTGGGAGGGAACGGCGACTGGCAGGGCATTGCGGCGGAGAGGGGTGCTCGGGGTAACCGGCGGCGGCACTATGGTCGTGGAGCGACGCAGCGACCAAGGGATGACCGGGGGGGTCGACACTCTGTTTCTCGACGACACAAAGGAGGAGCGGGATGGCGGGGATTCGAGCTCGACGACGACGATGACGGGGATAAGGGCGGTTGGCGGTCAGGCTAGGCACGACGACAAAGGCAGCTTCGGTGAAGAAACAGAGGAGCTCGGTGGGCTCAGGCAAGGGATTCAGTGGTGGTTTTGGGTGGTGACTGCACTGGCGGTGGGCGGTGGGGCTCGGGCAAGTGGAAAAGATGAAGACGATGGCAATGGAGGAGACTCGCTGAGGGTGGTGGAAGAGCGGAGGACGGGTTAAAGGAGAAAGGAAGAAGGTGAAGAGGCGGTTCGATGGTCGTGCTGCGGTCGGGGCGAACACAGGGCGGAGCGACGAAAGTCGCGAGGAGCGGTCGGGGGAAACGTGGATGGGGAGCGATGATGAAAGAAGTCGATAAGCGACGGGATGATGGGTGCAGCAAGGCTCGACTTGGGTGGTCGACAGTGGGTCGACGAAATGGAGGAGGACAAGAGCAAGGAGGCGAGCGGTAGGCTCGAGGTGCTTCAAGCGGAGGAGGAAGACGAGGGCTCGGAGCTTCGAGTTCGGCAATGGCAGAGTTGTGAGGCGCTGAAGGGGAACGAGGTGGAGCAAGCGATGGGTTCTCTAAGGCGGAGCTTCGACGAGGTGCAGAAGGGCGGTAAGAAGACGATGGGAGGGGTGAAGCTTCTCTGTTTCGTTTTCGAAAACAGAGGCGAAGGGAGAGAGACGGGGAGAGAGAGTGAACAGGGGAAGGGTTGTAGGGGGTTATAAGAATAGTAATGATATAATAAATATAATAATTATAATATATAATAATAGGGAGAGATTATAATGATAATTGTTGCCGCTAAATTTGGTGTGGGGACAAACAGATAGTATTTGTGGATTTTTAGGAAAACTGAATAGCAAACCTGTATACCTGTTCCGTCGGAGTTTGACGTTGACTCCCGCCGTATACCTGCGAAAAGTGCGAGACACCGGGGTTGTTCCCGGTGACGCACCCTTCGATGCTCAAGTCAGAAATCAGGGATGATTAAGAAAGAGCGCAAAACTGGAGAAAGATTGATTACCTCTCAATGGAGATGGATGGGGGGTATTTATAGGCGCCGCTAGGATCAGATTAGGAATGTAATCCCCCTGTGGTTAGACAAGGAATGTAATCCCTAATCCCCAGTGAAGGGATAGATATGAATCAGGGCCGTTGATTAGGATTTAATCAGAAACCCTAATTCTATCCCTTCTGGACCGGGTTTGCTGCAGGTTGAAACCCGCACCCAGTTGAGGTGGATCCGTTTGCGGGTAAGTGGGTCTTCGGGGAAGATAACCAGTACCCGCTTCAGACCCGTTGGTAGGTGAAATTACCGTTTTACCCCTGAGCTTCAAGATTCGTGCCCAAATTGGACGGTTCCAATTTAACCCCATTTTTAGCCACATCACGAGCCCCCCACTCCTAAAGACTGAGTTTGATCAGCCTTTGAGGAGTAATTTAGCTGTTTTAATGGCTAGTGGAGTTGTATCGGAGCCCAAATGGATGGTTTTGAATCTCGAAGGGGGTAGCGAGGTGATTTTTCAAGTGGTAAGCTGTTCTTAAGCTTCTCTGGATATTTGGTGGTTTCTATCTATTTTTTTCGAATTATTTACTTAATTTTGCGATGTGTTAACTAGTCGTTCGGGGGTCTTAACAACACATTCTAGGTAATAATTGCTCGTTCAGGGGCTCAAAAACGTTTCCCTGAATTTGTAATTATTTTCTAGAATTTTTAGCTAATTTTCTCGAATTTTTAGTAATTTTTCGCAAATTTTAAGTAAATAAAATGATTTAAATAAATAAAAACTAATTTTTAATACCGATTTATGGCGTAGCGCAATCTGGGCCCTTGATCAGTGCCGAGCGCGATTTCCTGGGCGATCAGACGATCCGCGCTTCTCAGCAGATAGTTTCTTCGTATACGAGGGTCGGTTCCTCGTCCCTTCGGCTCGGCGGGTCGGCACATGGCTCGGAATCAACCGAACTACGTGGCGTGATCCTGGACGTCCATCTCAGCGCGTATCCCCAAAAAACGCTATCTTGTCGTTTAGTGAATGTGGCAAGATCTGAGCCGTCCATCATGACGAGCGCGTTTTTTGACAAGATCCAACGACTGAGGAGGGTCAGCGGATTTTTTCTCCATATACGAGGGTCGGTTCCTCATCCCCTCGGCTCGGCAGATCAGCACGTAGCTCGGAATCAGCCGAACCACGTGGCGTAATCCTGAACGTCCATCTCAGCGCGAATCCCCAAAAAATGCTATCTTGTCGTTTAGTGAACGTGGCCAGATCTGAGCCGTCCATCATGACGAGCGCATTTTTTGACAAGATCCCACGGCTGAGGAGGGTCAGCGGATTTTTTCTTCATATACGAGGGTCGGTTCCTCGTCCCCTCGGTTCGGCAGCTCGGTGCTGATGGCTGAGGCCTGGAGTTAGAAATTTTGAAGCGTCCTGGATTTGAAGCATCGTCAGCCCGTTCTCTCCCTTCGGCTCAACAGCTCGGCTGCTTAGCCAGGCTGTTCAGTAGCTCGGCTAGGTGAACCGGTGGCATGCAGCTCGGAAGGTACACGTGGTCAGATCTGGAGCATCCATCATTGCGTGAATCACGAGGGTTGGGTTCAGATCACGAGAAAACGTTATTTTGTCGTTTTGTGAGCGTGGCGCAATCTGAACCGTCCATCGTGTCTTGACACGAATTTTGGAGAGATCTGACGGTGATTCCGCCTCGGAAGAATTTTTCTCCATATATGAGGGTCGGTTCCTCGTCCCCTCGGCTCGAAAGCTCGGTGCCGATAGCCGAGGCATGGAGTTGGATGTTTTGAAGCATCCTGGATTTGAAGCGTCATCGTCGCTCTTCGGCTCGGCAGCTCGGCTGCTTAGCCAGGCTGTTCAGTAGCTTAGCTAGGCGAACCGGTGGCACGCAGCTCGGAAGGTACACGTGGTCAGATCTGGAGCGTCCATCATTTCGTGAATCACGAGGGTTGGGTTCAGATCACGAGAAAACGTTATTTTGTCGTTTTGTGAGCGTGGCGCAATCTGAACCGTCCATCGTGTCTTGACACGAATTTTGGAGAGATCTGACGGTGATTCCGCCTCGGAAGAATTTTTCTCCATATATGAGGGTCAGTTCCTCGTCCCCTCAGCTCGGAACCTCGGTGCTGAAGCGGAATCAGTAGCTCGGTCGCTTAACCAGACTGTTCGGTAGGTCGGGTAGGCGAACCGGTGGCCGAGTCGTGGACTTGAGCACTTTGTGGAGTCTTTGTTGTGAAACTGAAACGTCGCAACTCTCCGCTTTGGCGCTTTGGCTTCTTAGCGGGCTTTTAAGTTCCCAAGGAGGCCCAAACGTCGCACTGGGGTTATAAGTTCTAACTCCCCCACCCCCAAGCTCATTTCTCACTTTTCACTCCAAGATTTCACTTTTACTCTCTGTGCTCTCTGCTAGCGGCGATTTTTGCTCCAAGGCGGTTACGTTAGCTGTCGCGTGGGCCAGGCGATTTCTGGCGAGCTTATTCCAATCGTGAAGGTCACTTCAAGGTCAGTTTTCTTGCCTTAGCTTTTTTCTAGAGATGTCAAGGGTGAACTCGGGGAGTGAGGCCTCGTCCTCGGGCGATAGTGGTGCCGAGGAGAGGGGGGAGATGGAGATCCGAAGGAAGGGGAAGCAAGTAGCCGAGCCGTCTGGGGCCGTGGCGAGGAAGGAGAAGAAAAAGAGGAGGGTAGTGGCCCAATCTCCTGTGGTCGAGGTGATTGTGGAGAATCCGAGGCAAGCCCCTGAGACGGGCCGGTACCCTTGTGTACTGTCCGGACACACTGGGGTTAGGCAGTACGAGGGCGACCTCTTGAAGAAGGCGGTCATCGGTCAGTCGGAAGTATACAAAGAGAACAACCCGGTTCTGACCACCGAGGCGGATGAAATTGGATCGGTGCTATCTGAGAGGGACCTACTCCGGATCAGAAAAGGGTTCGCCATCCCTCCGGAGTACAAGTTAATTCTCTCCGGCCCCGGGATGCGAGTGAACTCCAAGCTGTCGTCGTCGGATATGTGCATGTTCGACTACGACTCTCTGAACGCCGGACTGCGCTTTCCCCTGCACCCCTTCATTCGTCTGGTCCTCGGGTGGTACTGCCTTGTGCCGACCCAATTCATGCCGAACACATGGCGTCATGTGAACGCCTTCCTGCTCCAGCAACGCTGAGGTCGAGCCGAACCTGACGGTCTTCCGAAGCATGTATCGGATAAACCGAATGCACAAGACCGAGCATCGATACTACCTGGCACGGAGGAAGGGTGTTCGGATTATAGAAAACCCGGACTGGATCAAAGGCTGGAAGGAAAAGTTCTTCATATTGAGGGAGCCATCGATGCTGCAAGTTCTGAGCCGATGGAAAGTAGAGGTGCCAAAGTTTGCGAAGGTCGACCCAGAACTGACTGCAGCCGAGGAGGAAGTGGCGAGGAAGATCGTGGCCCTCCCGATGTTGAGTTGGAGGGAGATGACCGAGTGCTATACGGGTCAGGCCTTAGTCCGATCGACCCGAGTACGCTCCTGACATCTCGCATTTTTTTTTCTAAATCTTTAGCTCGTTTTACTGACTCTCAATTTGTTTGTTGTTTGGTACAGAAGCGCCGAAGATTGACTTTACGGCCATGATGAACGAGAGGGGTAAGGTGGCCGATGGAAGGAAGAGGAAGAGGCCGAGCACGACCGCCTCGTCAGGTCAGCCTCTCAAAGTTGCTTCGGCAGTTGTTCTACCTCCCCCCGTTGCTGAGGTCCCCTCGTCGACGGTGGTTGTTGTCGAAGAGCCTTCAACTCCTGTTGCTTCTGCCCCGATCGGTGGGGCCTTCGACATCTCGGCGGCATTGTCGCTTGAGGCTCCACCGTTGACTGCTCAGGCCGAGGTGATCTTGACCGAGCAGCACAAGCAGCTGTTCGTTCCGAACTGGCGAGTCAAGAATCATGATGGATTGCTCGGGAACTCGCAGATGTCGATGCAGGCCATCAAACACTTGGCGACCCCGAAAGATCGAGCCGCGCTGAAGGCGGGGACGGTCGGAGACGACACCTATGAGGTTGCCCGGTCGCTCGTATCGTTAAGTTTCTCTTGAGAATTTCTTTAAGTCTGTCCTTCGGCCCTTATCTTGTGCTCACTATTATTTCGTTTTGGCAGGCCACTTGTCACTTCAACCATCTCCTTGAAGTGTTCGCCGAACAGGAGAAGGAGTTGAAGGCCGCCAGTGATAAAGATAGGGCAGACAAGGTGAAGGCGGTTCGGCAGCTCGAAGCAAAGCAGAGGCGAGCCGAGGGCTTGGAGCTCCAGGTTGCCGATCTTGTGGCCGACCTGGAGCGAGTAAAGGGGTGGCTCACTGAGGAGTCTGCCAAAGCCGCCAAGGCTGCCGAGGAGCTGGCGACGACAGCCAAGGCCCTGGCCGAGGTGAAGGTGGAAGGAGGCCTTGGCCACGAAGATCAAGGCCGAGGTCGAGGCCGAGGCGAAGAAGCACATGGCCTCGAACATGGAGAAGTCCTACCAGAGGGCGCTCGACCACGTTCAGGACCGCATCCCCGGCTTCGAGCTGGTCGGCTACAGGCTGTGGCCCGGGTCCGCATCAGACGGCGAGGAGGGGGAAGGCAAGAGGAGGAAGGTGACGAGGGAGAGGGCGACGGCGACGAGGAGGTGGTCGCCGATGTAGTGGTGACAAACCCCCAGGCCGGGGCGAGAAATGAGGGGCCGTCCGGCGAAGCGCCTGTGGTCGAGCCGACGCCGCAGGTGGACCCCTGATCTTCTCGTCTTTTTGTAATTTTGCTTTCTTTTCAAAAGTGTAACGCCTTCTTGCGGACTGGCCACCGCTTCTTCTCTTTATGAATGAAAATTTTATTTTAAATTTGTCCAAGTGTTTGGGTCGGTGTATAGTCTCCCAATTGTGACGTTCTTGTATTTCAGATCCCCGATCATGCCCCCAATACCGTAGCGGCTCGGCATCGTGCCGAGCTGTTTAAGCAATCTCGCGAGGCTCGCCTCATGGGTGAGATCGAGCTCACCAGGAGGTTGATATTAAACGTGGAGAAGAAGAACAGCGAGCTTCTGGCCGAGGTGCACCATCTCCGGATAGTTGAGGAGCTCTCGACGAAAGAGGCAGAGCTAACCTCGGTGCTGGCCGAGCGAGATGAACTCGAGAAAAGGGCGAGCAGCTGTAGAAGGTCACGGTCGACAAGAGCATCGAGGTGACCAACTTACGTCGCATTATATCCGATAGCGCTGAGTGCCCCGGTTCGGCGAAACTCCTTCGATTCAAGATAATGGTTAAGGACGATACTCTGAAGGATAGGATTGTCGAGCTCGAGGAGGAGGTGGCTCGACTAAAGCCTCAGCCCTTGAGGGCTAATGTCCGCAGCACTTCCTGCACTCACGAAGAGAGAGAACGGGGGATCACCTTCTACGAGCTAGCGACTCGTGGCCAAGTTATTGGTCGGACAGCAGCCGACGCACAAAGCGGAGTAGCTGTTAGCTGGAGTGGAGCCTTGGTCGGAGCCACCGTTAGGATTAGTGGTGAGGCGGCGTCGCAGTTCGTCGGCCTAGAGACAAGCTCGGAGATAAAAAGACGGAAACCCCGATTGTCTCTTAATCGAAACGTCCCTGTCCCGAGGAGGCACTGAACGAGTTGTGTCGAGCCTTTTACTTCTTGCATCGTCTCTATTGTTGTAATAACATGCCTTGTAAATTTATTTAGTTGCTTTCCCACTGTAACTGTCTGCCTTGTAAATTTACCAAGTATTTTAATAAAATCGAAGTTGTTTTGTTCATCGTTGTGCCGTGTTCGCCTTATTCTCGACGCCGAACCATAAGGACCCATAGTTGTCTTTTTCGAAGGTTTTAGCCGCGGAACTTTAGTTTTTCGGCTCGGAGTATATCGAGGTGTGATAGCTCAGATTTCAGACGCGATCCACGTGGCTCAATCTAGACGGTCGATCATGATCGTGGAACGCATCACGAGGTGGGAGGCACGAATTCCCAAAAAACACTATCTTGTCATTTTGTGGAAACGTGGCACGATCTGATCCGTTTATCACGTTCTAGCACGCATTTTGAGATGATCTAACGGCGAAATTGGTTCGGCAGAATTTTTCTTCATATACGAGGGTCGGTTCCTCGTCCGCTCGGCTCGGGGTATTGAGTGAGCACAGTCGAGCCGAATGCTGGACTCCGAACTACCGCTAGAGTTGCTCGACAGTTGTGGGAGCAGTTCCGAATGGCGATCTGCTTCTAGCTCGCTTACGAGCGAGCTTGCGAAGAAGAGTCGAGCCAAGTGTTGGACTCCGAACCATCGGTAGAGTTGTTCAACGGTTGTGGGAGCGTTCCGAACGGCGACCTACTTCTAGCTCGCTTACGAGCGAACTTGCGAAGTAGAATCGAGCCGAGTGTTGGACTCCGAACCATCGGTAGAGTTGTTCAACGGTTGTGGGAGCAGTTCCGAACGGCGACCTACTTCTAGCTCGCTTACGAGCGAACTTGCGAAGTAGGATCGAGCCGAGTGTTGGACTCCGAACCATCGGTAGAGTTGTTCAACGGTTGTGGGAGCAGTTCCGAACGGCGACCTACTTCTAGCTCGCTTACGAGCGAACTTGCGAAGTAGAATCGAGCCGAGTGTTGAACTCCGAACCATCGGTAGAGTTGTTCAACGGTTGTGGGAGCAATTCCGAACGGCGACCTACTTCTAGCTCGCTTACGAGCGAACTTGCGAAGTAGGATCGAGCGGAGTGTTGGACTCCGAACCATCGGTAGAGTTGTTCAACGGTTGTGGGAGCAGTTCCGAACGGCGACCTACTTCTAGCTCGCTTACGAGCGAACTTGCGAAGTAGGAATCGAGCCGAGTGTTGGACTCCGAACCATCGGTAGAGTTGTTCAACGGTTGTGGGAGCAGTTCCGAACGGCGAACTACTTCTAGCTCGCTTACGAGAGAACTTGCGAAGTAGAATCGAGCCGAATGTTGGACTCCGAACCATCGGTAGAGTTGTTCAACGGTTGTGGGAGCAGTTCCGAACGGTGACCTACTTCTAGCTCGCTTACGAGTGAACTTGTGAAGTAGGATCGAGCTGAGTGTTGGACTCCGAACCATCGGTAGAGTGAATAGTGAAGGCAGAGAGATGTAAGCACTTTTTACAAGTAAAATATGAAAAAACTTTCTTTATTGATGACTAATGGCCGGCTGCTTCTAAAGTTGCGAGCCATTATTACAAGAGAAAAATAAAAGAAAATCATTACAAGTAATAGGAGAGGAATGGTTCGACATCTCGAAATACTTAGAGAGGCGTTGGTGCTCTCTCTTGGTATTTTAAGAGATGGTTAGCATTCCAAGTCCTGGGGATCTCCCTGCCTTCGAGATCTTCTAGTCTGTATGTGCCGGGGCGGACTACTTTGGCGATCTTGTAAGGTCCCTCCCAATTTGGGGGCAATTTGCTCTTCTGACCTGGGAATGAGATGGCCAACTTTCTGAGGACCAGGTCCCCTTCTTTGAGGTCCGTGGGGCGGACTCTCTTGTTGTATGCCAACTCAATCCTTCTTCGGTAGCTTTGTTGACGAAAGGCAGCTCTTTCTCGGATCTCATCTATCAGGTCTAGACTTGCCCGGAGCTCTCTGGCGTTTTGCTCTTCTTCATAAGCTATTAGACGAGGAGAGGGTATTCCGACTTCTAGGGAGATGATGGCCTCGGACCCATAGGTGAGATTAAATAGGCTCTCTCCTGTGGGGGTCCGTTTTGTGGTGCGGTAGTTCCACAGCACGTTGGGAAGCTGATCGACCCATAAGCCTTTGGAACACTTATCTAACCTCTTCTTAATGCCAGAGAGGATCTGTCGGTTAGCATTTTCGGCTTGGCCATTCGACTGGGGATGAGAAACGGAGGAGAACCGGTGTTGGATGGCAAGGTCTTCGCATAGAGCTCGGAAGGCAGCCCCGGTGAACTATGTTCCGTTGTCTGTTATCAGGACCCTAGGGACGCCGAATCGGCAGATCACGCTCTTCCAAAAGAACTGAACAACCTTGTTCTCGGTGATCGTGGCCAAGGGCTCGGCCTCTATCCATTTTGAGAAGTAGTCGATCGCCACAACTAAGAATTTGAACTGTCCGGGAGCTTGTGGAAATGGCCCTAGTAAATCCATCCCCCACATTGCAAAGGGGATCGGACTTGATAGGAAAGTGAGTGGAGCTTGTGGGAGGCATCGGATGTCGGAGTACTTCTGACAGGAGCTGCATTGCCGAACGTGCCGTTCGGCGTCTCGTAGGAGAGTGGGCCAGAAATATCCGTAATTCAACACTTTGCGCGCTAGAGCTCTGGACCCCGAATGTGCCCCGCCGATGCCCTCATGAAGTTCTTGCAGGGCGTAGTCAGCTTGCCCGGGGGAGAGGCATCTCAGGTAAGGCCGGCCGTCTACCTGTGTGAAGGAGCGTTTATATAGGATACCTCCGATTAGTGTGTAACGCTCAGCTCGGGTTCTCACTCTTCGAGCTTCCTTGGGATCATCGGGGAGGAGTCCATCCCTTAAGAATTCGACAAGGGGTTTCATCCAGTTGTCTTCGAGCAGGACAGGCAGCGACTCCATAGAGTCGGGAGTTTCGTCCTCTATACTTGGCTTCAGAAGGACCTCTATCATGACGGTCTGCTCGAGACCTTGAAGGGAGGAAGAGGCTAGTTTGGAGAGGGCGTCGGCTTAAGCATTTTCTTCCCGGGGTATGCGTTGGATGAAGGCTTCTTCAAACAGTGCCATGAGGCTCCTGACCTTGGCTAAGTATTTAACCATCCTGTCATTACGTGCTTCATATTTGCCGAGGACCTGATTCACGACTAGCTGAGAGTCGCTAAAGATCCTGAGGCATTGCGCCCCTGCATTGCGAGCCATTCCAAAGCCGGCTATGAGTGCCTCGTATTTTGCTTCGTTGTTAGAGGCCTTGAAATTGATACGGAGGGAGTATTAGAGGATGAATTCATCTGGGCCTGCCAGAATGACCCCTGCCCCGCTTCCCTCATTGCAGGAGGATCCGTCCACATAAACCGACCAGACGGGTGGTCCCTTCACTGTTTGGCTGGACTCGGGGATGGTACTTTCAACTATGAATTCCGCTAAGGCCTGAGCCGTGATCACGGTCCGAAGCTGATAAGTTATATCGTGCTGGCTCAGCTCGATAGACCACTTCATAAGGCGACCTGAGGTCTCTGGCTTGTGGAGGACCTACTTCAGCGGTTGGTCGGTAAGAACGACCACCGAATGGGACTGAAAGTACGGGCAAAGCTTTCTCGCGGCCATCACCAGGGCATAAGCCATCTTTTCTATCTTCGGGTAGCGGAGTTCGGCATCCCGAAGTACTTTGCTCACATAGTAAATGGACTTTTGAGCCCAGTCTTCTTCCCTTACTAAAACGGCACTGAGAGTCTGTTCGGAGGCTGCCAGGTAGAGGTAGAGGGGTTCTCCAGGAATTGGTTTACTGAGGAGAGGAGGATTGACAAGGTAAGCCTTGAGCTGGTCGAAGGACTCCTGTTGCTGTTGTCCCATTCAAAACCTTTAGCCCCCCTGAGGGCCTTGAAGAAGGGGAGGCATTTCTCTCCGAACTTCGAGAGAAAACCCCCTATGGCGGCTAAGCGGCCTGTTAACCTCTGAACTTCCTTAACATTCTTGGGAGGGGCCATGTCTAATATGGCCTTGATTTTCTCAGGGTTAGCTTCAATTCCTCGTTGGCTGACCATGAAGCCGAGGAACTTTCCTGACGAGACACCGAACGCACACTTGTTCGGATTGAGTCTCATGTTGTGCTTTCTCAGAACGTCAAATGCCTCTTGGAGGTCGGTTACATGATCGGGACCTCGGATGCTTTTTACAAGCATGTCGTCAACATACACCTCCATATTACGGCCAATTTGAGCTTGGAAAACCTTGTTGATGAGGCATTGATACGTTGCTCCTGCATTCTTCAGACCGAAGGGCATAACCCTGTAGCAATAGAGGCCCTGATCGGTCACAAATGATGTCTTCGGGATATGTGGGGGGAACATCCGGATCTGGTTGTAGCCTGAGAAGACGTCCATGAAGCTAAGGAGTTCATGCCCCGAGGTGGCATCGATCAAAGTGTCAATACTCGGAAGAGGGAAGGGATCCTTGGGGCAAGCCTTGTTGAGATCGGTAAAATCGATACAGATCCTCCAAGTCCCGTTAGACTTCTTCACCATTACTACATTCGACAACCACTCGGAATAGTTCACCTCTTGTATGAACCGGGCCTTCAAGAGCTTGTCCACCTCCTCTTTTATAGCTAGTTGTCGCTCGGGGGCGAACTTGCGCCTCTTCTGTTGAACCGGTTTGGACCCCAGAACAACGCTGAGGTGGTGGACCAAGAGCTCTTTGGAAATTCCGGGCATGTCTGCAGCTGACCAAGCAAAGAGGTCTCGGTTCCTTCGGATGCACTGTACAATGTTCGAGCATAGGGCGGACGGGAGGGTCTTGCTAACAAAGAACTTTCGAGTTGGATTCTGCTCAGAGAAGAGCACTTCCTCTAACTCATCCACCGGCTCGGATGTTGGCCGGGCAGCGTCTTGAGGTATTTCCAGAGTTTCTAGGGAGAGGACTGGACCGACGGTAGAGGTCATATAGCACTTACGTGCCGTTTCCTGATTGCCCCTTACTTCCCCTACTCCGGCCCGGGTGGGGAATTTCATCTTCAGATGGTACGCCGAAGGAACAGCTTCGAGAGCTGCTAGGCCGGGTCGGCCTAGGATGACATTGTAAGCTGCAGGGACATCCACAACCATAAAGTTCATCGCTTCCGTTCGGGTAGTAGGAGTTTTGCCAGCGGTTATGTCGAGGGTGATCACCCCTTCAATAGTCACTGGCACTCCCGTGAACCTATGGAGCGTGTAGCCGGCGGGCTTGAGTCTATCTCGGGAGAGTTTGAGGCCCTTGAAAGCGGCGAGGAAGAGGATGTTAACGGAGCTGCCATTGTCCACTAGGATCCTCTCCACTTTGAAGTTCGCCATGTGGAGACTGATAACGAGTGCGTCACAATGGGGCGTTCGGACACCCTCAAGGTCTTCATCTGAGAATGTGACGGGCACTCCGAGGCCCTTAGGAGGAGGGTTGGCGCAACCGAGTTGACTTCTCTTATAAATGCCTTTTGAGAGAGTTTGAGGAGCCCCCCATTGGGCCACCATGGATGAGGTGCAGGACACGCTCCTCCTCGAAGTCGGGCGTTTCATCGCGTTCCGGACGCTTATTAGCCCCCCGAGGCGGGGGAGGAAGTTCGGCTCGGTCCTTTCTTACGAACCTGGTCAGCTGCCCCCTCTGGATGAGGGCTTCTATCTCATTCTTCAGGGCCCAACAATCATTGGTGTCGTGGCCGTGGTCCCGATGATAACGGCACCACTTCTCTTTATCCCTTTTCTTGGCAGGGGTGTTCATCATCGGAGCAGGAGGTATGATCCCTTCCTTCTCAACTTCCATCAAAATGGTAGAGACATTAGTGGTGAGGGGAATAAACTTCTCGAATCTAGGGGGAGGTCGGCGCTGGCCGGCATTATCCTTCTGGAGCTTCTTGGCTCCTTCCTCTTCTGTTCCCTTTCTCTTAAACCCGGAGGAAGACCCCTCCAAGTTGGGGTGGTGCTCGGCTTCTTCGGCCCGAATGTACTTTTCACTTTGGAGGAGGAGGTCAGAGAAGTTCTGTGGGGGCTTCTTGGCGAGGGAGGAGCGGAGGTTGGAATTGAGGACATTGGACTGAAATGCTGCTGCAGCGACCGACTGGTCGAGGGATGCTATGGACCTGGCTTCAGCTGTGAACCTCTTCACATAGTCTCTCAACTTCTCACCCTTCTTCTGGTGGAGGTAAAGTAACGAGATGCTGGTCTTCTCAGTTCTACGGCTACTTACAAAATGGGTGACGAAGAGGGTCTCGAATTGCTCGAAGGAGAATATTGAGGATGGGGCGAGGCGAGAGTACCATTCTCGAGCCGGACCTTTGAGAGTTGCGGGGAAGGTTTTACAGAGCAGAGCATCGGAAGCTTGATGGATGAGCATTAGGGTCTTGAAGCTCTCGATGTGATCGACGGGGTCAGTTTTCCCGGAGTAGGTCTCAAATTGAGGAGGCTTAAAGCCGATTGGTACAGGTGCATCCATTATGGTTCGGGAAAAAGGAGGTCTGCTAGGACGAAGGGTCCTTCCTCTAAGTTCTTCTTCTCGGTCTAACTGACCCAAGCGCCTCTCCATCTCATGGAGACGGCGGTACACAGCGTCGTCCCTTCGACGGTAATCAGCCGAGCCTCTAGACTCGTCTTCGTACGAGGGAGAGCGGGGGCTACGACGACGGTAGCTCCTGGAGTGGCGAGGACTTTGCACATGCCGGGAGTTGCTGGGAGCTGGAGGAGGAGATGGGGACCGTCGGCAAGGACTTCAGACCGGAGGAGGACAGGGGATCTTGGGTGCATTGGTGTTGGGACGGAGATTGAGAGCTTGTAGGACGGTCGCTTGGAACTGGTGGAACTCGGCACGGGTGATGGGTACCTCATCGTTCCTAGGCTGTTGCCGACCTGCGGGGGAGTGTGGCCTTCTTCTGTAATGCTCGGGGGACTCTCTCCGCCCCCTTCGGGTAGGGGACCTTCTGTATTCTCGACGGTGAGGAGACCGCTCATCTGGACGGTGTTGGCGGGAGGTTCCCTCTCGGGCCCGCTTTTCATCCAGATGGCGGCGAAGGTCCTCATCCTTCTGCCGATTGAGGACGGTGTGGTGGTGATCGGAAGCTCGGGGATGGTGAGAGGCCATAGAGTCTGAAGAGGCGTTATGGATGGAGACGTGGTCCGGATGGAAAGGTTGTTTCTGTGGATTGGGACCCTTTGGAGGTTGTTGATTCTGCGGAGGGGGTAGGTCCTGTTGAAGAGGGTCCACGGCTTGAGGAGGAAGTTGCCTCTGCTGTTGAGCGGGCTGAGGGGGAACTTCCTGCTGCTGATCGGGGTTGGGTCCTCGGTTGGACCCTCTGGATCTGACTTTCCTCGGAGGCATGGCTGGAGAGATCTGTCCAACGGGAAGAGGGGAGGTTGCTATTCGTTAGCTTCCTACAGACGGCGCCAATCTGTTGCCGCTAAATTTGGTGTGGGGGCAAACAGATAGTATTTGTGGATTCTTAGGAAAACTGAATAGCAAACCTGTATACTTGTTCTGTCGAAGTTTGACGCTGACTCCCGCCGTATACCTGCAAAAAGTGCGAGACACCGGGGTTGTTCCCGACGATGCACCCTCCGACGCTCAAGTCAGTAATCAGGGATGATTAAGAAAGGGCGCAAAACTGGAGAAAGATTGATTACCTCTCAATGGAGATGGATGGGGGGTATTTATAGGCGCCGCTTGGATCAGATTAGGAATGTAATCCCCCTGTGGTTAGAGAAGGAATGTAATCCCTAATCCCCAGTGAAGGGATAGATATGAATCAGGGCCGTTGATTAGGATTTAATTAGAAACCCTAATTCTATCCCTTCTGGACCGGGTTTGCTGCAGGTTGAAACCCGCACCCAGTTGAGGTGGATCCGTTTGCAGGTAAGTGGGTCTTCGGAGAAGATAACCAGTACCCGCTTCAGACTCGTTGGTAGGTGAAATTACCGTTTTACCCCTGAGCTTCAAGATTCGTGCCCAATTTGGACGGTTCCAATTTAACCCTATTTTTAGCCACATCAATAATCATTGGAGAGATATGGGGAATTGGGGTTACGGGATTAAATAATGAGATGATGGGGAAATCAATAGGCTGATTATTAGGGTCAAAGAGAGTGGGGTAGTTATTAGGCAGTGAATAGGAGAGAATGTGGGGATTTGGCCGTTGATGATTATTTGGGTAATGGGTTTAGGGTAGACTATGGTTTGGGTTTGGAATCCAATAGGAGATGGGCATGGATCGAGCTTCAAATCAAATAATTAAATAATAAGATATAGGCCAAAATCAATGGGCTTTAACAAAAATAATAATACTACTACTAATAACAACACATAATACTAATAATAATAATAATAATAATAATAATAATAATAATAATAATAATAATAATATCAATAATAATAATAATAATAATAATAATAATAATAATAATATCAATAATAATATCAATAATAATAATAATAATAATAATAATAATAATAATAATAATAATAATAATAATAATAATAATATCAATAATAATAATAATAATAGTAATAATAACATTATACAACAAAATAAGAATTTGGTTTATCAACTTTATATTAAAATAATCCAAATAGGAATATATATAGTCGATCAAAAATGGAAAGTGAAGTTAAAATACAATATTATTTGAAATAACATAATTTTCATTTAGAAAAGATTTTAATAGATTATTCAAAACAAATTTAACAAATAATAATCGAAACACAGAAAATATTCGGAAAATACGTATTTACGGAAATGGGGGTTACAATATCAGTTTAGGATTTATTAATTAATTTGTTCTTTTTTAATATCTTTTTTTAATATCAGTTTTAAGTTTAAGAAAGTTAAAATCGAAAATGATGATTTATCTTATGAAAAATACAATAATTATATATTTATGTTTTAGATGAAACTATTATGGATATAGTTTTCTCTTACATCGTATGAATTTTGGTCCATTTGATTAAGCTTGAGTTTTTAATACTTGCTTGAAATCTGATTTCGATGAGCTTGTTGTCGCTTGAGTAATTTAATTCATGGTTTACTTATTAAGATGATTGACTAAGTCGAATTTGTAGTATGGGTGTGCAAAATGCAAGTGTGTTTTGTCTGTCTAACTTGTTAACTAGAATAGTTAAAATATTAAACATTCATGTGCACCAAGTCACGTGCACTTGGTGGACGGTAAATTTCAACTAGTATATATATATATATATATATATATATATATATATATATATATATATTGAAGGGGAAATGACCAAATGATACCTAAAGTTTATCCTACTTTCCAAATAGCACCCAAACTTTTTATAACACCCCAATAGCACCCAAAGTTTTTAAAATAGGATAAAAAAGCACATGCCGTTAAGTTTTCCATTAAGTTAATGAAATATTTTCCAAATATACCTCCTAACAGGTTTAAACCCATGTGAAATGTTGAAATTACCATCATCTCCTTATACAAATTACAAAATCTATCCCCATCACCACCACCGCCGACCACCATCTCCATCGTCTCCATCAACCACCACCACCATCATCTCCAACCACCTTCTCCACTACCAACCACCATCTCCACCACCTTCGAAACCCGTCATCATCACCTTCATCTCCACCCAAAGTTTATAAAAAAATCAAAACAAGAGAAACTAGAAAAAATGGAGAATAACCGAAATGAATGAAGAAAGGCATGGGGTCATCTATGTAATTTCACACTATTTCCGCTTATAATTAACAGAAGGGGTTTTTTTGTCATATTTTAAAAACATCGGGTGCAATTTGGGTATTACAAAAACTTTTGGTGTTATTTGAGAATTAAGGTAAACATTTGGTGATATTTCGTCCTATCCCATATTTTAAAAAGGGTTTTTCTCACATGGGTCACTAACAAATATTTCAATTCCATATACTTCACTCACAAATACTTAATTCCATGTAACTCTATAATATGAAATTCATTCCAAATAACCACTTTTGTTACCAAAATTTAATTCCATATAACTAATTTAAAATTACTTATGTAGAATTAAATATTTGTGAGTGAGATATATGGAATTAAAATATTTGTTAATGACCCAAATGGAAAAAACCCTTTTAAAAAAATGCATAATAAAGCATAGTGAGAGCATATGTAGTCGTTGACTATATACTCTTTTTTTTTTACCAAAAAAAAAAAAAGAAAAAATGACGCTGTTGTCGTTCGCTATATACCCAAAATTTGGGTATTGGGTGAACAATCGTCTGCTATACTTGAAAGACGAAATGGCTTTTTGGAAAAAAAATAGCCGACAAAATATGATCTTTCGTCCGTTCAATCAGACGAAAGATCATCTTTCGTTGCTGGTTTTTTATTTATTTATTTAAATATTGGACGGTAGATCATTTCCCGTTCCTTTTTTTTAAAGTGATCGGACGGGAAATCATTTCCCGTCCCTTCATTTTTTTAAAATTTCGACGGACGGGGAATGATTTCCAGTCTGATCGAATTAAAAAAGAAAAGCACTTCGGTTGATTAGAACATGATTTCGGTTGATTAGCACTTCGGGTGATCTAATCAACTGATGTGCTTTTTTTTTAATTCGATCGGACGGAAAATGATTTACCATCCGTCAAAATTTAAAAAAAAATTTGAAGGGACGGGAAATGATTTCTCCTCCGATCATTAAAAAAAAATGGAACGGGAAATGATCTACCGTGCAATATTTTAATAAATAAATAAAAAAACCTGCGACGAAAGATGATCTTTCGTCTGATTGAACGGACAAAAAAATCATATTTCGTCAGCAAATTTTTTCCAAAAAGCCATTTCATCTTCCAAATACAGCAGACAACTGTTCACCCAATACCCAAATTTTGGGTATATAGCAAACGACTGCAGCGTCATTTTTTCTATATTTTTTTCAAAAAAAATGAGTACATAGCCAACGACTACAGATGCTCTCACTATCCTTTATTATGCATTTTTTTAAAAGGGTTTTTTCCATATGGGTCACTAACAAATATTTTAATTCAATATATCTCACTCACAAATATTTAATTCCATATAAGTAATTTTAAGTGAGTTATATAGAATTAAATTTTGGTAACAAAAGTGGTTATTTGGAATGAATTTCATATTATAAGTGAGTTACATGGAATTAAGTATTTGTGAGTGAAGTATATGGAATTGAAATGTTTGTTAGTGACCCATGTGAGAAAAACCCTTTTTAAAATATGGGATAGGACGAAATATCACCAAATGTTTACCTTAATTCTCAAATAACACCAAAAGTTTTTGTAATACCCAAATTGCACCCGATGTTTTTAAAATATGACAAAAAAACCCTTCTGTTAATTTTAAGCAGAAATAGTGTGAAATTACATAGATGACCCCATGCCTTTCTTCTTTCATTTCGGTTATTCTTCATTTTTTCTAGTTTCTCTTGTTTTGATTTTTTTATAAACTTTGGGTGGAGATGAAGGTGATGATAACGGGTTTCGAAGGTGGTAGAGATGGTGGTCGGTAGTGGAGATGGTGGTTGGAGATGGTGGTGGTGGTGGTTGATGGAGATGGTGGAGATGGTGGTCGGCGGTGGTGGTGATGGGGATAGATTTTGTAATTTGTATAGGAGATGATGGTAATTTCAACATTTCACATGAGTTAAACCCGTTAAGAGGTATATTTGGGAAATATTTCATTAAATTAACGGAAAACTTAATGGCATGTGCTTTTTCATCCTATTTTAAAAACTTCGGGTGCTATTAGGGTGTTAAAAAAAGTTTGGGTGCTATTTGGAAATCAGGATAAACTTTAGGTATCATTTGGTCATTTCCCCTTCAATATATATATATATATATATATATATATATATATATATAGAGAGAGAGAGAGAGAGAGAGAGAGAGAGAGGTTCGGGTGAGAACCATTCCCTGGGGTGAGAACCTAAGGGCCTATCCCAGCCATTCATCTGACTAATATTAACGGTCTAGATGTTATCCGTTATAATTAATTAGATTAATTAATTTTTGATTTTAGATGTCAATCCCTTTAATTAAGCGTTGGGGACCGCAAAATAAAAGGAAGGAAGATATTAGACAGATTTTTCGGTCAATATTAGACAGATGACTACACTTATCAACTATATCATATCATTTACTAAAATTATAACAAATTTGACCAAATATTGTTTTCATTTTATAATTGCAATAGTATAAACCCTGGATAAAAAAGGATGAAGAACCCCACCCTGTTTAACCAAAACTCGTATACAAACTAGTTCACCCTATAAAAATAACGAAGAAATGTTATAAAACCAATTAGAGTGAGCTAATGTGTGTGCCAAAAACCAAATATAAAAGTCTTCTTTAATTTTCTAGAAGGAATGAACGAATTGGTGATGATTCTGAAGTTGCTATTAAGTTGGGATACAAAATCTTCTCGAATAGCAACTGTAATAATTATAAATAGCAACTGTATAAATTATAAATAGCAACTGAAATAATTATAAATAGCAACTGAAATTGGTGAAGGAATACTATAAATAGCAACTGAAGTTAAAATTATAAATAGCAACTGAAGTTGCTATTGTATCTACTTACAATACAGTCAGTTGCTATATAGTGAACGAATTGGTGAAGGAACGAATTGGTGATGATTCTGAAGTTGCTATTAAGTTGGGATACAAAATCTTCTGGAATAGCAACTGTAATAATTATAAATAGCAACTGTATAAATTATAAATAGCAACTGAAATAATTATAAATAGCAACTGAAATTGGTGAAGGAATACTATAAATAGCAACTGAAGTTAAAAGCAACTGTAATACATATATATAGCAACTGAAATACATATATATAGCAACTGTAATACATATATATAGCAACTGAAATAATTATAAATATAGTAACTGAAATACATATATATAGCAACTCGAATAGCAACTGTAATACATATATATAGCAACTGAAATACATATATATAGCAAGTTGCTATTAAGTTGCTATTAAGTTGGGATACAAAATCTTCTCGAATAGCAACTGTAATAATTATAAATAGCAACTGTATAAATTATAAATAGCAACTGAAATAATTATAAATAGCAACTGAAATTGGTGAAGGAATACTATAAATAGCAACTGAAGTTAATTAAAAGCAATTGTAATACATATATATAGCAACTGAAATACATATATATAGCAACTGTAATACATATATATAGCAACTGAAATAATTATAAATATAGCAACTGAAATACATATATATAGCAACTCGAATGGCAACTGTAATACATATATATAGCAACTGAAATACATATATATAGCAACTGTAATACATATATATAGCAACTGAAATAATTATAAATATAGCAACTGAAATACATATATATAGCAACTCGAATAGCAACTGTAATACATATATATAGCAACTGAAATAATTATACAGCTACCACTTAAACAGCAACTGTAATAATTATAAATAGCAATTGTAATAAACAGTAACTGTAAGGAACGAAATGGTGAATGATTCTGCAGTTGCTATTAATTTGGGAAACAAAATCTTCTCCAATATTTTACGGGAATAAATTATTTCTCTCTCCAGTTTGACCAAATTTGCCTTAACCGTCGCACACAAAAAAAGGCAATTTATAATTATTCCTTTTATTACGCGGTCCCCATCCCTTAATTAAAGGGATTGACATCTTAATGCAAAAATTAATTAATCTTATTGTTTAATTTAAAAAAATCTTGACCGTTAAGATTACACAGATGAATGGCTGGGATAGGCCCTTAGGTTCTCACCCCAGGGTTGGTTCTCACCCGAACCGACCCATATATATATATATATATATATATATATATATATATATATATATATATATAGTAATGTTCCGTTGTGCACTAGGCCTCTGTGTGCACTCAGCCTTCCCGCCTTCGTATTGACGATCCGAACCGTTCATATTGATCTACACATCTAAATTAGTCTAAATATGTAAAATCAAATCATTTGAAATTCATTTGCCCATCCATTGAAGTGTTACAAAATTGTATGGCTAAAAATCATTATTTTTCATAGTCACATGATGGATGGGAAAATAAATTTTAAATAATTTGATTTTATATATTTAGACTAATTTAGACGTCTAGATCAATGTGAATGGTTCAGATCATCGATACGAAGGCGAGAAGGCCGAGTGCACATGGAGGCCTAGTGCACAACGGAACATTTGTATATATCTGTATAATAAAACACAAAGAAAGCTATCAAGTGGCTCTTCTTCAATCCCCTAAAAATCAAAGGTCCAGATCTAACCTCACAAAACATATTAACCCCCCAAAAGTTTCCCCCCAAAACTCAAATTCAAATCCTCCACCTAAAACAACTCCTATATTTATTTAATTTTTTTTCTCCCTCTCACTCTCTCCATCCCTCTTCTATTCAAAAAATTAAGAAAATAAAATTTTTTAAAATTTCTAAAAAATCAAAAATAAAAAAACTAAAAAAATTATAAATTTAAATTTTAAAATAATTCAAAAAAATCATATAATATGTTTTTTGCTCTATGTTTGTTACTTCAATTAATTTGCCGGACCTCCAAAACTATTTTATATGATTAAACAAGGTGCACCGTTTTGAAGACGTGCCGTAGGCAGGTGTTAACGGGCAAACCTAGTATGTATATATATATATATATATATATATATATATATATATATATATATATATATATATATATATATATATACACAAATGTTCTGTTGTGCACTAGCCTCCGTGTGCACTCTGTGGCCTTCGAAGGTTCATATCGACGATCTGAACCATTCACATTGATCTTCACGTCTAAATTAGTCTAAATATGTAATATCAAGTCATTTGAAATTCATTTGTCCATCCATAATGTCATTATAAAAAAATGATATTCAGCCGTATAATTTTGTAACACTTCAATGGATAGACAAATAATATATATATATATATATATATATATATATACACACACACACACAAATGTTCCGTTGTGCACTAGCCTCCGTGTGCACTCTATGTTCACTCAACCATGGGACCTTCATATCGACGATCTGAATCGTTCACATTGATCTACATGTCTGAATTAGTCTAAATATGTAAAATCAAGTCATTTGGAATTCATTTGTCCATCCATAATGTCATTATAAAAAAAATGATATTCAGACATACAATTTTGTAACACTTCAATGGATGGACAATAAATTTCAAATAATTTGATTTTATATATTTAGACTAATTTAGACGTGTATATCAATGTGAACGGTTCAGATTGTCGAATGAATGTCTGAAGGCTGAGTGCACATAGAGTGCACATGGAGGCTAGTGCACAACAGAAGGGAACCCTCTCTCTCTCTCTCTCTCTCTCTCTCTCTCTCTATATATATATATATATATATATATATATATATGGTAAAAGGGATACGAGCAACTTGCTCATTTAATAAATGAGCAATTGATGAGGTGGCATGCATGTGATACATTGAGTATCTAATCACTTTTAGGATTTCCCAATTACATGCATGCCATCTCATCACTTGCTCATTTACTAAATGAGCAAATTGCTCATATCCCTTTTTCCCATATATATATATATATATATATATATATATATATATATATATATATATATATTGAAGACGAAATGACCAAATGTTATATATATATATATATATATTGAAGACGAAATGACCAAATGATACCTAAAGTTTATCATAATTTCCAAATAGCACCCAAACTTTTTATAACACTCTAAGAGCACCCAAAGTTTTTAAAATATGATGAAAAAGCACATGTCGTTGAGTTTTCCATTAAGTTAATGAAATATTTTCCAAATATACCTCTTAACGGGTTTAAACCCGTGTGAAATGTTGAAATTACCATCATCTCCTTATACAAATTACAATCTATCCCCATCACCACCACCGCTGACCACCATCTCCACCATCCCCATCATCTCCCACCACCATCACCACCACTGACCGCCATCTCCACCATCTCCATCAACCACCACCACCATCATCTTCAACCACCATCTCCACCACCTTCGAAACCCATCACCATCACCTTCATCTCCACCCAAAGTTTATAAACAAATTTCAAAACAAGAGAAACTAGAAAAAAAATGAAGAATAACTGAAAATGAAAGAAGAAAGGCATGGGGTCATTTATGTAATTTCACACTATTTCTGCTTAAAATTAATAGAAGGGGTTTTTTGTCATATTTTAATAACTTCGGGTGCAACTTGGGTATTATAAAAACTTTTGGTGTTATTTGAGAATTAAAGTAAACTTTTGGTGATATTTCGTCCTATCCCCTATTTTTAAAAAGGGTTTTTCTCACATGGGTTGCTAACAAATATTTCAATTCCATACATCTCACTCACAAATACTTAATTCCATTTAACTCACTTATAATATGAAATTCATTCTAAAAATAACCACTTTTGTTACCAAAACTTAATTCCATATAACTCACTCAAAATTACTTATATGGAATTAAATATTTGTGAGTGAGATATATGGAATTAAAATATTTGTTAGTGACCCATATGGAAAAGACCCTTTTAAAAAAATGCATAGTGAAAGCATCTATAGTCGTTGGCTATATACTCATTTTTTTGAAAAAAAATTTAGAAAAAATGACGCTGTAGTCATTTGCTATATACCCAAAATTTGGGTATTGGGTGAACAGTCGCCTGCTATATTTGGAAGACGAAATGACTTTTTCGAAAAAAATAGCCGACGAAATATGATCTTTCGTCTGTTCAACCAGATGAAGGATCATCTTTCGTCGCTGGTTATTTTATTTATTTATTTAAACATTGGACGATAGATCATTTCCTGTCCGAATTATAAAAAAATTTTGATCGGACCGTCCCTCCAATTTTTTTTTATTTAAAATTTTGACGGACGGGAAATCATTTCCCGGAAAATCATTTCACGTCCGATCGAATTAAAAAAGAAAAAAACACGAATGATAGATCATCTACCGTCCCATGCATTTCTTCATATTTTGGTGAAAAATATTCTATAGGCTAGAGCCTATAAATATTTATGTGTGTATTGATTAGGTATTAATTGAAATTTAATTAAGAATTAAGATTTATTTAAGATTTAATAAGATTAAATTAGGATTAAATTAAGTGTTAATTAGAAATTAATTAAGAGTTAATTTTTTTTATTATAAATTCTCATATGGGAAATGATTTCCGTCCATTGGTTTTTTATTTTTTTAAATAAATAAATATTAATAGACGGGAAATCATTTATCGTCCGTCAATTTTTTAAAACTAAAACTCAAAATTTGGGTTCAAACAACTATAGCTGAAACCCTAATTTCTATTCATATATGCCAAATATCCAAAATTTGACTGTCTACTTAATGCTCTGAGACAGACTAGTTTCATATAAAAAAAAGTTAAATTTTAGGAAAATTTCTTACAATTTAGAGCATCTCCAACCACGCTAGCTATTTTGGCTAACTAAAATAGCCAAAATGGATAACAAATAGATAATTTGGCTAGCGAAAAAAGTCTCAACTCCAACCATGTTATCTATTTTGAATAACCATTAATAATTTAAAGTCCAAAATTAAATAAAATAAAAATATAAAATAAAAGCCCAATATAAAATAAAATTTCCAAGTCCACAAATAAAATTTCGCAATTTTCGCGATTGATTTCCGCGATTCCTCCAACAACAGAAATATAAATGTCGCGATTTCGCAATTTTCACGATTGATTTCGCAATTTTCGCGATCGATTTCCGCGATTTTGCAATTTTGTGGTTTTGGGAAGAAGTTTAGCGAGCGTACATACTCGCCAGATCTGACGAGTGAATATTAAATATCTATTTTGACGAGTGGTTTAGCTAGTTCCGTTGGAGCATATTTTTATCTTTATATTAGCTATTTTGGTTAATATTAAAAAATGGCTAGCATGATGGTTGGAGATGTCTTATCCATTAGAATTTTAATGAAGTTGGAGAGAGTTTGACTGATCACTTTAACCACATTTCGGAGTTTGCCGAAGAGACTAAACATGAACATAGTGATTTGTAGCAACAAAGCGACCAGACTGTAGTAAATCTAATTGGGCCAAGAAGAAGGCGACGGCCATGGCGACTCTGAACCCTTGCATAGCCTTAACCATTCATTTCGCCTCCGCCTCCGCCACTAAACTCCAACGGCGGCTCTCCTCTTCCTCTTCGCATGGCTACAGTTTTCGAGAAATTTGTAGCACTTCTCTACCACGTGCTCCTCATCCTGTTACAGCCATGTCGTCTTTTGATCTCTCTCCTCCTCCAATCGATCACGATCCTCTCGTAAGCTCAAAACCCAAAATACTCTCGTTCTATAAAATGAATAATTTGAGTTTGGATAAGCAACCTAATTGGGGGTATTTTTGAAATGATATAGTCTTCACTTATTATTTAGGAATAGCAAAAGAGAAGGATTCAAAATCTAACAGAAAGTCTTATATTGTAGAAGGACATTATCTTTTCCACACAATTCCATCTTGGTTGAAAATGAAAGTAAACGAGGATAGAACGACAAGGATGATGATGATGTCAAGTGGAAGGAAGAATATTTAAGGAGTGATGGTGACTTGAAAGTGTTTTAAGCATAGTTTCGTGGAGGGTATAGGACATTCTCATTGTTCATTTCTTCCAATTGCGGTAGACAAATATAGCTTTTAGGTGGATCATTTAGTGTTTTCTAGAGTGTACAGATGGTAGAGAAATAGCTTGGAGACTTTTATCAATTTAGACATGGGTTCTTTGTTAATTCTTAACTGGTTATACCCTTCTCTTAATTGGTGGTGGTGAAGTTCCTAACAAAAATTCTCCTAGTCGAAAATATCTAAATGGATTTTGAAATTCCTTTTTCACTGATATCTAAATGGATGCATATCTTAGTGTTAGCAATAATGGTCCATCTATTGCATGTTCTAATCAACCGAAGTGTTTCTATTTTCAAAAGAGCAAGAACAGTTGGTTAAGTATAAACATGAATCAGTATATTTTTTTTGGAGGGTGTTAAACTCCAAGAAAGGGTAAATATACTAGTATATGTAATAATTATTTACGAGGATACGGTTCGATTAAATGGAAGTATAATGTTACAGCTACTCATAAGGTGATGCTGCACCTGATTTGTCTTTAGAGAACCACATCTTCCATAGCAGAGATGTTTGTGCTTCACTGCCTAGATAATCGAGAAAATTTGAATGACTTGAAGTATTGAGCATGCACCTCTGTTTATTAGCAAGGAGGTAGGAGTTATATACTGGTCAAGTGCAAGTAGTGACATACTCAAATATAACCTTTTTTTTTTTTTTTCCTTCCTTTTTTCGGAAAACTAGATAGAACTTTAATTGATAACTGCTATAGTACCAACATAGTAAGTGTCCTTGGTGTAGAATTAATGACTATAGCCAACTACGTACTTTAAAATATCAAGGGCTTGCACTTATTGGTGTTAAGGTGTTTTTAGATTTTACTTCAACTAATCTTCTGATTCAAGTTAACATGCGAAATTGAATGAAGCAACTCTCGAGGATAAAATATTTTGAATGGGGACAGTTAGGACTTCGGAACGTAGGGTTTGAGACGGAAAACAACTTAGGTTGAAGGGAAACTAGGGGAGAGCATCCTCTCTCTTTCTCCCCACTTCTTTCTCTTTTTGTGTATTGTTAGGGAATTGTGGCGCAGTGTAGTTGTTGAGAAAGGTAGCGAGGAGCACAAACATATATGATGAACAACCAAGCAAGTAGATCACACAAATCACACAAAGATTTGTCCGATTTGGGTGAACCTTAATTTGGGGAAAAATATAGAGAAATTATTTAACTAGAGAAGATTACATGAGTTATAAATTCAGTCACCAAGAACCATCTCTCGAGCCTCACTTACAATGAAGAATTCTCAGTGAAGTACTGCATCTCTTAACAGAGCCTATTACAATATATAGAGATTTAGAAAACCCTAAGTTTAGTCTTGATACGATAATCATCCGATATATTCTGAAGAAGAAGCCACACGATAGAAGCTGTATCTAACTTGGAGTAGGAGATGGACTTAAACGGTCACCCAGATATAGACCCAATAACAGCCAAGCTGCCGTTGGCGGTCCAATATATTCTGAAGAAGCAGCTACATGATAGAAGCTGTATGATCTAACTTGGGTGTAGAAGATAGGCTCAAACGATCACCCAGATATAGACCCAATAACAGCCAGCAACTATAGCTGCTGTTGGCGGTCGACTGATGCGCAGACGACCGCAATTGATAAAATCTAAACAGAGGATTTAGGCGGTCGATTGCCGGTTGGGGCAGTTGATTGTCAATTAAATTGGCGGCTGCTGCTATTTCGTCTTGCTTCCGACGATGCTTCTACCTCCTTCGCTTTATCGTCTTCACTTCTTATCAAATCCAACTATGCAAGACATACACTCAACATGTCTCTCTTTAGGAATTGGGAACAAAACCATTTTTGCATATGGCATGAAAATTGTCTGACAATTGCTGATGATCCCAAAATGTGGACCTGTGCGATAGGCTATTTCAAGAACAACTTAGAACAACATACTTTTCTCTTGGATTTAGAAAGATTATAACAAGATTACAGGGAGTAATTCCCCTTCCCCCCCCCCCCCCCCCCCCCCCCCCCCCTCCTCCTCTCTCCCTGCTGTGAAGGCTAATATCTTATAACAAATTCAAGGTGTCCCTTTCATTGCTATATTAACGAAGTCTGATTGCATGCTGTGTATTGCAATTACCGACGCAAATTTTGTTGCAACAAAACTTGTATTAATTAATTTATATGTTAAGTAGTATTACATATGATTTACGCTTGTAGGAAAACATGATCACTGCTGGAGCAAAAGATTTAGATGACAACATTACTGAAACATTTGGAAATGATGATCTGGCTATCGATGAAGCACTTACTGGGGTTGCAGTGAGTTGTTTGTATCTTTGAAACAATATGTTTTTCTTTCAGGAGAAATATTCATATTTATATTGCTTTGTATTTACTTTGGTGTTGCTTGTGTCTTATTTATCCACTGTAATTTATTATTTGTTTTTGTCATAAAAAATATTTTCATATACCATGTGCCCTTCTTGTAATTAGTTTGAGTTGTTTCTAGGGGAGAGAATAACATTTCTAAAATTTGAAGGAAATGCCGGTGTCACAACTAATATCTGCCCTCATCTCAAGACAATTACAACAGGAAGTAGACTTTTTTCCTTGTTGAAGCAACTAAACTTTTTCTCCTCAGTTTGTAAAGATTTTTGGAATTTGCCATAGATGATCACATTTTGTTTTGTTCATAATTAAAAGTTCCTTACAGGAACCACAATTCAGTTACATATAGTTTTTAGTTCTCTTGTAGAGTTCCTTATTTTCACCTGTACTCACTATTGAAGAAGCCATTTCAAAATCTGATGTGATTACACTGTAGATTTTTACATTCATTTCTCGTCAGGACACTTTGCAAAACTCTTTTACTGGAAGGGTTTTTCACATTCAACCATTCATGATCCCTAAGTTTTTTACACCCTTGACTTCCCTAAAGTGTCTTCCTCTTTCATCCTCACCGTTGCCCACACCTAATTTTACCACTCTTTTGATGCCACCGACCATTAACTCTATCTACATATCTACTAGGCCGTGTTTTTACTGGTCTGTTGAATCTGTTGATGGCTTAATATGTGGAAAAATTCCTTGATTAATTTCCTTGCTATAAGGCAAACACTATTGGCCCATCTTCTAAATAAGAAGGAAATGAAAGAAAAAGGGTGGGATAGAACCAAAAAAAAGGAATGAAAATTATTATTGGAAAATCAAAGTCACTTCACATTTCTGCTTTTGCCAGTGCTGCAATTCTGAAAATCCTTTGTTGGGTTTTGAGTTTCGAGTATTTTCCTCTTTTTAATCTATTCTCTGTGTGCATTTTGAACAAGGACCTGTCTCTTCCTTGTTATTTTCTTATTGCACTTCTTTGTGTGGTGTGACTCTGTGAGCATGGCTCTATTTCACATTGCCTTCGTGTATTTGACTGTATTACATTGTACTATAATCTTCTGCTCCTGACGTGGAGATGAAAATTGTGGTTCAAAAAATTATATTACTATTCTCAGAGGTGTTAGTCATTTTTACTCTGGTGCAACCAATGTTATTGCTTCACTCTTTTTGTGTCAAGGTGTTCATAGGCATCATCTCTATGTTCCATCTCGAGGGAAATTACATAAGATTTTTGGAGATAGATAATTGGAGATATTTGTGAGATATACTTCATACTTGTGGCATCTACAAGACCATATTTAGCAGCATTTCAAGGCTACATTAATTGGTGATGGCTAGATTCATTATATAATCCTTGGTTATTATCTTCAATAACCCCTTTGATGTAAAACTAACCCTAAATAGAGAATTTCCAAGAATCTTAAAAGATTAATTTTACCAATATATAATGCAGATCAAAGTTAGAATTTTAAACAATTAATAATTCCAACATAATTCAAGAATTGAATTAAGTTTAACAAGCCCAATTAATAATTCAGTTCTAACAATCAATAATTAAATTCCTACGCGTTCTTAGCAGGTAAAATATTCAATATTGATTCGTACTCTAATTAGGCAAGTAGAATACTCAATCTCGATATTTGTGGTCGACAGTTAAATTAAATAATATAATAGAGATGATAAAGCAGTATAACACAAATATTGGAAAAGTGAAGAGTATACCGGAGTTCGAAACAACTAGTGTTAGATCTCAACTTGGCAGCAAGGGGTGAGGAGCAGCACCGGGCGGTAGCGAGGCGGCTGGCGCTGGTTGCGTCGCGGAGGCGCCACAGGAGGGGCATCGGGAACTGCCGGAGGAACGGCAAGTGGGGGCGTCGAGATCTGACTGAAGAGGAAAGGGATGAGGCAGGGTGATAGTCGACGATGGGGTTGAGGGTTAGGGTGAGGATTTGGGTTGGATTTGTGGATTGAGATTTTGGGTGAAATCAATTTGTTGAATTGGTTTTGGTGGTGAAGGTGAGGGAAAAGTGGAAGGAGGTGGGGGAACAATGGTGGGTTCGCTAGCGATGGCAGAGACGGAGAGGGCGACGAGGAAGGTGCTCGGGGTCGATGGGTTCGGGATCAACGACAGGGAAGAAGGAGAGAGAATGGGTTAGGGTTATTAAGTTGGATTTTGGAGATTAGAGTTTGGGTTTAATTGATTTGGGGATTTGAGGTAGTTTTAGAGTTTATCACAAATCCTAAAATTTTATTAGGACTTATCACAAACTCTAATAAGTTGGATCTCAATTGTATCACACAAAGGAGAGATGAAGAGCAAAACTCACCACAATAAATTTTTAATCAAGAATGACATACTTTCTCATTAATCTCAAGGCCTATATATAGGTTCAAAACAAATCTTGATACAAATCTCAAAATATTCTAAAATCTCAGAAATATTCTAATGTATAAAAAAATAACATATGGCTATAATTGCCAAAAATAAATATGGTACTGAAATAAAATACTAAACTAAATAGAATGGATGTCCTCATCATTCTCTCCGGGTGGGAGATGCTCGACCCAATCGAGTCAAAACCAGTGACCCTGTCATGGTGCTCCAAAAGATTTGGATCCAGTTGCGGGAGCTCTTCACGATCACTGCAAGTATCATCCAACTTCGGCTTGTTCTTCCACCTCACCAAATACTTGTGCATACCACCATCTCCTGTAGAGATTATCGAATCATCTAAAATATTATTCAATTCTTCTGTCGGTGGGTAAATAGTATCAGGTAGAGGGGTAAATGTGGGAATCTCACCATTAGGCTGCAGGGTAGGCTCATCTATAAGAAAATTTCTAGGATTGAATTTTGAGCATTCATAGAGTACTAGATCCTCAATATTGAAAGTCTTACTTATGCCAGTCTTCAGGAAGATCAACGACATAGGTATTATCATTGATTGTCTGTAGAATCTTAAATGGGCCTGCAATACGTATGTTCAAGTTCTTAACGGATTCAGCTGGAAACCGTTCCGGATGAATTCGAACCATCACTTCGTCACCAACATCAAGAATTTTAAATTTCCTTCTTGTATTTGTTATTAACGTGTAGTTAAAATTATTCTCATTAATTTTCTTGGAAATTTCTCTATGCAAATCATGAATGCAGAATGAAAATGTGGATGCAGACTCTGTGACTCTGTGATGTTCTAATACGGGAGTAAAATTTATGGTTTGCCAAGTGACTTGGGAAAGGATGTGTGACTCAGGTACACTCAATGGAGGTGACTGAACAGACTGAATACATTTGAGAGACTGGTCATCCCCTTTTTCATCAAAGTCATTGCTTACATTAGGTTCATAGGTAAACTCATTGTCGGGTTCATCAGCAATGACAGCAGTACCCTCTACTATATTGATCCTACTGGGGTTGGGATAGTTGCCAGCAACATGGCCGTATCCCTTGCATTTATAGCACTTAGTGAGATGATTAATCTTAGAATAGTCACTTTTATTGTTCCTGCCCGTGTGGTCATTTCTAAGTGGATATGAATTTGATGTAGGCTTGCTTGGGTACGACTTGCTGGGGTGCTGAGAAGATGAGTGCTCAGGTTTAGAGAGATCATGAAGGGTCATTCTAGAGGAATGATTCATTGAATGCTGGACTTGTAATGGGAACTAGGTTTAAAGAAATCCCATATCAAGGACAAGGGCATAGGCTGCCACTAGTGAGTTCATATTTCTATGAATTAGCTCGTTCCTAAGGTCGGCTCATAGTCCAGCCCTGATCCTAGAGAGAGTTTGTTCTTCACTCTCTTTACCTAATGTATTGCACCGAATAAGGAAGTCATCGAACTTATCAACATATTCTTGTGTAGATTTACTCTCTTGATAAAGTTGGTTCCCCAAATCTAGCAATCGGGTGTGGAACGATAACGGTACATATATCTCAGTGAGTTTCTCTTTCATGGCTTCCCAAGTGGCTATGGGTACCAGGCCTCGGCCTCTGCGGACGTGTTCAAGATTGGTTCAGTGTTGTTGAGCTTTATCCGTCAATTTCATTGTGGTAAATTTAACCTTCAGGGTTTTGCTCATGTCAATCCACACAAGGTCCATGGCACGGATCCAATCGAGATAAGCTTGGGGTTCCATGTGGCCTTCAAAATAGGGAAACATCAGCCTTAACGTTCCTTTTATATTGTTCGTCAGGGTCACGTTCTTGACGTTGATCGTCACAAACATTCCCTTGAGGGATCTCCAGATCTGACGATTAGTATGAAGCTCAGGGGCAACAGTTTGATTTAATTCCACTTTCTTAAGTCTCTGATTAATAGTGGCAAGAGTTGCTTGAATGGCAGCTAGGATAGCAGAAATATCAGAGTTGTCCATTTCAGGTCGGGAAGGTCTAGGGTTTCTAATTGGATAATGTGGGAGGAATAAGAAAGGCTCATCAGGATCTGTGATGGTGCGGCGAAGACGCATTCACCAAAAAGGAAAAACTAGGGAGTCGTGTGTGTGCCAGTTTTTTTTTTTAATTTTTTTTATGAAATGATCTCAAATAAAGAAAGAAAAATAAAAGACGACACGATCCTAAATGAATGCAGAAATTGATGCCTAAATAATTCAAGAACTAGGGTTTTAAGAATCTTCGCTCTGATACCAAAATGATGTAAAACTAACCCTAAATAGAGAATTTCCAAGAATCTTAAAAGGTTAATTTTACCAACATGTAATGCGGATCAAAGTTAGAATTTTAAACAATTAATCGGTTTGATGGATTTTCAAGAATTGAATTAAATTTAACAAGCCCAATTAATAATTCAGTTCTAACAATCAATAATTAAATTCATACGCATTCTTAGCAAGTAAAAGATTCAATATTGATTCGTACTCTAATTAGGCAAGTAGAACACTTAATTTCGATATTTGTGGTCGACAGTTAAATTAAATAATATAATAGAGATGATAAAACAGTATAACACAAATATTGGAAACGTGGAAAGAGTATACCAGGGTTCGAAGCAACTAGTGTTAGATCTCAACTTGGCAGCAAGGGACGAGGTGTAGCACCGGGCTGTAGAGGCGGCTGGCACTGGTTGTGTCGCGGAGGCGCGACAGGAGGGGCGTCGGGAACTTCCGGAGGAGCGGCAGGTGGGGGCGTCGAGATCTGACTGAAGAGGAAGGGGATGAGGCAGAGTGATAGTTGACGACGGGGTTGAGGGTTAGGGTTAGGATTCGGGTTGGATTTGTGGATTGAGATTTTGGGTGAAATCAATTTGTTGAATTGGTTTTGGTGGTGAAGGTGAGGGAAAAGTGGAAGGAGGTGGGGGAACAATGGTGGGTTCGCTGGCGATGGCAGAGACGGAGAGGGCGACGAGGAAGGTGCTCGGGATCGATGTGTTCGGGATCAACGACGGAGAAGAAGGAGAGAGAATGGGTTAGGGTTATTAAGTTGGATTTTGGAGATTAGGGTTTGGGTTAAATTGATTTGGGGATTTGAGGTAGTTTTAGAGTTTATCACAAACCCTAAAATTTTATTAGGTTTTATCATAAACCCTAATAAGTTGGATCTCAATTGTATCACACAAAGGAGAGATGAAGTGCAAAACTCAACACAATAAATTTTTAATCAAGAATGACATATTTTCTCATTAATTTCATGGCCTATATATAGGCTCAAAACAAATCTTGATACAAATCTCAAAATATTCTAAAATCGCAGAAATATTCTAATGCATAAAAAAAATAACATATGGCTATAATTGCCAAAAACAAATATGGTACTGAAATAAAATACTAATCTAGATAGAATGGATGTCCTCATCACCCTTCTATATAGATGTAAATTATCCCTTCCTCACATTTCTATAATGCAATATTCAATTATCCCGTTGATAATTACTCTCCAATTTCCGACCAATCAAATAGACTTGAAACTCTGAGTTGACTCATAACCTGTGCACCACTCCTACGTGGTGGAAAAATACAGGGGCGGTTTGAATTGTAAACCTTCTTTACCAAAGGGGTTAATCCGAAAACTCTGTTGGAATTTGGTTGATATTCAGTGATTTGTGGATTTCATGTCTGTTTTTTCATGATCAATCTATATTTTGACACAGTGTTGTTATGATTTTCATGTTATTCATTTGTACATTTATAGGTCATGGACCTCTCACATTTTGGTCGGATCAGAGGTATTGTTCTTCAACAAATATCTAATTTCTTGCAGATAAAAATTTCTTTTGGACTTTATTATCACCAATGGTGTGATGGCTTTGTGTTTCACTTCTGAAGTTTCGAAATCTCTTCTTTGTGGATTACAATTATTTGATTGCTGAAATGGTTCACCTTTTTTCTCTTCATCTCTCCTGTGTATACGTGGCAACATTAGTAAGTTTCATTTATAAATCTCTTAAGATGACATGTCATTTCTTACCATTTCAAAATAAATGTAGTAAATTGTAGAGTAAATTTAGAATTTTAAGATAATAAGAGGGTTGGAGATAGTAGCTCATAGATAACAAAGGACCTGTATTTGATTCTTTAATATTTTGTTTATATGATTAGGGATTCTCGCCTGAATCATCATGATTCTTCATGCAAAAGAATCAATTCAGAACTAGTATCTTCTTTCTGATTTGCTATGTCACCTGTAGTGAAGAATCTAGATTAAGTAGACATCAGTCAGGCCATTTATATTTTTCCCTAAGGTGCTTCAATCCAGTAACTACTAAGATTACCTCTCCTTGTCCATGTGACACAACAAAATCCTTGTTTAATATGTTTTAAATATTGCTAGGTTTCTGCTCTCAATTTTTTTTCAGAAATCTTATCCTTTTTTTGGAGTTTTTTTTAGCTGCCTCATATTCATCATGCACCTTCTAGATGGGGTATGTTCATCTCAAAACTATGCTACCAAGGATGTCATGTTTTCCTTCTGTTTTCATCCCTTTAAAACTCTCATTACCAGGATTTGACCTGGATCTCATTATATACTTAAGGGGTGTTTGGTTTGGATGCAAGTGCAAGTGAAAATTTAAATCTCCCTCCAACTATTTTGAGTCAATTGCTCAAATAACCTCTTGGTCCTTTTCTTTTTCTATTCCACATGTACTACAAACATCATTTCCCTAAAAAAAAAGGTTGTTGTCATAGTTCACAAAAAAATTTAGGGGGGAAATTTTAAGTTTACGTTTTGCACTTGCATCAAACCAACACACCTTTAACTACATTGCCCATGCAGAGTGCAGTGTACTTTGATTTACTGAATTTCTGTATTTCCTTAAAAAATTTGTCAGAGATGCACTATCAGTAATGAAGGCATTCTTGTTCGTAGAATTAGTGTCTTTTCTCCTTAATATTTTGCAACAGTATGTTCTGTTGAAATATAGTAAATTGTATATTCTGTTTCCTAATATAGGAAACAGATTCCCCAAATCTCTCATCTTCCCAATCTCCTCTCAATCTCTTTTCTTCTTCTCCAAGAATGTAATCTTTATATATAGATGTATACAGTGAAGAATAAAGTAGAACAATAAGAATAAGAATTTTTCTCAAAATTATTTTTCTTCATGGTATCAGAGCCTAAAAAGATCTAGGCTAGTTGAAGAAGAACAGGACATAGAAGTGATCAGATCGGAGGCATCATCGCTCCCGATCCCGACCAGTCACCGACAACTGATCCCGACCCGATCCCGACCAGTCACCAACAACCGATCACCTGCATCTCCACCGATATTGATCCCGACGCCATCATCCCGTAGCCATCGATCACCTTATCCAGATCTCGTCGCCATCATCGATCCAAGCTTCGTTTTTTTTGCAAGCTTCAATCCCGAAATCCCGACTTCACCGAGATCTAAGTCCACCTGTACCCGTCGCCGCCTTCGAACTCATCATCGTCTTCACCAAGATCGGAGTCCTCCAGTACTCCACCAGTTGTTCGAAGCCAGCCGCTGCCCGAAGCCGTCATCGTCGACCACCCAGCCTCGTCGCTCCTGCTCTGCTGTCGCCCTCAATCACCGACACTCATTACTCCATCGTCGACCACCCAGCCTCATCACCAAATCCCCTTCACCGAATCCCCTTCATCTTCGACTGGATCCCCTTCACCTCCCTACTTGCCGAAACCCTTGGAATCCCAACGCTATCAGCCTTCCTCTTGGTGTTGCTGTTGTTGACCAAGTTACTCCACTGAGTTGTTGTTTGATGATTCCAAGAGCCTGAACTGTTTGATGATTCAGATCTGATTTTTTTTTATTGAAGAATTGATCTGTTGAGTTGTTGTTGTTGGTTGGTGTTCGGGCTCTTGGATTTGATCCAGATCGGATCTAAAAGGAGCTATTCTAACAGAGGGTGTTGTTTATTGTTGAAGACTTGGAGCTGTTCTTGACAAAGTTGTGTTGTTTGCTATTGGTTGCTGAAGATCCGACTCATTGTTTTTCCCTTTGTGGCGCTACCATGGGACAAACTGATAGAGCTGAGAAGAGTATTGGACTCGCCTCTACATTAGTCACAGCTGCAGGTAATGATGGTAAGGTATTTAATATTTCTGCTTCTGTTATGAATAGTACATGGATAATTGATTCGGGTGCTACCGACCATATGACTTTTGATTCTAGACACGTTCAAAATTTTCAACCATCCACTAAATCGACTGTGTCCACTGCCAATGGTGACCCTGCCACTGTTACTGGCGAGGGTACCATACATCTCACAAACAACCTAACCTTAGATACTGCCTTAGTTGTGCCATCCTTGAATTTCAACCTATTATCTGTTGCTCAAATAACTACTGCCTTACATTGTATTGTAGTCTTTTAGCCTTCTCATTGCGTGTTTAAGGATATTCGGACTCGTAAAACGATTGGTTATGGGATTAGGCACGGGAAGCTCTATTACCTAGATTTAGAATCTGAAAGTTCGAGCAAGTTGACTCAAGCTCTAAGTGTGGAAGGATCCGAAGATGAAAAGAAGAAATCAGATATTTGGTTATGGCATCGACGTCTAGGGCATGCTTCTTTTGGTTATTTGAAGAAATTATTTCCAAGTTTATTTTTAAAGTTAGATATATCTACCTTTCGGTGTGATGTGTGTGAACTCGCAAAAGGTCATCGTGTCTCTTTTTCTCCAAGTCCAAGTAGAAGCTCCCTTCCTTTTATGATTATTCATTCTGATGTTTGGGGTCCATCCAAAATCACTACATTTGGAGGAGCCAAATGGTTTGTGACCTTTATTGATGATTGTACCCGTATGACCTGGATTTGTTTGATGAAGTCGAAAAGTGAAGTTAGTGGTTTGTTTCAGAAATTTCACAAGCATGTTATGATTCAGTATAAATCACAAATTCAAGTTCTTAGGAGTGATAATGGCGGAGAGTACCTAAGTTCAAATCTGCAACAATATTTGGTGGAACACGGAATTGTTCATCAGACTACATGCTCGTATACACCTCAACAGAATGGAGTTGCAGAAAGGAAAAATAGACACTTGCTCTAAGTGGTCCGTGCTTCTCTCATCCATGGAAATCTGCCACTCATTTATTGGGGAGAAGCCCTTGCTTCTGCTGCATACTTAATCAACCGAGTTCCCTCTAATATCCTAAACTTCCTCACACCATTTCAAGCATTAACTGAAGCTGTGAATGCACCAAAAGTCGTCAACTTGCCACCTCGTGTGTTTGGGTGTGTTGCATTTGTTCATCTTCATCAACATGAACGCAATAAGTTAACTCCTCGAGCTGTCCGCTTTGTTTTCGTGGGATATGCACAGAATAAGAAAGGGTATCGGTGCTATCACCCACCAACTCAAAAGATGTTTGTGACTATGGATGTTGTGTTCCATGAAGATGAGATGTATTTTTCCTCTGAGGTTGAACTTCAGGGGGAGCACCGAAGTGAAGTTCAAACTCTTGCCTATGATGAAGTAGTTACTATTCAAACTGAACAATCAGATATAAGGGGAGAAAATCAGTTTGTAAGTAATAACGATCACTCGAATGAAGACTTGGTTGAGGAAGAAAATTTCCACGAAGATCTGCAGTCAGTGCCGAACCTCCATGAAGATGAGCCATCTCCACCACCAGCACCATCTGAACCATCTCCACCACCAGTATCATCAGATTTATCTCTACTCCCAGCAGAACCCCAAAACCAATCGTCATTGCTGTCCGAAGCTCCAAGAAGAGAACTCCCAAACCGTACTACTAGAGGTATCCCCAAACCCACTTACGAGCCTAATCCCACTAGTAATGTCAAGTATCCCATGAGTCATTATGTGTCCACTCACCGATTGTCTGAATCAAATAAGTCATTTGTAAATCAATTATCTGCTGTATCTATTCCTAACAGTGTGCAGGAAGCCTTAGCCGATCCAAGGTGGAAAGCAGCTATGGATGAGGAGATGAAGTCCTTGAAGAAGAATGAGACTTGGGAGATAGTCGAGCTGCCAGCAGGGAAGAAGCCAGTAGGATGCAGATGGATTTATACAGTGAAATATAAATCGGATGGTTCGATAGAGCGGTACAAGGCAAGGCTGGTTGCCAAAGGGTATACTCAAACTTATGGAATTGATTATGACGAAACATTTGCACCTGTGGCAAAGTTCAACACTATTCGAGTTCTACTGTCACTTGCTGCAAATCTTGACTGGCCGTTGGAGCAATTTGATGTGAAGAATGCATTTTTGCATGGGGAATTGACAGAAGAAGTCTATATGGATCTTCCACCAGGGTCGAACAGACCAGTCCAACACAGCAACAAAGTATGTCGTCTGAAGAAAGCATTGTATGGACTGAAGCAGTCGCCAAGAGCCTGGTTTGGGAGATTTACAAAATCAATGAGGACATTCGGATACGATCAGAGTAATTCTGATCATACTCTATTCCTAAAAAGGAAAGAAGGTAAAATTACTGCTCTCATTATTTATGTTGATGATATGATAGTAACTGGAGATGATCCTGAGGAGATGAAGGCATTAAAGAACTACTTGTCACAAGAGTTCGAAATGAAAGATCTTGGTTCTTTGAGATACTTTCTTGGTATTGAAGTTTCTCGCTCAAGAAAGGGGATATTTCTTTCTCAAAGAAAATATGCTCTGGACTTATTGAAGGAAACTGGAATGTCCGCCTGTCAACCGATTAGTACACCATTGGAAGAAGGACTGAAACTATGCAATGAAGCTGATCAAGTGCCTTGTGATAAGGAAAGATATCAGAGATTGGTTGGACGACTGATGTATCTTGCACATACACGACCAGATTTGTCATATGCTTTAAGTGTGGTAAGCCAGTTTATGCATGCACCTCGGGAACAACATATGGACACGGTGATGAGAATTATGAGATACATTAAGTCAGCCCCAGGAAAAGGAGTCTTATTTGCGAAATATGGTCACTTGAAGGTTGAGGCATATACTGATGCTGATTGGGCAGGATCTACAATCGATAGGCGCTCCACTTCAGGATATTTCACCTTTGTTGGAGGAAATTTAGTTACATGGAGGAGCAAGAAGCAAAATGTTGTTGCACGCTCTAGTGCAGAGGCTGAGTATCGCGGAGTAGCTTTAAGTATAACAGAAGCTTTATGGCTGAAACTTCTGTTGCAGGACTTAGGCTATGGTCCAAAGGAACCTATGAAGGTGTATTGTGACAGTCAAGCGGCGTGTGATATTGCGGCTAATCCAGTTCAGCATGATAGGACAAAACATGTAGAGGTGGACAGATTCTTCATCAAAGAAAAATTAGATGAGAAAGTTATTGAGATATCCAAGGTGAAGTCAGAAGATCAACTCGCAGATATCCTAACCAAGGCTGTTTCGACTCGGCTCTTCTTGAAATTTGTTGACAAGTTGGGCATGCTCGATATCTATGCACCAACTTGAGGGGGAGTGTTGAAATATAGTAAATTGTATATTCTGTTTCCTAATATAGGAAACAGATTCCCCAAATCTCTCATCTTCCCAATCTCCTCTCAATCTCTTTTCTTCTTCTCCAAGAATGTAATCTTTATATATAGATGTATACAGTGAAGAATAAAGTAGAACAATAAGAATAAGAATTTTTCTCAAAATTATTTTTCTTCATGTTCTACATGTATTGGCAGTTCTCAGTATAAAACATTCTCCTGATGGAATGGTTGTATTCACAGCGCTCGTTGAATATAGTATATAGTATATACCTTGTTCACATCCTCATCCTGCCACCTGAAATTATGATTCAATTGCTTATTCAGTTACTGGGGATGACCGGATTCAGTTTTTACACAACCAAACTACTGCAAATTTTGTTTCTCTTACAGAGGGAGAGGTGACTAGACTTGTTACTTTGTCATAGGATTTGTCAGTGGGATTCGTCCACATTCTATTATCTCTTTGAAATCTTCAAGCTCTCTTAATTTATGCAGGGATGTGACACCGTCTTTGTTACTCCAACTGCCCGGACTATTGACATTGCCCATGCTTGGGTTACAGTTAGTCACTTTCCCTATTCAATCACCACATCTTTAACCAGAAATTTCTATATCTTCTGAATTGCTTTTTTTTTTTTCCTTCAGAAAAATGCTATATTGTTACTGGTCTCACCATCTACCTGCACAAGCATCTCTGAGATGCTACAGAAGTGAGTTGGTAACATATCTTTATATGAATTTCATAACCAAACATTGAAGGTTTTTCTTTTCTTTAAATTGCATACTTTATGTTATTATTTGGGAAGTGCCATAGAGCTCATTATATTTGTTAATTTTGTTATCTCGATACCTCTATGTTTTTGTCATGTGTGCAACAGACAAGTTCTAGCTCCTTTATTAAAGCTGCTCTTAAATGTGCCAGCGTCGTATTGCCAAATGCTTAATTTTTTTGCAGTATTTATCAATTTTCTTTGAATTAATTTGTTGGTTATTTTATTGTTCAACAAAGTTTTTTCCTTAGTGGTTCTCATAAACACATAATTAATTGAGAAGTTGGTCTGTGTTTAAGGTTTCATCTTTATATATCTGTGTGATCTCATGCATCTAGGTATATATTCTATGCGGACAAGGTAGAAATTCATGACATCACCAGTGAGACTTGCTTCTTTGTTCTTGTTGGACCTAAGAGTAACCAAGTAAATGCTTAAACCATAACGTATATTTTCTGCCTGTTCCGTCTATCAATTATAATTTTATCTATCGGGCAGTGATTAAGTTAATTTGTTCTTATGTTGAGTATTAAAGGTAATGAAGGCTTTAAAGCTCGATGATCTTATTGTACAGCCATATGGCACACATCGGCATTATACTGTAAGTGAGAACTTTTATTCTCTCCATCAATTTTCTGGTTTGATTTCAACATGTTATTTTATTTCATGTGTTACCATTAGATGATATTCTTCTGTTCTATTTAGTGATCTTTGATACTTTCTGCAAATTTTTCGTTGCCCTTGCATACACTTACCTGAGTCAATCCAGTGTACTCTTTTATGATTCAGACACAAATTTTGACGAGATTTTCAATTATGGTGAGTTCCCATAGATGAGTTAGGCATGTTTTTTTTTGCATGGAAAATGTGGGAAAATGGAATTTTGATGCAGATCTAAGATTATGTAGTATGAAGGTGACAAACTAGTAGGGGTAGAAAATGGGTTGCATCAGATCAGGTCAGGTAAGGTCAGGTTTGACTTAACCCAATTATGTACCCAACAGGTCATATTCCTTAACCTGGAGCCAACCTATTTTTATCCAGGTTTACCATATCCATAAACAGTTACCCACGTACTAAATGGATTCAGGTACATTAGGTTGAGCTTTTATTAACAGAAGTTTTTGTTTCTTTTCATTTACTCAACTGTAGAAACATGGGACAGTCCCATATGCGATGCTTCCATTTTTTTCTTTACTCGGTAGAAGAAAAATGAAATGTCCAGCTAATTGCTTTACTCAGAAAAAAGGAAGCCCATTATTTCTTTCCATTGAAGTTTACAGTTTATTACTGTACTGTAGGTTCAAATCAAAACCCAGATTTGCTGCCAGAACATATGTTACCATACATGTCCCAATCAAAAGAACTCCAACTTAGATTACGTGACAGCCAACAATCCGTTGTGCTCACACTAAGGAATTAGAACCATTAGTTCCTTCGTCTTGCTTTTGTCTACTGAGTGAAAGTCTTCACTGTTTGGTTAGTAGGATGGAAGGAGAATTGCATTCAACTCTCAAGGTATAGATGAGGGCCATATAGAGCACATTCACATATGCTCTACTAAGATGAAAGAAATTTTATAGTTTCTATTTTAGAAGTTTGGAAGTGTTAATTAACAATTAGTTTGGGTAGCTGTTTTGTTTACAATACTGGTATACTGAGAAAATTTTTAATTGAGAGAAAGATTCTCAAAAATTAGCATTCATTTTATAGTTTCTATTATAGTTGTTTTATAAAAAAAAAAATATTTTAGGGAAGCATCAGAAACAATGGCATGACAAGAAATGTCACATCACTCATATCTCTATATGAATACTACACGTGTATGATCATCTTCCATATACTGATAAGTAGAAGGTCACAGCATTTCATAATCATCACAATCAAGCAATTTAGCTTCTAATGCAATTTTGGTGATGTGGTAGTTCCTTTAGAAATGATGCTCATTGATTAAAAGACAGTTCTCATAACCAAGTTTGTTTCTTTTTGTTGAAGGTGAATGGGATGCCGGTAACCATTGGAGTCGGAAGTGTTCTGTCTAGAGACGGTTTTTCATTTTTGTTTTCGCCATCTTCTTCAAGAGAAGTTTGGAAGTCTCTTTTAGATCTTGGTGCTGTCCCAATAGGAGCTAATGCATGTGAAAGACTTAGAGTTCTCCAAGGTTAATTTTTTAAAGTAAATTATTATCTAATAATATAGGGTGCTTCTATTCTGGTTGATTCTTATTTTAATCCAATCATGGTTTCTTAATCTTTTATGAAACTATGAAAATGAAATCTACTAATAAAATCAAAATTGATTCAATATACTTGTCTGCAATTTACACATACACAAACAGGAGTAGTCTTGCAAAAGAGAACTTAGGGACAGACTAAACGAAATGCCTAAGTGGAATTGCATTCCTATGAAATACAAAGTGAGATATGTGCGCAGATACACTCTCATTCAGAAGTTTTTTACAAGAACGATTTTCTCCTATGCAGGAAGGCCAGCCCCTGGCAAGGAGCTTACCAAGGACTTCAATGTACTGGAGGCTGGTCTTTGGGAAGCTGTCTCTTTAGAGAAAGGTAGGTATGGTTTTTTAAACAGTATACTGCTGCTATCATTCATCCATCAAGACATAAGTTACTAACTTGTTAGAATTGCCATATTGATTGATCACTCAGCTGTTGCCATTATTGGTTTCTTTGCCTCACTTTAGGGTGTTATAAAGGCCAAGAGACAATATCAAGGCTGATAACTTATGGTGGTGTCAAGCAGAAGCTCTGGGGCATCCAACTTTCAGGCCCAGCAGAATCTGGGACCTCCATTACGACAGTAGAAGACGGAAAAAAGGTGCAATATCTTCCTTCATATTCATCATATTTTCATTTTTATTTTATTAAAATTTAGTTTTGTTAGGTCTCAAAATAAGAAATGTTATCTTGGAAAGTGAGTTAAGCTGAAATGATGATGTTGAGGTGGATGAGTGACAAAACAATGGAAAATAGATGAATGCATCTATAAGATACTAGAGGTAATTCTGATCGTTAATAAAAACAAGGGAGAACCAGATGGAATGGTTTGCGCATGTAAAAATGGAAGCGAAATACTCGCTAGGTATGAAGAGTGATTCGATCATGCTTAGTAACAAAAAGGGGTTTAGACCTACATAAACTTGGATTAAGACAGTAACAGAGGTATATGATAAGTACTAATTTGATAGAGGAAACGACTTGTTTTGAAGCTGTATGGGGGGATTTAATCATGAGATGAATTCTAAAGATATAGGATATGGATTTTTTCGTTGCTGTTGTTGTTTGGACCTCAAAATAATGACATGATTTCATTCAATCAAAATCAGGTTGGGGTGCTCACAAGCTATTCGGTTGGAAGAGAAGGCGAACATTTTGGACTTGGCTATGTCAAGAAACAAGTTGATTCGGGTGGACAAGTATATATTGGAAATGTTTTAGGGACTCTGGTACAAGTTCCCTTCTTGAGTTATCCACCTTCATAACCCCTTAACCCTGCGAAACTTATTTTAATCTTATCATGTATCATCATTCATAGTTTGAGCAGAAAAATGGTACCACCATGACCATTCATATAGAGATCAATGGCTATGTGTAGCTACTTACAGTAGATAATGGCCTGTACTAGTATGCTGTTATTAAAATGCAATTGCAGGGTTCTTTCGCTTAAATCTCGCTCTCTCTCTTATTGCTAATACTTTCACACGGTTGTTTTTGTTTTTTACCATCTTCTGCATCATGTTTCTACTGCCTTTCTTCACTGATGCCATCCTTAATGAAATTACTCTTCAACCATCCTTAGTCGAACTTCGTGGAGCCTAATGTGTTTGCAGTTCTGGATACTAGTTTTCTCGCATATTTAAAAGACAAACCATCCCACATTCACAATAGGCGTCATATTCATATTTTTGTATTACTTTCTTTTCAGCTCAGCAACCACACAGCTGCTGTACAGCTGGAAAAAATTTCACATACCCATTTGCGCATAAGATCATATCTCTTCACGAAACTGTGGGATTCATTGGTTTAGGCCTGTTTCTCATGTGTGATCTGCCCCAGAATTGAAGGTATTGAAAGTGCCATCGTTTTTTTAGGACACCGCTAGGCTTTCTCTGCCACTTCATTTGATTTTTCTTAGTTTTAATTTTCCAGTAGAGCCCAATCCCTTTCATGAATAGTCGAAGTTTTTTGGTGATGGATGGGGTCACTTCAGTCAATTGAAAGTTTATTTATTAAGTGGAGCTTTGCAGTGCCCTTTTGATTCCATGAAACGGTAGAATCTTCTCGTTTGGAAAAAGAAAAAAAAAAAAAAAAAGCTCGGGCAGTCTTGGTGTTGTCACTTTCATGGTGGTTGGCGTGTCATCCTCAAATTCAATCCTTTCCATCACAACCTTAGCTGGTTCTGGGTTCCCGCAGCACTTGAACCTCTCGTTCCAAAAGATTCCGACATGTTTTACTTTGTAATATAAAATTTCTACCACTCAAAATCAACAAATTTCTTATATATACGGACATCGAAGTTATACAATATTTCACTGGTCCTTCTCTCTTTTGTTTTCGTCCTATACATCCTCTCATATTATTAATTCTGGAAAACAGTTTTAACTCCACATCAAAATAGCAACAACGAGTTACTAATATCGTAGTTCATTTTCTCCAAGTTTGGCTGGACTGCAAACTGGATCATCGGTGGTGGCCCGCATGCTAGTGCCAGCGTGTCGATAGACCCGCCACCAACAGGAATGTGCTCCCTAAGTATAGTTTCAGTGACAAATCCCACACTGTACTTCCATTCTTCTGGGTTTGTTGCTCGACTTAATACATACCATACTTTCAACTTCTCCGGATACTCCTTTGCCCACCTATCCAAATCTTCTCTTAACAGTATATCATCCTCCGTCCGATTCGCATAGACTAAGTACATTTCTGTGCTGTCCGCAGGCTGATCATGCAGCACTGCCTGGATCACCTGATACAGAGGGGTGATCCCCGTACCCCCAGCGATCATTGCAAGCTTCTTGGAAAACTTGGGCTTGCCATTGACAACGAAATTTCCACAGCCAGTATACTCAATGTGGCCTGTAGGGCCCTTAATGTCAACCGTAGACCCGATATCGAGCGATTCCAGATGCTGAGACATCAACCCTCCGTTGGGGAATTTTGGATTCTCATTCTTAAAGTAGATCTTGACGAGAAGCTCAAAGTACCCGACAACATCGACAGCGGAAGTTGGCGTGTAAGCTCGCATACAAAGCTTACCGTCGATACTAGCGCAGAGGAAGATGTGTTTTCCAACGGGAAGTCCAAGGAGTTGATCAGGTGAAGGAAGTGAAAATCTGAACAACCGAACGTCTTGAGACACGACGGTCTTCGAGACCAAGTTGCACTGTACTTTTTCCCGTGGATTTGTCAGCGCCACAGCTGAGGGCTCGGTAATGGTAGCAAGATGAGTTAGGTTAGACCCACCATGGAGGGAGGCATCGGATGTGTATCCGGTTGTGATGAGTTCTCCAATGCGGTAGGTGTCAAGCATGGATTTGGCCTTTTCGGAATGGATTGCGTCGAACTCTTCTGTACAATCAGTCCCGGCATTAATGAGGATGCTGTCGGCACCACCAGGGTGGTCTTTGAGGAAGGCGGTGCAGTCATATACATGACCGTGAATGACGATCCAGGCAGAGTCATGGGAGGAGTGCTTGCGGACGTCGGAGAGGGAGTAGGTGGTAGTGGAGGTGTTCATGAACGGGGAGGAGACACTCTTTTTCAGGAAGGGCTTTTGTTGGCCATCAGTGTTGTCAAGGTGCTTCTGACGAGCCATCCACCCACCGGATTGGTTTCCGGGTTGGGTTGGATGCTCGAAAACAAGGCCAACCTCGCCCTTGCGGGGCCGGCAAACATTCACCTTTATTCGGAACCAGCAGTTGTTCATCATGCCCTGCACCGAGCAATATTTGTGTTCTCATTAGCTTAACTGTTTATTTGTAATAGGTAATTATTGTTATTGTGAGTTAGGTAATTAAGCTAGAGAAAGGGATGGAGGTGAATAGCTTGTATTAAGCAGAGCAACCTATTACAATTACTAATTCTGAAAAATATGATCTGGACTCTTTATAAGTAATTGTTTTAATTAAATTAGTAAGCTCAATAGAGAATGGATTTAGCATTGATTGTGTACATGTTTATGTATAGAGCTTTAGATGATTCTCATATTTACCATGACATTCCAGTTGAGCTTTTCAGGCTGGGTGTTGAGGGTCTCATCCCAAGCTCGGACAGCGACTTCTTTGGCGCCGAGGAGATCAAGGACTTCAACTTCCAAGGACCAGAAGCACCAGCACCAGTACCTGCCGTACTTGTTGGGCTTTTCCAGGTGCTCCAATGTGCACACCATCCATGTTTCCCCTCCGTCCATCGTCACTTCCACCCTAGTCACCTTCTTCCCTCCGCCTGTTATAAGTTTCCATTTCAACTTGCATAAGTTATATGCTTCAAGAGGAAAAAAAAACGAGAATTTTTAACCATGTCTACTTGGATATGAATTACCGGAAGGAAAATCGTTTACACAAATATTGTTGACGAAAAGTTTAATATGAGAAAAAGGGGGATTTTATGGTAGTCTCCGATATTGTGCATATAGTGTGACGTGATGTGATGTGACATTATTTTCACCATTATATCACATGTTGCTTGCAAATTGCATGAAACATTGCATCCTTCATTGTTGAATTTGTATATAATCAATTATCTGGATTAAAGAACCTATTTACATCATCTGCTTATCCCGAAACATTATGTTCCATTTTGTTGAGGTAGCATGCGAAACATGAGTCCATCGCACAATTGTTGGTATGTGGCAATGAAGGCGGTGGGTTGAGGAGTACAATTGACGGCAAGTGACAAATTTGGGGATTGCTTGCAATGAGCAATGCCATCCCCAGAAGGATCAATTATATGGACCCAGGAACAAAGGTGTAAATTAAAGAGGAAGGCGGGACAAGAAGAAAAGATTTGGTTTACTAATGGGAATTAATCCAAAAGCGGGATTTGCTATAAAGCTCACAAGCTTTGATTGACACATGGCCATCTTATTTTATTGATGAGAATATCTATCTGGATGGATCTTACTGTACCAGACAAGTGGCATATTCTTTGATTAGCTAGCATGGTTGTTGTTTACTCACTTACATGATCACTTACCTCACCAATGTGACATGAAATGCATCATCATGCATTAAATAAGAGATAGCGAGTCATGCATAGCTCCTAAGAAATGGTCATACTCCAGACACCAGATATTTATTTATTATGATGAAGTAATTAATAATAAATGGCAAGTTGTTGATACTTTCCTTGTTAGAGTGAAACCCTGCCATCTTTTGTATGAAAAAGACGTGTCCTCCTCTCCCATTCACAAAAAGCTAGGCTCCAAATGCTAACCGGTACACACTCTACTTGGATTTGATTCTTATTTATTTATTTATTTATTTATTTTAAGCAATAGATCACTTTAAAAAAATATTTACAATTATGAACCAGTTATATAATATCTCATTAACGATTTCTTTATTTTGAAAGTCGCTAATGAAAATACTGACATATGTTTTAAAATATTTAAAAAAATTTATTTGTTGTCACTATTTCCACCAGAGACTTTAGTATATATGAGATCGCTAATGGGATTAGCGACCTCAAATGAATGTATTGAGCCACTTAACGATTTCTATAGAGCTTTTGCTCTCTTGATTTTTTAAAAAAAAAAACTAGGGTCTCTGTTGAGAATAACGACTTTAGTCTACTTCGGTCGTTATTTATAATAGCGGCCTTAGTAGGAAACTCAATCTCCTTATTCTTTGTAAAATTTGCAAAATAATCACATAACTAAGGTCTCTACTCAGAATAGCCACCTTAGTACAATAAAGAGGTGTATTCCGAATAGTGACTTTAGTACAACTAAGGCCTCTATTTCAAATAACGACTTTTTTACAACTAAGGTCGCTATCCCGAATAGCACCATTAGTTTCAAAAATAAATTGATTGTTAATTTTTCAGAGAGAAAAAACTATCGAGATTTTGCTAAGTGTTAGAATACAGCTCATTTGAGGTTGCTAATCCCAATAGCAACCTCACATATAATAAGGTCGCTAGTGGGAATAGCGACATCAAACAAAAACTTTCAAATATTAAAACATAGGCCGCTATTCTCATTAGCGACTTCCAAAATAAAGAGATCGCTAATGAGAATAGCAGCCGCTGCTAATATCAGTGGCGGAGCCATACAAATAAAAATAACTTGTGTATACACTAGTTTCTTATTCAAAATTTTATCCAATAATTATACAGATCAAATAATAAGTATCACTGTTAATTTTTTGCCTAAAGCTCATACCACTATTTTGAGTATTTAATAAGAGGTAGATTAGATTTGGGGGTCCCAAATTTTTTTTTTAAAATTTTGGTCTATATTAAGGGGTTTTACAAAATTTTTGGAGTCCCAAATGTCCCCCCTACTCTCTTCCTCCCTCCGCCACTGGCTAATATGGCACAAAATAGCCTACAAGCGCTAATAATTTCGAAACTGATCCATAATTGCAGATATTTTCAAAAGTGTCCTATTACAGGAAAAAAATTCCTCTATTTGGAGTATGTAACTCTGTATATTCATTCACGTGTGGCTTGATAGTTAGGTATTGTGTCTGGTAAAAATTAACTGTTGTGGGGGTGATAAGAAAAATAATAATAATAATGATATAACTATTAAAAGAAACGAAAGAATGTTTAAAAATATATATTCTTGTTTGAATGAAAAATAACTAAGAAAAATTAATTATAAATAAGTTGACTTTGTGAATGATGTACTCCATAAGTAAATAGTGAATTTTATTTTATTGATGTGATTATTATTCACTCCCACCAGCTATACAACAGCCAGAACTAGTAGGTATATTTGTTTGATAATCGAACTAGTAGTACAATTTTAACAATAAAGAAGTACAATTTTTTTAAAAAAAAGGAGAATTAACTATTAGTAAATAATAAGCGGAATCAGCCTCAAATATAAGACCTCCTTTTCACTCATCACATATTTTTTATAAACTATTTATAGTGGGACAAATTTTTATTTTATATGAGTAACACTTTTATATAATTACGTTATAAATAAATTTAAATTTTAAGGATATTATGATAACTAATAATAGTTAAGTAAATAAATGATTAATATGACTATCATTTAAAAAAATAAATAGTTAAGATTAGGTGATTAAGTTCAGCAAATGACCATCCAAACTCTTCTATTATAATACTAGATATTATAAAACCTAAAACCAAATAAATAGTCTCTTGTCAACTAGAGATTGGTTAGTTACGGTGTCTCCCAGCTCTTTCTCAGTTTGGTTCCTAGTGTCAGTCAAAAAAGTATAAAGTGAGAATCTTTCAGTTTGGTCCAATGAAAAATTAATTAATTAATTGTTAAACACTTGAAAACACTAATAAATAGCCAGAATAGCATGTTCTTTCCACTAGGTTCGGAAGTTCATTAATAAATAAATACAGTAATTTAAGGCTTGGACGAAAGTCCTTCAGAAGACATGAAAGGCCAACTGCATGAAGAGTTTCATCATGTGATCAAATGCTTTAATAATTGTATGGACACAAAACTTGGTTAATTAATTTTGACTCATTAGTCATTAACACTAAGAACATAATAATGATCATCATGTAGTAATTGTTACCTGAGTAGGCATAACCCTTCATCCTATACGGCCTCTGCGTCGTCAGCGAGTTGATCGGAAGAACCTCGTCGTGTGCTGGTGTCGTAATCACTGAATTTATATTCAACTCGTTGATGATGTACTCCGGCTTGTACCACCATGCTGCATGTGCGCGCACATTTTGTTAATCAATCAATTAATCAACTGTTTTGTTTTAATTTTTCAAGTTCATATATAGAACAGAGTTATGTTATGTACTCGACCTTTTATTTATGTTTGTTTTAATTTTTCAAGTTCATATATAGAACAGAGTTATGTTATGTACTCGACCTTTTATTTATGTTAGCACACCCATATATATATATATATATATATATATATATATATGTTGGTTTTGAGAATCTGAATAATATATAGTAGTAGCTGCTAGTTACCTTCAGCATTGGCCAGTTCAGCATCGACATGCGTAGGCAGCACCCGATTATCCTTAAAATGGTAGTAATTCCCCGACTCCTCGGGGGTCACCATAATCCTCTTCACCCACTTCACCATCCTCCCCCCAATAAATCCCGGAATAATCACCCTCACCGGAAACCCATGATCCGGAGTCAACAGTTCCCCATTCTGCATGTATGCCAGCATAATATCCCTCGATGGATCCATCGCCACAGCCCGTTTCACGCTCGTCCCGTACTTGGACCCTCCGCCACCGGGCAAGTCCTCGGCCCCTTCAAAGCAAACATTCATCGCCGCCCCATCCTTACTCTTGTTCATGATCCCACATCTCTTCAAAACATCGCACATTCTCACTCCCCTCCACACCGACGTGGACACTGCACCAGCACCCCAGTTGAACCCGATCGTCTGCCTCACCATGTTCTGCTCCTTCCGTCTGTTCCCTGCGCAGACGAGAGTCACGGGGATTTCGATAGGGTTGAAGTCATGGACGAGCTGGTCCATGCTGAAATTCATAGGGTACTTTACCAACCCGGATATTTCGACTGTCCAACTGGACCAGTCAGCCTTAGGGACGGCGCCGTGGTTGCGGACATAGTGGAGGGGGGTTGGAGTGATGAAGCCATGGTGCATGAGACGGGAGACGGGGGGTTCACAGTTGAAGGGGTGCTTGCCGGTGAGGCGGATGAGGGAGGGGTTGCGGGGGATCCAGGAGTCGGAGGTGGACTCGTCGCGGGGGTCGAGGATGGAGGGCTCGAGCTCGAGGGTGGAGGATTGGACGAGGAGTTTGAGTTTGGCGATGGAAGAATCTTCTTCGTCTTCTGAATCGTCGTCGTCGCCGTCGTCGATGGAGGAGTAGTGTTTTGAGAAGGGGGTGGTGTCCCTGGTAGTGGGAGTGTGATCGAAGAGAGGAGGGAAGGCGTAGTGGCGGACGGGTGAGTCGGGGCGGTTGAGGCTGTTGAACTGGCGGTTGTCGACGGAGGCCGCCATAAATGGGGGTGGGTTCGGTTGGCTATTTAGCGAGAGAAGAGGTGGTGGTAGTCGTAAAAGAAGGCGATGAAGGTGATGGGGATTTTTGGTATTTGGTATTTGAGTGCTATTTAGGGAGGGGGAATGGAAGGGAGTATATATAGAGGGAGATTCCGATATTATCGCCGGGGATTTTTTCCATTTGAAAACCGCCCTAGTTTTTCTAAAAATTCCCAAATAATGCCCAAAACCAAGTTTCAGTTTCGAAGTCTAACACTCGGTCTTTTAAAGACCGAATTAGTTTTAACTAAATATCTTTCAAAGACCGAGTGGGTCGGTTTGGTAAATACTTTTGAAAGTGAGTATATACTTTCAAAAAGTGGGTCATTTTGATAATAAGTTCTAGGAAGAGTAATAATAACACATCTATATCAGTACTTTTGAGATGGCTTGGCCCATCAAGAATTACAATTGCAAGTCACTCTTCTTCCTTCTGTGGAGTACCTGAAAGATTTCAAAATAGGTTTGGACAAATAATCTGATGAACCATGATCAAGTAATGTCCCTCCACGTATTATCTCCTTGAAATTCATGATTGTATGACTCACTTGTTCCCTATAGTGTTACTCCATTTGTTAGTGGAGGTTTGCCTCTAAACAATATAGATGTTAAAAGCAATAATACAAAAGTAGAAGTCATCTTTACACAATAAAAATAAATAAATAATAATGATACAATGAATAGGATATATGTTTCGTTGCTTGACCAAACAATCCACGTTCTCAGCAATGCCAATGCAATTGCCTTCTTTGGAGTGATAGCCGTCACATCACAGCTCGTCAACAGATCCATGAAACTGTTTAAATTTTGTATTATATATGACAATATGACACTATCGTTCAATCTGGTCATGCATGCAGAGCTTCTCATAATCTCTTTATGGCCTTCGGGATTATCATGAAATTCATGTATTCTTCAAGGATGTTCCCTTTTATTTATAGCTGTGTTTGTCACTTTTTGTTTTTTTTTTAATCCAGTTAACACGACAATAACCTTAAGATAGAAAATATTGTTTGGATATCAGACACTGGAAAACTATTGTTTAGGATTCTCTTTCATACGATCAATCTTATCAAATATGCATAAAAAATGGAAGTCTATGATCAATCTTATCAGAGCAAAATTCATTACGATCAAGCCACAATCCCCACAAGATTGCAGCTACAGTAATATCTCACGATTTTCTATTCTCTTTCTTAATTTTATTTATTCTATAAACTCCCAAGACATCTGAACACGACCTAGGACAGTCTGAACTTCCCAGACACCCCAGACAACTATATTAGTAGATCTGTAAGCGATCTTTAGAATGCAATTCTAATCTTAATATTTTCACCTTTAAAAAAAACTAGAATCTTACATTTTGTTATAGGTTATTCATGGAGTTGGATTTTACTGGAACCTAACTCGTAAATATAGAGTTAATAACTCACTTAAAACCTTTTCAGATCAGCCTCATCATGACCCAAAATTTTTCTAAAAATCCAATTGTTCAATGTGGTATGCTCCGCAAAATCTATTTCCATATAAAAATTTAAGAATTTTATACAAGTGATAGCAAATTATGTAATTTTGGATCGATTTATATGTTGAGCGTTGAATTTATGGTTTGACAAAGTCATGAACATTTATTTTTGATTAATTCTCATGACTTTGATGACATCTAAGGTTGAATTTTCAATTTTAATGCTCAATCAGTCATTTTCATTTTCGTTACCAAAATGACCCACTTTTTGAAAGTATTTATCAAACTGACCCACTTTCAGAAATATTTACCAAAATGATACACTCGGTTTTTGAAAGACCAAGTTTAGTTAAAACTAACTCGGTCTTTGAAAGACCGAGTGTTAGACTTCGAAAAATCAAAGACTAACCGTGTTAGTTTTAACTAAACTCGGTCTTTCAAAGACTGAGTGAGGTAGTTTGGGAATTTAAAAAAAAGTAAGGCAGTTTAGGAAAAACTTTCAAAAAGTGGGACAGTTTGGGAAAAATTCGAGGTGGGGTGGGGCCCCGTTCTAGAGTTGAGGCTGGAAATGGATTTTTTTCACCAAATAACCCACTTTCGAAACTAATTGCCAAACTTATCCACTCTCTGTTTCTTCGAAACTAATTACCTAACTTATCCACTCTCTGTTTTAAACATCGAGGTTAGTTATAGAAATTTTCTCCAACACTTAAATAAATCTCGCCAAGTTCAAAAACAATAAAGCTAAACTCACTATTTTGAAAAGCGACTATAATTGAACTAGACTCGCTGTTTGAAATAGTGAGTCTAGTTCAATTAGGGTTGGTGTTTGAAACAACGAGTTTAGCTTTAGGAATTTTCTCCAACACTTACAGAAATTTTGCAAAATCCTAAAACACTAAAGTTAAACTTGCTGTTTCGAAAAGAGGCCATAATTGAACTAGACCCCCTGTTTTAATTAGGGTCACTGTTTGAAACAACGAGTTTAGTTATAGAAATTTTCTCCAACACTTGGAGAAATTTCGACTAGTCTCAAAATACTGAAGATAAATTCGCTATTTTAAAAGAGACCCTAATTGAACTAGGCTCGCTGTTTCAAACAGCGCGAGTCTAGTTCAATTAGGGTTGCTGTTCAAAAAATCGAGTTTAGTTATAGTAATTTTCTACAACACTTGGAGAAAATACCTCCAAGTCTCAAAACACTAAAGCTAAACTCGTTGTTTCAAACAGCGACCCTAATTGAACTAGACTTGCTGTTTAATAGCAAGTAGGTTAGTTTGGTAATTAGTTTCGAAAGTAGGCCAGTCTGGTAAATATTTTTGAAAAGTGGGTTATTTTGAATTTTTTTAAAAAAATTATTTGTAAAAGTAAACAATTGCCAAACTAATTGCAATCGGAGACTTAACAACTACTCTCGTCGTTACCAACAGTGAGTTTAATTATTTTGTGTTCGCTGTTGGGACACGGTGAGTGTAGTTTTAATTTTTTTTTGAGAAACTCACCGTTGGGATTTTTGAGAAACTCGTCGTTCCAACGGCGAGTTTAGTTCAAAATTTTCAAACAGGACTCGTCATTCTCAACAACGAGGTTCTTTATACTAGACTTGCTGTTGGAAAGACGACTGTTCAATTTTTGAAATTTCACAGATAGTGAAACTCTCTATTGGACTTGGTAAATTTTCAAAAAAAAAAAAATCCATAGAAGAACTCGCTGTTGGGAACAACGAGAAGTAATGAACTAAACTCGTTGTGAGGAACAACCAGTCTACTGTGCACTGTTCCCAACAGCGAGTCAAGTACAAATTCTATAATTCCAAATCCAATTTTGTGTATTGTTTATATTTACAATTATCGATAATAATAACATTTCCAGAAAATTAAACATACGGAGCACAATCCCAAAAGTAAACGACCATCTTATATACAAACACAACTTTAGACGACAAAAACTATATACAAAAACCAACAAAAGCCAACAAAATTGAACTTCAAACATCTAATGTGCTCCAACATCAGAAAAACAAAAAATAAATAACCATCATCACAAACATACACTATGTTAACATAATTTATATGAACAACATCACAAGTTACGTCAACGAAAACTCAAAAAACTTAACCAAAAGCCAACAAAATTTAACCTGACATGTATCTATCGGTTTTCTCTCTCTTTCGGACCGCAGTTATCTTGCGCTTCTTTGGAGTTGGGAATTTTTGTTTCATTTGTGATATGAGAAGCTCGTTGTCATTAGGTATTCTCTGTTGTTTGTGCCCTTGTCCCTCATCATGCAGTTGCCTCTCTTCTTCAGGTTCCTGGCGTAGTGGTAGGAGGTGTAGCCACATGATGACTTGTGTGTTTTGACATAAGTGCATCGAATGCCGGACCTTCACACACTGCATCAAGAGATCGCCTACACGGTGCAATAATCTCGTGTGCGAACTCGTTCATAGCATCAGGTCACATCGGAGGTGGTACTCGACAACCGTTGAGCAGCACTTCTTGCACTCTCCCATGTGTTCTCCGCCTATAAATTAGAATGTGTCATATAAATATTTATGTGTGATACGAACTAACTATATGATTCAAAGTGATAAATGGAACTAACTATATAATACAAAATATAAACAATGACAAAAAATTAAGATAAATGGAATTATAATCATGTGATATGAACTATGTTTATGATACACACTATTATATGGAGATAAATATATCATATAATCATTATACTTTCTTACCATGGTTGCTAATGTCTTCGCTTTGGATTGGAAAATGGGCTGCAAAGAAGTGTGGCTGGGAGATGGTTGGTATTAGAAGTATCACTCGGGCATGCGCATTGGTAGGAGGTGTGATAATCAACCGCAAAATCCGGGTATACCATGCCGTGTACGCCTCGTGCATTTTTCCATCATACGGAAGAATTTTGCCAATGATCATTTCGTTTCGGTGCTCATTCCAAGAGTAGTCATGAGTGCGGTGATATTCGGCCCAATCGATATCGAACAATTGACCCATCCCTATGATACTGTGCAATTGACTGTCATAGGTTCATGCAGCAGATATATCTTGTTGAAGACCGAACTGTCGGAGTACTCAGTCTAGATAATGAAGCTCTACAATGGAAAAGTGGATGGCGGTGCTGTCGTCAATCATAGATTGCTATGTCCTGTGAAACAGAGCAACATCATCTCCAATCTCTTGGCCATGTACGGTTTCCATACGATGCATTCCGACTGCAACTAATCAAGCTCATCTCGGTAATATGTGAACGATCCACATGGGTTACTTGCAATCTTGAATTTCTTTTGGAATTAATCAGCATTCAAAAAACATTCACAATACAACTTTGAGGATTCTTCTACTGCGGTATCTTTTCATAGTTCAATATTTGTTACTTGTTAATTTGTTATTTGTTTAATTTTAATTTTATTTTTTTCATAAAATTATGACATCATCACGTATTCAAACTGGACAAGAGTCTACCAATACATATCGCAGAGTTTATTTAACAAATTTTGATACCGATGAGGTTAGAGAGTTTAATACCACAAAAATTCCCCATTGCGGCCTTACCCAAAATGATGATGAAATTCATGAAGAAGATACCGAAACAAATAATATCGAGAACCCATTTTTTAATACCTCACAAAATTGGAAATGACAATTTTGCCCCTCGCGTGTTACGCACGTATATTTTGTACCGCTACGAGCAATATCCGTAATGCATTTTAATTCAAATTTTGTATTCCGACTATTCATGCATTTTCCGTTTTCTCAAAATCCTATTTGAGCCGACTCAAATATAAAATTTCAATCTCTGTATTTTTACGTGCTTTATACGTGTTATCGAGGCATGTATCGATTACGTATTTTTCCACCGCTACGTGTAATATTTTTTATGTATCTATTTTATGACGTATTCGAATTTGTTTTATAGATAAAAATTCATTTTTCAACTATTTTGATTTAAATATTATTATACGCATGGTGCACGTGTTCTCAATGTACGTATTGAGTACATTATTGAATGTGTACATTAAATATATATTTTTTCTATCTTGTATTTCAATTATCTTTAAATATTTTTTCGTTGACAAAGTTGATTTCGTATTTTGATAATTTATTTGCGACGTACATGTTTGCGGTTCACATATTTAGGCGTATTCTTTTCAAAATAAAATTTTGAAGTGTGTGCGTGTGTATGTTTATTTTATTTTTGCATGAAAAACTATAATTTTTAATTAAACTAATTTTACATACATAATATCTACATAATAAAACACAAAGAAAGCTAACATGAACAAACTAACTAATTGGGGCACTAGAGTAACACGTGCATTGCACTAGCACGTGGTTTGGAGCCCATGAGTTTGGCCAGATTGTACATAAGAGTGAGGGAGGGATGGGTGTAGTGGAGAGGTGGTTTTCTCATCATGGGTAGTTGCTACAACTCCCTAACTCATCTTAGCCTTTGATCTCTAACTATTTGGATTAATCCTAGCAATTCAATTCACTCAAAAATGTATAAATAACCCCCTCACCCTCTTTATAATTGCACTTGGGAAAAAAATTGAAAGAAAGAAAGAAAGAACAAATTTGTGAGTAAAAGATTAGGAGTGTTTGTGAGTTAAAAAGATTGAGAGCTAGTTGTGTGTTTCCCTTCCAAAGTTGGCCGGCCTACACCTATTAGAGCAAGGAGGAGCTCAGATTTCCATCAAGCTAGGAGGAGACATCAATTGGTGGCACAATCTAGGAGGAGAAGGCTTCATTCGTTCATTCTAGGAGCTTTTAGGAGTTCTTGGTTTGTTTCTCTCCATAAATGTGGGTGATTTTCTCGAACTTCTAACTAGATATTATGCTAGGGAATTGATTGATAAAATTGAGAGAAAACTCTGATTAGATTAGCCACATGTTGTTAAAAGGAGACAAATTGCTAATAATGTGAATGCTTGTTAAAATAGATGTTAATTGATGCAAAGTGTGATCTTTATCTTAGAAATTACCATGCTACTATGAATTATATGTTTGACATCTGCAAGAGTAAGAAAATTGTACTTATGTGACTAGTTAATTGAATGAGAAGCATGGAAATGTGAAATTGCCTAAATTGATTTGATGATAGCATGAAAAAGAAGAATTTTGTTGTGGAATGATTGTATCATAATAACAAAAATAAGAAAGAGATCTAGGGAAATTTTGAGTGCAAGTTATGAAGAAACTACGTTTGTTTTCGCATTTTCGAAGATTGTAGATGAAAATACATGGGGAAAGAAAAATTATATTTTTGTTGTCAAAAAGTAAGTTTTATTTTGCTGATATACTGTAAATTCATAAAAACTATATTCTAAAATTTTAGAATACAATTAGAGCAGAAAAGAGTTTAAAAATACTTGTTTTTATAAAAAAAATCGTAAAAGATAGAGACTTGAACTATAACCCCTTTAGCTCAAGTCATATCGGGTTAGTCACTTGGACTTATTGGTCTTCGGGTGCACTTGGGTGCGGTTACTGTAGTGTTTGGGTTGGTCTATGGTTATGGGTTCGAAATTGGGCAGAGCCCTTTTATTTTCAAAATCATTTAAAAAATCTGAAACTCCAAAAGTTAACTTATGTGGACTTAAGTCCTCTTCATAACGTGTTGGCACTTTGGGCTTTCTGGTCTTCGGTTGCACCACAGTGTGTTTACTGTAGCGCGGGTGTGCCTTGGTTCTCGGGTTCGAAACTTGGGTCTGAAGTTTAAAAACAGTTTTTTTTAAATTTTTTTTATTTTTGGGTTTATTCTGAGTTTTTTTGGACTTTAAAAATTCCAAAAAAATATATTATAATTATGTTAAAAATATCCAGATCTTAGGAAAAATATTTCTACAGTATTTGGTCTAATGAAATGGGATTTAGAAGCAAAAAATTGAGTAGAGACTATTAAAAGAACTCCATAGAATTGATATTTGTGTGAATAAAAATATGATTTTAATTCTAGGGAAAAGTCTATGAAGTTTATGAAATGAATTTTGTTTGGAAACTTAAAGAGTGGTTTATTATGGACTTTTATTCTTGAATTTGTGCTATTTATACATTGGGAAGTTAAATGAAGATATAATTGTGGTTTTGAACCAAGTAAAGGAAAGAAATAATAATGTGAGAAATAAATGGATTATGTTGAGTTTAATTTTAAATGTGAAAGGAATAATTTGAAATTGGCACTTTATGTATGAAATTGATACATAGAAATGGAATGGAAATCATGTTGATTTATGAGGAAGATTTTATGAGTGTGAATACTCAATTCTGTGAACATGAAATGAGATTAAGAACTAAGTGTAGCTAAGCCTCATACCGGCATCGAATGACATTGTTGAGATAAGTTTTATGAAAAGACCAAGATTGGGTCGTATTATTAAATAAATGGGTAAGGCCGGTATAGTCGGAGTGCTAACTCTAGGAGATTGATTTTATTCATGATTCAAATAAATTAAGGACTAGATACATAGTAGAGATGTGATGAAAGTAAGACAAAAACATGAGTATGAGGGCCATTGGATTGGCGGTGTGAAAGTGTTCACAAGTTATCCCCATGATGCGTCATGAATAGGGCGTGGATACTACTCCAGGATACCATCCCGGTGGCGACGCTTGTGGGGTGGTCTAGTGACTACGGGTGGTGCCACCGTCTATGGTAGGAGGTGAATTGACCACATGATGCCGGTATAATGAGTCATGTGTCTGTACGTGGGATTCTCTCCAGGGTGCCTGAACATGGGCTCGTAACTCATAGAACACCCAGGATACTTACCGTAGTTACTGTAGTAGATTAGGTCATAGCGAGGGATTGAACCCTACAAGATGAAGAACGGTTAAGGGCTTGCCATCGGATCTATGTAGTATGGGCTGCATAGACTCTGAACAAGTATGCATTAGTGTCATATAAATAAATAACTGCATTAAGGACTAAGTGCACATTCACAACACGACATTAATAGGAAAGTCCCCATAGTTCTGTTTGTGACAAGTATATGCTTTCTAAGTAAAAGAAAATTGATATATTATATCCTAGCGTCAGTTGAATGAACTGACGTGCCCACAGTTTCTATGCAGGATAAAGTGATTGACACGATTAAAGTATGCCTGGTGCTTAAAGAATAATTCAAGAGTTGTACATTTTATTCATGTAATTCTTATAAATTGCTTCCGCTGCTTAAGTGTAATTTAAATGTAACTCTGATGTAATTAAAGTTTTAAATTCTTTGTAAAATTGTACGAAGTGAAGTGTAAAGATCCTGTAAAACTTTGAATTCGGTCTTATTTGGAATTCGGGGTGTTACAGAGTGGTATCAGAGCCACGCTTTCAAGTAGTACATATTTATAAGGAACGATACCCTAAAGTGGACATTAGAGCGTGTGTTGAGCATAGAGATTTAAATGTAAGTCACTTCCATTTGTGTTGCTCTATAATTTATACTTCTTCTTCTTCTCCTTTCTCCAAGATGGCGAACCACTTCGGCTCAGCTGGCAGTGATGATTGGCACATAGTCGAAGAGGACTACTATTTTGGACAAGCAAATTCCGACGAAGAAGATCCCGAGGAATTTGAGGAGGAATGGCCTGAGTCCCGAGAGATCACTCCATTCCGGATTCATCTGATGATTCTTTTGGCGAGGAAGAGCCAGTTCCGAGCTGTCTCATTTTGTGTCTTCAGAGGCAAGTGCAGATTCAGAGGGAGAAAGCAGAGCTACTACAGGCCCAGTGTGTGAAGTGTAAAGAGGATATTGCAATTTTTAGTCATCGTATTTGGGATCTCGAGAAGAGAAAGAATCTTTACGATGTATTGAAGGAAGAAGTGGCAGAACTACGGGAAGAACTTTGAGAAGTCAAGAGGAACCATACGAACTAGACTGTTGTATCTTCTTACTGCTTTCATTCGATGTGAGAAAATATTTTAAATTTGAACGTACAAAGTTTGAATTCAATGAAATGAAGGAATTGATTTAAATTCATGTTTGTTACTTCGAATTTAATGGATCTCTTGCATCAGAATATGGATGGACGAAGAGCTAGAAGCGGAGAAGGACATGACTTGGAAATGGAACTAGCGAGAGTCTATCATGCTCAATGTCGTTGCCATGAACCAGAACCAGAGGGGGGTGCCTACCAATCCAGTTCCTGGGGCAATCAAGCTTGTGGAATTATTCAAGAGGATGAAACCACCAGTGTTTGAGGGGAGTCAGACCCAGATGCGGCTGACAATTGGATCAGGCAGGCAGAGACTATCTTTGAAGTCTTGGAGACTCCGGAGGGCAGCAAGGTGAAGCTGGCTACACTGCAATTCAAGAATGAATCAGCTGTTTGGTGGCAGTCCATAAAGCGGACGATGGGAGATGTTGTCCTTGGCTGGAAGGAATTCTTGGATGAGTTCCGCAGTCATTATTTTCCATCGAATGTCCAAAAGAAGAAAGCTATGGAGTTTCTGGTGCTGCAGCAGGGCAGCATGTCGGTTAGGGAGTATGAGATAAGGTTTACTAAGCTCTCAAGGTATGTGCCCGAATTGGTGATGGATGAGGCAAAGAAAGCTCAGAAGTTCGAGCACGGTTTAAGGCCAAGTCTGAGATCCAAGATGATATCCCTTGGTATCAGGAGGTTTGACAAGTTGGTCAAGTGAGCTGCAGCTACGGAGGAAGATATGAAGCAGTTTCATGCCATTCAGAACCGGAGGAACAACTGGCATGTTGGGAAGAGGCCCGTAGTTTCTGGAAATTTTAGGGGACAGCTGCCGGCTCAAAGGTTCAAATGGACTGGGGCGAACGCTGTTAACGTGACTGGAAGACCCGAAAATGGTTGGGTGAGACCGCCTGTGGTTACTTGTTTCAACTGTGGAGAGACAGGCCACTACAAGTCTCATTGCCCTAGGCTGCGAGATGTCGTCCGTAATGGACCAACTCAGCAGACCGGGAAGAAGCCGTACCAGTAAGGGCCAGTATTTACCTTGACTGAAGCTGATGCTGATGAAGTGGATCATGTCATCACTGGTATGAAGGAGAATGTTTAGAAGTTTTCCTGTTGTTCTCTTTTCCCGCTTTATTTAGTGAACTGTTATGTAACGAGTGTGTGTTATGTAACAGGAGAACTTTGTTTGAATGGAAAGAAAGTTATTGTTTTGTTCGATACTGGATCCGCTCATACTTTAGTGTCTCCTAAATTTGCTAAAGTCTTGGGAGTCGAACCGAAAGTCTTTCCAGGCAAGGTCTTAGCAGTAGCTACTCCATCAGGGGATACTTTAACCACCGATTGGTACTATGTAGACTGCGAGATCGAGATTGGGGATAGGATTTTTGGGATTGGTTTGACCGAGCTGACTATCTTGGGGGTCGATGTTATCATTGGCATTGATTGGATGTCGGTATACAGTGCAACGCTCGAGTGTAAGACCAAGGAAGTAACAGTGAAGGCTCCAGGTGGTTCTGAGTTCACTTTCCAAGGGAAGAAGAGATGTTCAGGTTTGGTTGCAGCCATCAGCAAGAAGGAAATTCCTGTGGAAGTGCAACGAATTCCTGTGGTTCGGGACTATCCGACCGTGTTCTTGGAAAATTTTCCTAGGTTACCTCCGCAACGTGATGTAGAGTTTAGCATCACCATTCAGCCAGGGAGTGCGCCCATTTCTAGGGCATCGTATAGGATGGCGCCGGTGGAGCAGGATGAGGTGAAATGGCAGATTGAGGAACTGTTGGAGAAAAGCTTTATTCATCCGAGTGCGTCACCTTAGGGAGCACCGGTGCTTTTGGTAAGGAAGAAGGATGGATGGATGAGGATGTGCATCGATTATCGAGAGCCGAATAAGGTCAACGTTCAGAATAAGTATCCTATTCAACGAATTGATGACTTGTTCGATCGTCTACAAGGAGCAGCTGTTTTCTCCAAAATAGATCTTCGATCAGGATACCATCAAGTTCGAGTGAAAGCTGAAAATGTGCATAAGACTGCATTCAGAACTCGACATGGGCATTATGAATTCTTAGTTGTGCCATTTGGAGTGACGAATACACCTGCAATCTTTATGGACATGATGAACAGAGTTCTGAGGCCGTTCATTGATTTTTTCGTTGTGGTATTTATCGACGATATCCTTGTGTACTCCAAGTTAGAGGAGGAGCACACGGAGCATCTGGCTGCAGTTTTGAAGAAGCTGGAAGAGCAGGAGTTGTATGCCAAGTTGTCCAAGTGCGATTTCTGGAAATCTGAAGTGGCATTCCTGGGTCACATCCTTTCTAAGGAGGGAGTGGCAACTGATCCTCAGAAGATAAAGACAGTAAGAAATTGGGCAAGGCCTACTACAGTGAAGGAAATTAGGAGTTTTCTTGGATTAACGGGATACTATAGGAGGTTCATTTAGGGCTATGCTCAGATAGCCGTGCCGCTCACTAGTTGGACCAAGAAGAATGTGAACTTCAAGTGGACCGAATAGTGCGAGGCAAGCTTTCAGGAGTTGAAAGAGAAGCTGACTACTGCTCCCATTTTGGCTTTGCCTGTAACGCCCCGAATCCCAAATCACTGAATTCGAGATGTTCTACAGGATCTTTTCGCTTTCTTCAGTACAATTTTACAAGGAAATTCAAACTTTTCTTTTTACATCAGAGTTTACATCATTCATTACATTTACATTTGCACAGCGGAAGTAAAAATATACAACAAATACATAAATGTACAATAACATGATAAAAATCTTTATGCATCCATTCCTCTTTACATGTAATTTATCCTGCATACAAAACTGTGGGTACGTCAGTTTATTCAACCGACGATAATTATACATGGCCATCCTCTCTATGCCAGAAACAGTATAACGAATCTCATTTCTTAACAAATCACAAACTTGTTCATAATAAGAATATAAATCAAAAGGGAACTCTTAGTGATGTCGTGTCGTGATTGTGCACTTAATCCTTAATGCAATTATTTAATTTACATAACACTAATGCGCACTTGTTCGAATTCTATGCATCCCATACTACATAGGTCCGAGGGCAAGCCTCTTAATCGTTCTCCATTTTTGTAGGGTTCAATCCCTCGCCATGATTTATTCTACTTCTGTAATTACGGTGAGTATCTTAAATGGTCTATGAGTACAAGCTCGTGCACTGGACCCTGGAGGGGAACCCCACGCCATGTCTTGACTCATCAAGCATGCATTCTGTGGCAATTCAAGCCTCCTCCCTGAACACGATCCTCTTGCAGTCACCAAACATCCCACAAGCGTGACTAGAGTCCGATCATTCTGAGTTGCGCCCGCGCCATGTCTTGACTCATCAAGCATGCATTCTGCGGCTCACACACCCGCACCGTAAACTCTAGTTCTCATACTCATGTTTTTCTCTCACTTTCATTACCTCCTCACTATGTACTAAAATTATCAGAATCATGAATAAAAATCAAAGCTCTAGAGTTAGCCTCTCCACCAAACCGGACTTATCATTTCATTTATACATGACCAACCTTGGTCTTCTTTTCAATATCATTTCATTTCACTGCCGGGGGAGACTTAGCTACTCTTTTCTTCAATTTCCCATTCACAATTTCCAATTGAGCATTCTCAGCTCATAATTCATTTTAGAGTCCCACAGACTTTCTTATCATGATCTTAATCTTTCATGTTCATTTAATTCTCAATTCCCATCTATGATTCATTTTACATAAATCCATATAGTCATAAAAAGAGTTCATAGACTTCAATCATAAAGTTCACACTTCCAACAACAATAAATAAAATGAAATCTCATACATATCAAAGTCCACTCTGTACAGTCGACTTGGAAGGACACCAGTCGACTCATACAGTCAATACAGATTCATCATAATTACTCGGGAGAGTCGACTGCTGCACACGGCCAGTCGGCTGTCCCGCAACTTTTCATGTTCACACTGTCATCCACGTGACAGTCAGCTGTTCATCCACCAGTCGTCTGTCCTGGGATTTTTAATAGCACATTTCTAAGTTCAGCTCAGTCGACTGGCTACACGCACTAAGTCGACTGATCAGTTTCATAATTCAAAAACAGAAATTATCCTTCTAACCGTTCTCACATGCACTTTCATCACAGCATACATACATTCATATTTTATAAACACCACACTTCTTACTTATTCAGTAACATCGCAGCATGGAATTTCAAGTGACTAATATGTTCTTTTCTTTAAGGAAAAAAATACTTTAAACATGCATTCACACTATTCATAACTTTCTTACGAAGATGAAGATATAAATCTCAAGTCATTATACTAGGTCAACATAATGGAATATCTCATTTCATGGAATTGCCGATTAATCATACTTAAATCAGTGCACCAGTCGACTCAACACATTGTCAGTCGACTGCACCGACAGTTCTTAGTTTTGTTAATCATCGCTAGTTCTCTTTCATCCATTTACCTTCCCTCCATCATATGTGTCACAGGGAAAATTCAAACTTAGTAATCACACTATTACGTCTATTTGCATACATGCTTATTACCACAACATGAAAATAATTGTCTCGTACCAGTCGACTGGTTCATGCGACAGTCGACTATACCGACTCATTCGTTCTTATTATCAACAGCATGCTCAGGCAATTTTCAATATATTGAATTTACTTTTCACAACATGGTAGCAATTATAATAATCATGGTATAACTCCTACATTAGAAGTCCTGAGAAACACCCACCTTATTTGACGAAGTAATCGAATCCAGCAAAGTTCCTCAATGCAGTGCAGCACTCCTTGCTCCTTGCTCCTTGTTCCACATCGAAGCTTTCAGAATGCTACTCGGTCCCCCACAGAAAAGCACACACACACACAACTCTCAAAAATACTTCTCTTGAAATAATAATCTAGTGTAAAAGAAATAGAGAATGATAGGGGGTATTTATACACAAATTAGAGTGAGATGGAGGGTTAGGATGCACTAGGGAGTTGGAAGATCAAGGGCTAGGATTCACTAGGAAGTTGTGAAAACTACCCACACCTCATATTAACCGCCCATGATCTCACACCCACTCACCACAATCCGGCCAAGCTTTGTGCCTTGTGCACGTGTACATTGAGTGCACGTGCACACACAAACCACTCTACAAAATTTGTACATCAAATACCCGGTGAATAAAAAGAAAAGATGCTACACATTACAAGTTGTAGAAAATAATAAAAGGGTTTAAATTCATGGGCTAAAATTAACTGGGCCAAAATAATTATTTTGTAGAAGAGATAAATAAATTAACACTTGGGCTTTAGGGAAAATCCTTTATAAAAACAATGCTCTTACTCATCATGTTGAAAATAATAGCCAAAATACTACACGTGCATACCACGTGCAACAAAATAAATAATCTTCATATATTAGGAAAAATCGGGGTATTACATTGCCTAGAGCAGGTATTGAGTATGATGTCTATATCGATGCTTCACATCGTGGGCTTGGTTGTGTCTTAATGCAAGAAGGGAAAGTGATTGCTTATGGGTCTAGGAAACTACGACCGCATGAGAAGAATTATCCGACTCATGATCTGGAGTTTGCTGCGATTATCATCGCCTTAAAGCAATGGAGACACTATGTGTACATTGAAAAACTGAACATGTACACAGACCATAAGAGCTTGAAGTACATCTATTAGCAGAAGGACCTGAATCTGAGGCAACGGAGATGACTGAAAGTACTTGAGGACATTCATCTTAAGATTAAGTACCATCCTGGGAAGGCTAATATTGTTGCTGATGCACTTAGCCGTAAAAGCATCTTGGACAGTTTGATTACAACTCAGAAGCATCTTGTGGCGGAGTTGGATCGGACTGATACTGAAGTTGTTCTGCAAGGTTTGGGATCATCTTTAGCTCAATTGAGGCTTCGGCCCATGCTGAACGAGAGGATTATAGAAAGTCAGAAGGAAGATGCAGAGATTCAGAAGATGAAGGTGCAAGTTGGTGCTGGAAGATTGCCCGAGTTTCAGATCAGGGACGAAGTGTTGTGGTTTAGAGAGAGGTTGTGTGTTCCGGATCAGTCGGACTTGAAGGAAAGTATCCTTCAGAAGGTGCATGCTACTCTTTTGTCGGTACATCATGGGAGTACTAAGATGTATAAGGATATTAAGCAGGATTTTTGGTGGTCAGGTTTGATGCGTGATGTAGCTGAATTTATGGCAAAGTGTGAGATTTGTTAGCAAGTCTAAGCCAAGAATCAGAAACTCGGAGGTCTATTACAACCGTTACCTATTCCGGAATGGAGGTGGGATAACATCAGTATGGAATTTATCACGGGCTTTCCTAAAAGTTCAAAGGGCAATGATGTGATTTGGGTCCTAGTCGATCGACTAACCAAGTCTGCTCACTTCTTGACGTTGAAACTCACTTCGTCGTTGGACAAGTTAGCCGAGCTGTATGTTAGGAAGGTTGTCAGGCTTTATGGTGTTCCGTTGACCATTGTGTCTGATCGAGATGCACGGTTTACTTAGTATTTCTGAAGGAGTCTTCAGACAGCCTTGGGCCTATTTGTTTGAAGTGGGGGAGCGTCAGGAGTTTGGGCCTGAGATTGTGTAGTAGATCTCTGAAAAGATCGATCTGATCAAGAAGAGGTTGGTGGATGCTCAGAGTAGGCAGAACAGCTATGCAGACAACCGGAGGAGGACCTTGAGTTTAAGAAAGGTGACTTTTTCTTTCTGAAGGTATCATCCAGTAAAGGTGTAATCCGTTTTGGCAGAGGTGGAAAGTTAGCCCTGAGGTTCCTAGGCCCATATAAGATATTAAAAAGGATTGAGAAAACTGCTTACCGGTTAGTGTTACCGGAAGAGTTGTCTCAGGTGCACAATGTCTTTTATGTGTCTATGCTGAGAGATTATATTCCAGATCCAAGTCACCATTTGTCCGAAGTACCGGAGGGTTTGCAACTGGATCTGAGTTACATTGAGCTCCCGGTTGAGATTGTGGGTCGTCAGAAGAAAGTCTTAAGGAACAAGACGATACCAATGGTCAAAGTAGTCTGGAGAAACCAGTTGGTTGAAGAGGCTACTTGGGAATCTGAGGAGAGGATGTTGAAGGATCACCCTGTGCTCTTCATCTGATTTGTGTTTTGTATATTTTTTTTCTTTTCTTGTTGTATTGTTTTTCTCACTCTTTAAGTGTAGTTCCGGGGACGGAACTATTCTAATGAGGGAGTGCTGTAACACCCTGGATTTTCAAATCTTAATTAAATATAGTTGTTTGATTCACGTATTGTGCACATGCAAATTTATGCACATGTTTCTCTAAACTTATTTTTCATAAACAAGTAATCCTATTTCTTCTCTTTTAATCTAGAAAGCCTAATTAAATCCTAGGCTTAATTGTCTCATTCTAGCCCACCGTAATTAACTAATTAATTAATTTAATTAGAGCCCAGGGTTAATTAGCCCATTAGTGAGCCCATCAACTTAATTTCCTTTTTTTATTAGCCTAACTTGTAGTGTAGACAAACTTGGTAGACGATTAATTAAATTAACATGAACAAACTAACTAATTGGGGTACTAGAGTAACACGTGCATTGCACTAGCACATGATTTGGAGCCCATGAGTTTCGCTGGATTGTACATGAGAGAGAGGGAGAGATGGGTGTAGTGGAGAGGTGGTTTTCTCATCATGGGTAGTTGCTATAACTCCCTAACTCATCATAGCCTTTGATCTCTAACTATTTGGACTAATCCTAGCCATTCAATTCACTCAAAAAATGTATAAATATCCCCCCTCACCCTCTTTATAATTTCACTTGGGAAAAAAATTGAAAGAAAGAAAGAAAGAAAGAAAGAACAAATTTGTGAGTAAAAGATTAGGAGTGTTTGTGAGTTAAAAAAGACTGAGAGCTAGTTGTGTGTTCCCCTTCCAAAGTTGGCCGGCCCACACCTATTGGAGCACGGAGGAGCTCGGATTTCCTTCAAGCTAGCAGGAGGCGTCAATTGGTGGCACAAGCTAGGAGGAGAAGGCTTCATTCGTTCATTCTAGGAGCTTTTAGGAGTTCTGGGTTTGTTTCTCTCCATAAAGGTTGGTGATTTTCTCGAACTTCTAACTAGATATCACGCTAGGGAATTGATTGATAAAATTGAGAAGAAAACTCCGATTAGATTAGCCACATGTTGTTAAAAGGAGACAAATTGCTAATAATGTGAATTCTTGTTAAAATAGATGTTAATTGATGCAAAGTGTGATCTTTATCTTAGAAATTACCATGCTACTGTGAATTATATGTTTGACATCTGCAAGAGTAAGAAAATTGTACTTATGTGACTAGTTAATTGAATGAGAAGCATGGAAATGTGAAATAAATGGATTCTGCAGAGTTTAATTTTAAATGTGAAAGGAATAATTTGAAATTGGCACTTTATGTGTGAAATTGATACATAGATATGGAATGGAAATCATGTTGATTTATGAGGAAGATTTTATGAGAGTGAATACTCAATTCTGTGAACATGAGATTAAGAACTAGAGTGTAGCTAAGCCTCATACCGGCATCGAATGAAATTGAGATTAAGAACTAGAGTGTAGCTAAGCCTCATACCGGCATCGAATGAAATTGTTGAGATAAGTTTTATGAAAAGACCAAGATTGGGTCGTGTTATTGAATAAATGGTTAAGACCGGTATAGTGGGAGTGCTAACTTTAGGGGATTGATTTTATTCATGATTCAAATAAATTAAAGATTAGACACATAGTGGAGATGTGATGAAAGTAAGAGAAAAACATGAGTATGAGGGCCATTGGATTGGCAGTGTGAGAGTGTTCACAGGATGTCCCCATGATGCGTCATGAATAGGGCGTGGATACTACTTCAGGATACCGTCCCGGTGGCGACACTTGTGGGGTGGTCTAGTGACTACGGGTGGTGCCATCGTCTATGCTAGGAGGTGAATTGAGTACAGGATGCCTGCAAGATGAGTTATGTGTCAGTGCGTGGGATTCTCTCTAGGGTGCCTGGACATGGGCTCGTAACTCATAGAACACCCAGGATACTTACCGTAGTTACTGTAGTAGATTAGGTCAAAGCGATGGATTGAACCCTACAAGATGAACAATGGTTAAGGGCTTGCCCTCGGACCTATGTAGTATGGGCTGCATAGACTCTGAACAAGTGCACATTAGTGTCATATAAATAAATAATTGCATTAAGGACTAAGTGCACATTCACAACACGACATTAATAGGATAGTCCTCGTAGTTCTGTTTGTGACAAGTATGTGCTTTCTAAGTAAGAGAAAATTGATGTATTATATCCTAGCGTCAGTTGAATGAACTGACGTGCCCACGGTTTCTATGCAGGATAAAGTGATTGACAAGATTAAAGTATGCCTGGTGCTTAAAGAATGATTCAAGTGTTGTACATTTTATTCATGTAATTGTTGTAAATTGCTTCCGCTGTTTAAGTGTAATTTAAATGTAACTCTGATGTAATAAAAGTTTTAAATTCCTTGTAAAATTGTACGAAGTGAAGTGTAAAGATCCTCTAGAACTTGGAATTCGGTCTTATTTGGAATTCGGGGTGTTACATAATTATTGTCATATTATTAAAACTTCAGCTACATAATTGTTGATTTACTGTTTACAAGACTTTTCATATGTTGTATCGTTCTGAAGACTTTCCGTAGGCACGTGGCCACGGGAAAATCTAGTATATATTTATAACCTATGTTTTAATTTAAAAATAAAAATAATTAATTTTTGTGAGTTGTACACAAAGCACGTGCACATGCACACGTGCGATGTGCACACTCAAAAGTTGTGGTCGGCTATTTTTTGGAGTGGGGAGAAGTACAACGTTTGAATTTGCACGAGTGGATTAGTAGGGGATGTTTAGTGGGCAATTGGTTATTATAACCACCTAATTAATCCTATTAATACCCCTAAACATTTCATTCACTCTCACACTTCCTTCTCCTTCACTTCTTCTCTGTTGATTTCCGAAGCCAATAATCCAGCCAATCCCTTTCGTTTCCTCCATTCACTCAGCACACAAATGTGTGTGTATACATATATATATATATATATATATATATATATATATATATATATATATATACATACATACTAGGTTTGCCCGTTGATACAACCTACGACACGTCTTCGGAACTGTGCACCTTGTTTGATTATATAAAATAGTTTCGGAGGTCTAGCAAATTAATTGAAGTAGCAAACATATTATATGAGGAAGAAGTATATCTACATTTAAGCGCAACTATCGCCTTCTTGATCATTAGCTTGAACTAACCTGGAATGCATATAGTTTGTTTGAAACACTACATAGAGTTTTTTTTTTTAACTTCAACATCACTTTTAGATGCTTGTAATAGTTATGCAAGGACATTATCATATAGGTTTTATAGAGCTTACTCTAATCCCATAACCACTATGAGCATGTCTAAATACAATGGTAACGCAAGTGCAGGTGTGAAGGTATCTACAATACCAATAATCTAAATATTTGTTTGTCTGAGACTCAGTTTGCAATTGAAATACCTCTTATTATTATTTCAACCAAAATGAAATACATGAAGTTCTCAAAACTCTAATCCAAGCTAATCATTTCTTTTATCTTCACTTTGTCTCCCCATTGCACCTTTATAAAAAAAAAAATCAAAATTGATAAATAACAAATTCACTTTTGCTGTCTTTCTTGAGTGGAGAGATTGCATCCTTCACTGGTAAACTCCAATCATCCCAATCCTATATATCCAAACATACACTAAAAGTTCTTATATGTTATGTCATCCATGGTTTCTAATAACCAGTGAAGGGAACAATTCACGATAGTATTTTCTCTTGTAGTAAAGAAATTAATGTTGCATATTTGCCAAGTTATTTTAGGTTGTTGGTCAGCTTACCTGTCCTGCTATGGTTTGGAAGCCCAAATTGAGGCCACCAAATAATCAATCTCTCACTTGCGTACGCCTTAAATCAAAACCAATAAAAAAACTCATCAAATAAATCACCAAATTTAAAAATTTTAAACCAAAAAGTAAAACAATCATACCCCTCTGAACGTAGATCTTATGCACACACAAAATTCGAGTCAGCAAAAAACTGAGTAATCCCCTGAACACACAAAATTAAAAATTAGAATGAGAATTCGGTTAATGAGATGAAATTAGAGTCGTCGCATCGCATATAGAGGTTTTTGATTCGGTGGAAGGGAGTCGCCGATATGGAGTCGCTTGATATTCACGCTCGATTTGGTGGAAGAGAGTCACCGATACGAAATCAGCAGCGGATCAGATATTGGCGACGGCCTCTTGAATGAGGTTCGATATTGGATTTGGATTTGGATTTGCTTTGAGATTTTCAAATTTAAATTTTTTTAATTTTTTCAATTTTTCGAATTTTAAAAATTTTAAGAATTTTAAGAATTTTAAGAATTTTAAAATTTTAGAAATTTTGAATTTTTTTATTTTAAAAAATTTTTAAAATTAGAAAATTTTTTAAAAAATAATTATTTATTTATTTTTAAAATTTTTTAGATTTTAAATTTTTTGTAACTTTTTTATTTTAAAATTTTTTTATAATTTTTTATAAGTTTTTGATTTTTTGAATTATTTTTAAAGTTTTCAATTTTTTTAGTTTTTAAGTTTTTAAGTTTTTTATATTTTAAAAGAATTTTAAAATTTTTATTTTCTTAATTTTTTGAATAAGAGAGAGAGAGAGAGAGAAATAATTAAATAAATAAAGGAGTTGTTTTGGTTTGAATTTGAGTTTTGGGGGGAAACCTTTTTGTTTGGGGGGGGGGGGGGGGGGGGGTTGAATGTGTTTTGTGAGATTAGATCTGGGCCTTTGATTATGGGTGATTGAAGGAGAGCCACTTGATAGCTTTCTTTGTGTTTTATTATACAGATGTATATATATATATATATATATATATATATATATATACTCATACCCTTCACATTTCTCCTCCTTCCCCTTTGCTTTCCTTCTCTGTACCCTTCACATTTCTCCTCCTTCCCCTCTTGCTTTCCTTCTCTGTTCAAAACCGAAAACCCCATTGTTGTTTCTCCACCTACTCCATACACATGTATATATATATATATATCTTATGCCATCTTTTAGTATATGTGTTCATACTAGGTTTGCCCGTTGACATGTGCCTACGGCACGTCTTTGGAACGGTGCACCTGGTTTGATTATATAAAATAGTTTTAGAAGTCCAAAAAATTAATTGAAGTAGCAAACATATTATATGAGGAAGCAGTATATCTACCTTTAAGCTCAACCATCGCCTTCTTGATCATTAGCTTGAACTTACTTGGAATGCATATAGTTTGTTAGAAACACTGCATAAAGTTTTTTTTAACTTAAGCATCACTTTTAGATGCTTGTAATCGTTATGTAAGGCCATTATCATATAGGTTTTATAGAGCTTACTCTAATCCCATAACCACTATGAGCATGTCTATATACAATGGTAACGCAAGTGCAGGTGTGAAGGTATCTACAATACCAATAATCTAAACATTTGTTTGTCTGAGACTCAGTTTGCAATTAAAATACCTCTTATTATTATTTCAACTAAAATGAAATACATGAAGTTTTCAAAACTTTAATCCAAGCTAATCATTTCTTTTATCCACTTTGTTTCCCCGTTGCACTTTTATAAAAAAAAAACCAAAATGGATAAATAACAAATTTACTTTAACTGTCTTTCTTGAATGGAGAGTTAAAAAAAATTATATTTATATTTAAAATTTAAAATTTTATAATTTTTTTTATATTTTTATTTTGAAAATTTTGAAAATTTTGAAAATTTTGAAAATTTTAAAAAATTCAAAAAATTTTAAAAAAAATCAAAAATTTTAAAATTTTTTAAAATTTATTAAAATTTGTAATTTTTTTAGAAATTTTAATTTTAATTTTTAAAAAATTTTTTTTTATAAGTTTTTGAATTATTTTTAAAGTTTGTAAGTTTTTAATATTTTAATTTTTTTTTTAATTTTTAAAATTTTTTCTTTTCTTAATTTTTTGAATAAGGGAGAGAGTGAAAGAGAGAGAGAGAGGGAAATAATTAAATAAATGAAGGTGTTGTTTTGGGTGGGGGATTTGAATTTGAGTTTTGGAGGGAAACTTTTGGGGGGGAAAATATGTTTTGTGAGGTTAGATCTAGGCCTTTGATTTTGTGGGGATTGAAGGAGAGCCAATTGATAGCTTTCTTTGTGTTTTATTATATAGATATAATCATGTAGATATATATGCATATATGAAGTGAGATGGGCTTCACTATTGCATGCCGAAAAGAATGAAGGAGGTGCTGTCCTTGCTTGGCCGAAATGGGAGTTTGGAGCTTTTTTTTGTGCATGGATGTCGAGGAGGCCGATTGGAGTTTCTCTTGGAGCCTTTGGAGGAGTTCTTGCTACTAGGATCTTTTCATTCTAAGAGTTCAACTGCTAAGAAATTATATGTTCTTGGGTGGGTGTTTCTTAAATCCTTTCTAAATTAGAAGTATGATGCATGCTAGTTGATATCTGGTCTAATTGTTAAATTTTGATTAGTGTGGTAAATGTGAATTGCTTAATTATTCTCTGAAATTTGTTATGATGCTTTATTAATATATTTGCATGCTAGAATACATGCAAATTGATGAATCATGATTGTATGAAAAATCGATGCATGGTAGAATATTTCCTATTATAGTCAAAATAATGTAACATGTATGAAATTGGTTTTATAATACGATTATAATAGAAAAATAGTCCCATGAGTTTATTTTATGAGTATAAAGAATTTTATGAAGAATTTCGATGAAAGACAATTTTCTATTTGTAAATTAATAATATGAGTTCTTTAATGCAAGATTAAGATTTTGTTGTATTGTCGGAAATAAATTTTGTGAATTTAAATATATGCACTATACTGTAATTTTGAAAGAAAATGTTCTGGAAAAGAATTAAGTTTTTGAATAAGTACAAGTTGATTGAAAGATCGAGTTTTTTTTAAGGAAGAATTAAATACAATGCGGTTTATACTTAAAGAATTTAACTCTTTTCATATTGGTTAGTCACTCGTGACCATTTGGTCTTCGGGTGCGCTTTGGGTCCGTTACTGTTCATGGGCAGAGGCTCTGGTCTGGGTTCGAATCTTGTTAGAGACTCTGTTTTATTAAATTTCGATTGTAATTCAAATTACCGAATATATATATATATATATATATATATTTCAATCTCTCCTCTAATCAGTTAGTCACTCTGGCCAGTTGGTCTTCGGTGCGATTTGGGTCTATTACTGTTCACAGGCGGGGGTTTGGTTCTGGGTTCGAATCCGACCTTGCCACTTTATTTTTCCTTTTTGATTTTTTTAATATTTTGAGTTTTTAAGTGAAATAAAAATTGGAAAGAATTCTATTATTCTTCTAAAATTGTTTATATTTTATAAAAATTATTTCTACAATATTTTGATATATTTTGTGAGTATTGAAAGAGGTTTTTACATTAAATATTATTGAAGAACTCAATTTTTATTGATTAAAAATGTGACCATTGTTTAATTTAAGAGAAATGAAAGTTTGGAATGCACTTAGATTCTTCTTAGTGAGATTTTATGATTATTAATACTTGATTAAGATTATTTGAATTGCACACAATGCTATAAGTGGTTAAATTGATAACAGAGGTTAAATTGAATTATTTCATGTTATGAGATTATAAAAGAAATGTTTTCTTTGGGAAAGAGTTTATGAATAAATTGAAATGCAATTTTGAGATTGAATGTAACATATCGTTGATCTCTAGAAAGAGACAGTTGTTGGAATCTAGAGGCTAGGCGAGACCCTAGTGATCGGCAGTATTTATTAATGAATTCGAGAGCTAACCAGTGTGGGTTGAGCATCTCTTGAGAAGTAGCCAGGTTGGGCTGACTGTCTCTTCTGTTTGGCTTAAGTCCGCTAGGGTAAGCTAGCTCTAGGTTGTGAAGATTTTCTTCTAAAACAAACTAAAAATGTAAAGACTACACTATAGTGGAGATGTGATGAAAGTAAGAGAAAAACACAAGTATGAGGACCTCGGATATACAGTGTGAGAGTGTTCATAGGATGTCTACATGATGCGTCATGTCATGACGTGAATACATCTCCGAAATTATCGGGACCGTGGCGACGCTTGTGGGGTGCTTGGGGACTACGTAGTGCCATTGTCCCATGACGGAGGCGAATTGTCCATAGGCTGTCTACATGATGCGTCATGTCATGACGTGGGATTCCCCTCCAGGCTATCTGGACATGAGCTCGTAACTCATAGAACATCTAAGATACTTACCGTAGTTACCGTAGTAGTTTAACTCATAACGAGGGAACCAACCCTACAAGATGAAGTACGATTAAGGGCTTGCCCTCGGACCTATGTAGTATGTGATGCATGGAATCCGAATAAGTGTGCATTAGTGTCATTAAATATAAATAACAACATTAAAGATTAAGTGCAGAACACCCATGACATCAATAGGACAGTCCCTATTTAGCTTTGTTTGTGATAAAGTTTGTGTTTGTTAAAGTATTTAAGAATCGTTATACTTTCGGCATAGCGAGGATGGCCGTGTATAACATTTCGTCAGTTGTAAGCAACTGACGTGCCCACAGTTTCATATGCAGGACTTGAAATTTACAAGAAGATATAAATATTAGTTTGTTGCTGATGATTACTTAAATGCTAAAGTTCTTACAATTGTACATTTATCATTGTTGTATTTTATTTATTTCACTGCGTGTTGATGTAAAAAACTCTGATGTAAATAAAGTTTTTAATTCCTTGTAAAATTGTACGAAGTAAAGTGTAAAGATCCTGCGGAACTTTGAATTCAGGCTTATTTGGAATTCGGGGTGTTACACATTTTCTTCCCTAAATTTTAGAGAAAAATCTTCCAATGTGCACCAATTGTTTTCTACTCATTTAATCTGCGTCCAATCCGAAAGAGAAAAGTATGGTATGTAACAAGTGTTAAATATCTTACAAATAGAAAATGGGTAGTGGGACGAGTACACTTAAGCACCACTTGAATAGTAAACACAAGGAAACACAACAAGATCTTACCCAACAAAAAGTAAACCCCAAGGTTGGTCAAGTTATAGTTATAGTTATGATCATGAAATCGTCCGTAGGGAAATAGCTAAACTTGTTATTAAGGATAAATTACCAATTATTTATTCCGAAAGTAAGAACTTAAACATGTTTAATCTACTCACTCTAAACCCCAATTTCAAAAGAATTCCTAAAAACACTATTAAATTTGATTGTATCGAAATATATAATGAGCTTAAAGATACTTTAGTTGTTACTGTCTTATTTACCTTGTAAAGTTGCATTAATTAGTGATTGCTGAAAAGGTTGTAATGATATTTCCGTTATGTGCACTACTTTTCATTGGATTGATAGTGATTGAATCCTTAAAATAAGGTTTATATAATTTGGTTATTTGATGTATCCCCATAATGGTGCTGCTATCGCATCACAAGTTAGAGAAACATGTAATAATTTTGTTATTGAAGATAAAATTATTTTTGTTAGCCTCCACTAATAATAAAAAACGGTTCCTTCATTAAAGGAAGCATTTATGCCTTCATTGCCTGAAATATTTCATATTAAATGTATCATATCCTCAACTTGTATGTGCAAGAAGCTTCGAAGCTAGCCGAATCATATGTTAATGCAATAAAAGATTGTGTGTATTTTATTGATTCCAGTGGTCCTAATCTTTAATAATTCGAACAACTGTGTCGTCGTAGAGAATAAAATTTAGAAAATTCTCTAAAGATATTAAACTGAATGGAATTCTTATTACAAATTGATTATAATTGTTAATATATACAAAGCGGTTATAAAATATTTTTGTATTGCAGAACACATGGAAGACTTTTGCATTAATCAAGAGTTTTGGTATTATGCAAAAGTTTGTTAAATTTTTTAAAACCTTTTCAAGATGCAAATCTTCAATTTTTAAGTTCTTATGAATTCACTTCTAGTTATGCTTTATTTACTATAGTTACTATGATGCAAACTTTTCAAGAAAAGAAATTTGACCATTTGATTAGTACAAATGTTATTCCTGCTTATGCAAAATTCATAAAATATTTTCATCCTCTTCTTATGTTATATTGTATTGCAAGTGTAATGAATCCTCATATAAAGTTAGATGATGCGAATGGTTTGATTGTTTTGTTTTATAGTATGGTTGAATATTTAAATTATGACTATGATGAATATGTAGTACAGTTTGAGTCATTATTGACAATTCATATGATACTTACGATAGAAAATTTGCATCTAGTCCTCAAAATACAACAACGACATCATCTTCATCCAAAGGTAAATGCATTGCATCATCATCAGCAGCTGTATGGAGTCTTATTAAATATAAAAAACCTAAGACAGATGCAACAAATGAATTAAAATGGTATAATGCACAACCTACATTGTCTAGTGAACCCAACATTAATGTTTTAACAAGGTGGAAAAATAATGAAGCTTTATATCATATTCTTTCTCGCATGACACGTAATCTACTAACCCCCTCTGGTGCGTCCACATCGCATTAGAAAATATTTATTTTTCTTGGTGGTCAGATATTGAACAAGAAAAGGAATCACTTAACATCAAAGACTTTGCAAAAAGTTAGTGTGCTTGGAAGATTGGATGAACACGAAAACGAGGACTCAAGGAAAACAAGAAGGCTCAAGTGGTAGCAACACTTTTGAAGAATGGAAACAAACTCCCGAAAGATGACCTCATATCAAGAACTCCGAGGAATGCAGACCACATCTCAAGAACTCTCCGAGTATGAAGGCATAATCTCATTAACTTCTGAAAGTTATAGCAGTGGAAGCTTAATAGGGAGTTTAGGGCGATGAGATCATAGGTTTAGGTTAAGTTGAGGTACACGACAGTAGTTCAGTGTCCTCTGTTCAATCTAACAGTAGGCTATTTCAAACTTTAGATCACCCCCAAATTTACCATGTTTTTAGATTCGCTACTATCATAGTTTCTATTAGTACTAAATATCTATTAACAATAGTTATTAATTTTTACAATAACAATAATTACTGAGATATTTTTTAATATTACATGTTTTTAATTTGTTTAATATGTTAAGAGAAAGGGAAAAAGAAAAAAAATTCAAAAACAGCCCAGAACCAATGGGACCAGGCTGGCAGGCCGGTTCGAGTTCGCCTCTTCCCCCTTATGGAACCGGACTGGCCCAGACTGGTTCTGACATGAACCGGAACCAGAACCGGCCCGGAACAGTGTGACCATTAGGCCCTGTTGCCATCCCTATTATTAGCATATGCATGGGGGGAGAGAGAATTTACTTGTTTGACCAATGAGTAACATCAAGCGTGAAATGTTTCATGTTGTTTATTTTTGCACTTGCTTGTACTTATTTCTTGTATTCCCAGTCATCTAGGGTTTTTTTATGATTTATTGTTTGATGAAACAGGGTAGCCATACTTCAACTTTTTCTTCACAGACACAAAAAATCAGGCGTGAAATGATGGAAGCTTGATTGATCCCAATTGCGGCGGAAACTTGGATTTTTAGATAGAAACAATTTTTACTTTTGCGGTACAAACAACATTATTTCTAGTAAACTAAGTTGTATATGTATTTCATTTCCTTCACAAAAAGAGTTATTTCGGGTTCTCGAGGACGAATTTGCAGTGCTTTCCACCTATTGGGCTTCGATGAAAAGAATATTGAGGTTGGCATGACTCTTGATTAGACACCCACCCCCTCAGATTGTTGAAGAGACCTTGTTAGCTTCTATTGCTTTATTTAATTTGCTTGATGCTTTATCTTTATGTTTATGTTCAGCTAGGTCTAGGTCCTATACCCTCGTCGGGATGTTGAGGAGACTTTGGTTTTTTAGATTTATTTTGTTGTCATGTATTGAGTCCAGTTTTCTAGTTTTGTATCATTATTGATGTGGGTGAAAATTACAGCCGACCGGGCCGTCCAGTTCTAGCATTAATCTCGGAGTTCCTAATGGCGAAATAGAAAGTTCACACCAGCCATAGGCCAACAACGAGAACATGGGCCATTCTTAGGTTCGCCATCTCAGCTCAGCTCAGCCTGTGACTGAGGCTAATTCATGACCCAAAAAAGGAAGATCCACCAGTCAATCATGGATGACAATCAATCCCCTAAAATTGGAATATATTAACTGGTTTGTTTCATTGATTAGGGAATCTCCCAAACAAGTGAGGAATACGAGTCCATGACCGAGGCCCAGCAAATAATGCGAATACACCATTCATAAGATATACAGGTAACTCAACAACAAGATAACAACAAAACCACGCAGGCATGTAAAATCACAATAGGATAACAAAAGTACATGACATAGTCCATAACATAACCGACAGCTGAAAGAACATAGTAGTTACGGGTCAAACACGCCCGGAATACAATAAAGAGTAGCATGAATAAAACATAAACTAAAGTAACTTGAAAATAAACAAGACTAAAACACTTGATCAGCAACACCTTCTGGTAACTCTCCATCCGGACCTGCAAGAACATTAATACAAAAAAAGAAACAAGAAGACACCCGTTAATACAAGTCATGGGTCGTAAGTGGTACAAGCTAAGGGGACAAGTATAAAACCAAACAAGAAGCAGAAAAAATATGATGGAGTCAAGAATCATGTAATAGGAGAAATACAATATGTAAACAGGATCATGAACAAGACATCATGAAATAAGTGGCATGAAAATAAGTAATCAAGTAAACAAGTCAATAAGAACATGTAACATGTAATTGGATCATGCAAGTGCACGTGTTAATCTTATGTCTTTTATTTAATTCTATCTAGGTAGCACTTCATGTATCCATACTTTTACTATATGGTTGCTACATACAATCAGTTACGCTTAGGCCTAGTGGTGGATTTTATAGGGCAGTGTACCCAGATATCAAGTATCAGGCAAGCAAGGTTCATGAATACGAAAATAAAGTAACAAGTTCACGAACCAAGTACAAGTTCGTGAATACACTAACAAGTTCAAGAACCACACAGTGAGTTCATGAATACAACAAGTTCATGAGCCAAGTATTGGCTTCATGAATACATCAAGATACAACAAGTTCATGAACCATGTACTGGAAAACACGAGCCCCCTTCCGAGGACACTTACCTATATTGTCCATTACTATGGTCCTTACCCTTATACCCCGACTTCTTATTTTTATTAATTTTAATCAACAATAACAAGATATCATATTTAGACTACTATTACGGGTAAAACAATCATGCACATAATCATGTATAATCCTAAGAGTACATATGTATGTATCAATCGTGTTCATGTAATACATGGCAACAAGGTATTCACGATCATATGCGAATACGGGATCGACGGATTATGTATAGCAACAGTTTTCAATTCGACCGAAGAATAAGAATTAGAGTCAAAGAATATACTTGCGGTATTTTTCAAATGAAGCTTGTACGAGAACAAACGAGTTGTACAAGAGGATACTTGCCTGATAACCGACGACGATGAAAACGGAGCAAGAACAAGTATAACGGGAACGGATCTCGGGGCACGAACACAACCACAACGAATGGATCACGAACACACGATCATGAACTAGATGAAGACGATCGAGATCACGAACACAATCGAACGGTTGAGATCGAAGATCAAGATCAAGATGATCGGATCAGATCGGACGGTCAGATTCCCTGATGATGAAGATAATGATGAAGATCAAGATCGATCGATCGAACGGTTGCGATCAAAGGAAGTTGATGATCATCATGATCGTGACGATCAAGAGGAGATTAGATGGCTAGGATCTGATCGAATGATCAAGAGGAGATCGAAGGCCCACATCCAATCAAGCATAATGATCAAGATCCAACAGACGGCCAAGATCACCCCGATGGTGATGATCAAGATCAAATCAATGGACAGCTAGGAATCAATCAAGATCAAGATCACAATCGAACGGAAGGCCCACAATCGAAGTTGATCAAACTCATAACAAAAGCAACTCCAAGGCTCTGGCTATCGACGATGGCGGCGGAACGACACGTCGACAGAACGGCACGTTGGCAGAACGGCATGTCGGTGTTGGCTGCGGTGGGGGCATGCCGGAGAGGGGTGTCGGAACAGGGGTGGCAAGGTGGCAGGGAGTGCACGGCGAGGTGCTGGCGCGACTGTGGATCAGTCAGGGCAAATGGCAACAAGGCGGTGGCCACAGGGGCTCGCATCATTACGGGGATGTCGGGGCTGAGCGGCGCAGGGAGGCTGCGCGGTGCAAGGCAGAGGAAGACAATGCTGGTGGATGGGTTCAGCGAAGTCGAAGAGGGTGGAGCGATGTCGACTCTGTTTTTGGTCGAAACAGGAGGACAATGCAGGGGGACCACGGGACAGCCACCGGCAGGGGAAGGCAGCACAGTTAAATGGACTAGGGCTGCACGACTGGCGACTGTTGCTACAGTTGCGAGGAGAAGGCAGGGCGGCCCTGTCGAGGGAGAGGAGGTTGGTGCAGTCGGGGTGCAAGGTGACAGGATGCAACAAACGGGGGATCAAGGGGATCGGGAGGTGAGCGGAAGAGACGAGGGGAGGTGCAGTTGCGGAGGAGGTCGGCGACTGTAGTGGATGAGCAGGAGGAGGGAGGCAGGCTGCGGCTGTATAGGGCTGAACAGGGGTAAGCTACGGGAGGGAGATGAGAGGGGGAAGGCGAATAGGCGGCGCATCGAGGGGAGCTCGACGGGGTAGAGGCAGGAGGTTCAAGGAGGTTGGAGCAAGGCGGAGGTCGGCACAGGGGGGAGGAAGACGATGGGTTGTTTCTGTTGGGTTTCGAATCGTGGGAGAGGAGCGGGATCGAGAAGAGATGGGAGAGGGAGAGAGAAAAGGAAAGGGGGGAGGTTTTATAAATAAAATAATAAATATATAATATAATAAATGTAATAATGTGTAGTTATTATGAGATAGTGCGAGTTATGGGGTTATGGAGTTACGGGAGGTGAAGAGTAGGGGAATGTGAGGGGATTTGTATACGAGTGATTAAATTTGGGTAGGGTAGGATAATGGGTTAACGGGTTGAGATCCAATAGATATGGGTTTGGGTTGTAAACTTGGGCTTAAAACATTTTAAATAAATCAATTATGATATTGGGCTTATAATAAACAATTGGGCTCTGATTAATAAATAATAAAATAAAAATAAGAAATTGGGCTTATAATAAACAACTGGGTTTTATAAAATAGTTTGAATAATATAACAAATTAAGAAAGAATAGTTATAAGATACTAAGTATTTAAAATACGGAAAAATACTTGAAAAAATACGTATTAACGGAAACAGGGGTGACAGCAAGGGAGAGGCTAAGTCTCCAGAAGACGCTAAACCTTCAAAAAGATACCGAGTCTCCAAATTCGGCAAGCGCTGACCTTAGGGAAGTACAAAATGTTTAAGCTCGATCAAGCCAGATTCAGAAAAGGATTCATTTAAGATTCAGCCTTGAGTCATCACAGATAATTCTAGCAATAAGAAAAAACTTGAAAACTAGAAGTGTTTTATTTCACAACTATTACATACTCAAAAATCAAGTAATCAACAACAATTTCATACATTCGGCACCGTCAAGGTGCTTTACTGGTACAAGCAAAATCCTATGGACGTGACTTGCCTATGAAACTTCTTCGTTAAGGGCATCCCCCCTCTGCCCCCCCCTCCCTCCCCTCCCCTCCCCCCAGACTCACGCAGACCATGTCCAGCCCAATGGATCTGGTTTGCACTAGGGTTATCGATTCAGACCTTCTCAAGTGCTAGACATTCCAGCTTCCCCGCTCTAAGCATATCAGGGTTCATCGGCTCCATTCGAACCCCTAAAGATGGGCCTTGAAAAGTGGTCTAACCACTAGGAAGTGGAGTGACCCTCAATCTCGCTACTCTGAACTCCACCTTCAAATGATATATTTGTAACTCCTTCTTTATGAGCATTTCCAGAAGGAAATAATCCATCGTCTGAATAACCCCTTCGAGGAAGGCGGGCGGGATGTTCCACCGGGGAGAGCCCCTTGGTCACCGGCTAAGCCCAAGCCCCTTACAATCATCGCCTCCATTAGACGATCGAGCTACAAAATTTACTTCATGCGATCTTTTAATATGATTGGAAAATGCTGCTTCCCTATCCTTCTACTCCTTACGGTGACAGGCTAAACTCGACTCTGCTAAGCGCAGTTTACTCTGAAGGTAATAAAGTTTGTCGTCCTGTGGGTCGGCCAAAACATACCTGACGGTCTAGTAAGTAAAGGAGAACAAGCATATCATACATGGGCTCGAAGACTTCAAATAAATTCTACAAATGCTAAAGCTCGGAGTAACCACATAGCGAAAGCAAGTCAGCAACCAAAAAAGTTTCAAGTCACGAAATTCGACCAAAAACATCTACCATTAATTTGAATTGATAAATTTTGAGTACAAGTAGCGATGACTAGTCCGCAGTTGGAAAAATTATAAAAACAAAAAGAAAAATAAGCTAGTCCTACTGATTAGGATAAGAGAGCACCTGTTGGTCCGCAGCAGGAGTGACCTGATCCTGGCCTGCCTGATCTGCAGCATTGGGGGTCAAGGGACTATCCTCCCCCCATAATGGGATCTCCCTAGGGTCGAGGGAGCTTCGTCAAACATCATTGTGAAGGGGAATCATTCAAGGTCGAGGTTGGGGTACTTGCGCTCAACATGCTCTAGCACCCATTCCTAATCCTGGTCTTGAGTGGTGACGACCATATCATTGTCCTCACCCCGATCAGAGACCATGGACGTCAGCTTTGCCGTGAGCATCCTATATGTCTTCTCGAGGTCATCAACCGTACACTTAATGTCCTTATACTCCCTCTCGAACCGGGACACTCGGTGTTTGAGGAGCATGACCTCATGTTCGTGTTTCCACTTCATTTCCTCACCGTGGAGGGTTGCCTATGAAAAGGAGGTCAAATGCTTCAAAAATTAGATTATGGAAATAGTATAACAACTAGAAAAGGGTTAAGATGCTTACCACGATGTTGGCATGAGCCCACTAGAGGTAGCTCAACTCGTACGTCTCCGTGGCAAGTGTTCTTCTGTCCCAGGGTGGAGTAAGGCTGTCCACTATCTCGATGGCGACTTTGGGTTGGTAAGCGAGTCTGCCACCTTCACCGACCAATCCGATGTGAAGGTCTCCTTGGTAGTGTCCCCCAGGATTCCTTTGTCCTAGGGGTGGATAAGAGAAATGGGGGATTTGGTGAGGTTGGTGATGGCGATGACGGTCGAGCTTGGCGGGATCTTCAGCGAGGAAGACATCGTAGTGGAAGATCATGCCTTCGACTTCTTGGCCTTTGGCTCGGCTTGCTTCTCAGACGGCTTGTAGGAAGCCGAATATGAGGCCATTTTCTTGCCTTTCGGCTACTCGGCAACCATCCTCTTCCCCAGTTCGGCATGTTGGGCCTCAATCTCCTTCTCGTCTAGCATGGCTGCAAAAAAAAACAACAAGTTTTTAGAACGAAGTTAAAAAGTTGAAGAACAGGAAAACAAGAACATACTAGGGTCAATCAGACTGAATCTTTCCAGGTGTCTCTCGAGCACCCACTTTCTATCCACATTCCCCTTTGCGGAGATTCTTTAAAACTCAGTTTCCTCTTACAGAGTGAAGTCTGTAGCCCTCGGGGCCTTGATATACCGAATGTCATACACCCATGTGGTGGGGGTATCTTAAGGCTCAGAACTTTGGATAATGAAATACTTTGATTAACACTCCTTGATGGAGTCTGCTTGATTGTGTACCACGTGCTACACGAACCGTGGAGACAGAAAGCACTATCCCTCGTATGCTCTAGCGGTGCATAGGCCCAGACACCTCGTATGCCCTGGCGAAGTACTTGAGTTTCAAAGGCATGCCCTTTTCCCATAAAGCATGACAAAGCTAACGATATGCTTCCATGAATTGGTCCTGAACTGCATCGGACTAACCCCGACCCAGTTTAACACTTTCATGATGAACGGGTGCAAGGGTAGCCAAAATTCGAGATGAACGCATCGACGAGAAACATGCAGAACCATAGGGTGAGATTGTTGGTGGGTCGAAGTCCAGGGCTTAGAATTAGCAACTCGTACGTACAAGGAATAAAATAGGCATTTCGGATCAACGGGAGATCCGCCATCACAATAGTGTTCGCCGTCCTATCTGCCTCTATCTTCGGATGACCAGGGGATGGCGGTCGAAGCCCAGACTTGAACAAGTGCTTAATGCAGTCGGGGTACATGTTGATGATTAGTGGGTCCCGAAGGATGAGGAGACTCATGTCGACCTCTCTGGCATACACCCCATCAACATCGCCGGAGGAAGAAGACAGTCAGCCTCCTCACCCAATGGAACCTCCTCCTCTCTTTCCTCCTCATCCGAAGGATTCACAACAGCTTCCAAGAAAGCTACTAGAGCTTTTCATCCTCCTCCCACTCAATCCACGAAACCTCTACTTCCTCCTCCATCCCGACCACTGAATCCCTATCATTTGCGCGAAGGGACCAAGACTCTGACGTAGAGCTACCATGGCTGGAGGTAGAGACTGAGTCCCCGGACCGAACCCTAGACAGGACTAAATAAATAATTTACATGGGAAAGGAAGTATGAACGTATAAAAGGAAAAATCGCTGAAAAAGTTATCGGAAGAATCGAAAACGGTATAAAGAAAAAAGCTCTCATGATGATAGAGAAAGTAAAGAACAAAATGAAGGGGGTGTGGGTTATATAGAGTGGGAGAGGTGACTCAATAATCATAATGGCCAAATAGCTCGATCCTAGCCCTCCACGGGTCCACCCATCCAACGACTAAGAAGACATGATGTGGAAAACTCTTTGATTACCACAATGGTGACGTGGCCTAATCAAAGCGTGCCACGTTTAGCAATGCAACCTCAAAGAAAAATCCCTAGTCTTGATCTTTGTCCAGCATGGCTTGTCCCTCAATGCATCATCCAAAACACTCGCGAAAAACTCCTAATTTTGCATGGTTCGCCCCTTGGCGCATCTTTCTGAACCGCCTGAGAAAGACTCCCAATTTCACCTGGTTCGACCTTCAGCACATCATTCGAACAGCAAAAAATCCCAACTTCGCTTGGCTCGTCCCTCGGTGCATCACTCGAACCACTCGCAAAAGAACTCCCAATTTTACATGGTTCATTCCTCGTTGTGTCATCTGAACTGCTTGCGACAAACTCTCAACTTCACATTGTTTGTCCCTCAGCGCAATATCCGAGCCACTAGCAAAAAAATTTGCATGGTTCATCTCTCAATGTGTCATCAGAACCACTCGCAAAAAAATCCAATTCTGCCTGGCTCGTCTCTTGGCACATCATCCGAACCACTTGCAAAACACTGCCAATCCTAGAAGCTCTACAAAGATGCAAGTATGCAACTACTTCCAAAAACTCACTTTGTGGTGTTGATTCTTCGTATACTAGTAATCTGCATGTGTGATGCATGTTTTTTTCCCCTTCAGTTCATTCTTTCACAATTATCCTTAAAGAAAATGCCCACATATAAAAAATAATTATAAATTCAAGAAAATATAAAATTCCAAAAAAAATTAGAATAATTAATCAAAAATCCAAAGGTTAATTATTAAAATAGTCAAATTTGATTTAAAATTTTGAAAAAAATGATTGAAAATTAAAATTTTTTGTCGGAATAATTAATTAAAAATCCAAAAATAATTATTAAAATATGGAAATTTAATTTAAAATTTTGAAAAAAATGATTAAAAATTGAAAAATTAGGAAAAATATAGAATAACCTGAAAATGTTCTCAGAAGTTCTACAAAGATGCAACTACTTCCAAACTCTCAATTTATAGTGTTGACTCTTCATATACTAGTAATGTGCATATGTGATGCATTTTTTTTGTTTAAGCTCATTCTTTCACAAATTCTCTCTAATATCAGCAAAATTTTAATTTTGGATTAATTAGTTAAAATTTTCAAAATGTAATTAAAATTTTGGATTAGTTAATTTAAAAAAACAAATTTAATTCCAACAATATGGAACTATTCAAAAAAGTGATTTTAAATTTACAATAATTATTTTTTAAAAATAATTAAAATTTGGGGAAAAATATTGAAAATTCCGAAAAATTCATAAAATTCATAAGTTAATCAGAAAAATCTACGAGAACTTGGAAAAGTGACTAGAACTTCTATAAAGATACAACTACTTTCAAAAGATCAAAAAAGCAAGTTGATCTTTTAAAAAAAATTCAAAATTTTGGAAAATATTCAAGAAAATTTGAAAAAATTCTGAAAGGTCAACCTGCTTTTCTGAGATTTTGAAAGTAGTTGTATCATTATTGAACTTATAGTAATTTTCCAAGTTTCCCTAAATTTTTCTATTTTTTTAAAGAATTTAAAGAATTTTCGGGATTTTCATTATTTTCCCCCTAATTTTCATTATTTTTTATTCTATAAAAATAAATTTCGCTGATTTTTTTGATTTTTTTTAAAAATAGTTATTTAAAATTTCATATCATATTTTATAATATTTTCATAATTTTCAAATTTATAATTAGTTTTTAGATTTTTAAATTAATTAATCAAAAATTTTAATTAATTAATCTGAAATTAAAAAATTGCACATATTAGGGATAATTTATGAAAGAATGAGCTTTCAGAAATAAATTGCATCACACGTGCAGATTACTAGTATATGAAGAATCAAGAGCATAAACCGAGCCTTTGGAAGTAGTTGTATCTCAGTAGTACATATATGTATTTTTTAGTTTTTTTGGCTTTTTCCTATTTTTTTTTAATTTTTAACCATTTCTTTTTTTGGAAATTTTAAATCAAAATTTCCTATTTTAATAATTATTTTTTTGAATTTGAATTAATTATTATATATTTTTTAAAATTTAATCATTTTTTCAAAAACTTAAATAAAATTTTGCTATTTTAATAATTAATTTTTGGAATTTTTATTAATTATTCTACAAGTTTTGGTTTTTATATTTTCCAGAATTTATAATTATTTCTGATAGGTGAGCATTTTCTTTAGGGACAATTTGTGAAAGAATGAGCTTAAGGGGAAAAAGAACGTCCAGCACATGTGCAGGTTACTAGTATATGAAGAATCAACACCATAAAGTGAGCTTTTGGAAGTAGTTGCATCTTCGTAGAACTTCTAGAATTTTTTCCAGATTTTTTTAGAACTTTTCAAAAATTTTCCAATCTTAAATCATTGTTTAAAAATTATAAAATAAAATTTCCTATTTTTATAACTAACTTTTCAATTTTTAATTAGGCATTCTAAATTTCTAAAAAAAATTATTTATTTTTTCAATTTTTAATTCGGAAATTTTAAATCAAAATTTTTTAATTTTTATAATTATTTTTTAATTTTCAATTAATTTTTGTAAATTTATAATTATTTTTTTGAATACTTTCATATTTTTACAAATTTTTAATAATCGTTCATATTTTTAATTAATTAATTAGAATTTTTAAATTAATTTTCAGAATTTTTAATTAATTAATCCGATTTAAAAATTAATAAAAAGAATTAAATTTAATAAATCATACTTTGAAGAGATCTGAACTGTTGATCGATCATGCACGCTTTTCTTAGAGATCCAGCAAACCTGGTAGGTGGGCATTTTCATCCAAAAAAAGTCACGTGCAACAACGTGACAAAAAACCTAACGGAAGTTAACTCCGTTGATGTGTGTTTTTTTAAACTGTAGTTGAGTGCGATTTTTTTAAATAAAAATAAGTTTAGTGGGTTTTTTTTTAAATGACTAGTACTTTAGTGGGGTTTTTTTTAAATTTAGCTTTATGAGAAATACTCAGGGTATTTTGGGCTGGGCTTTATGAAAAGTTCGGTTTGAACTTCGGTTCGGTTTTTTGAAACAAAAATCGGAATCCGAACCGAAATCTTTATAAAAACTACGGTTCGGTTCAAAACCGAACCGAAAACAAACAAAAACAATGAACCGCATTGCAAAATTTCGGTTTGGTTCGGTAATCGGTTTTAACCGAACTATGAACAGCCCTAAACAAGATACTAAATACTTAAGCAAATAAAAGCTAAAGTCGTACTATGGTCTATTGGGCTCCGACCCCCCTGGAAGTGTCACGCCCCGCTTCCCGGAATACGGAAACACAGGCACGTAACTGAGGCCCAGCGAATGATATAAGTACGCCAACTCATATCATCCATAAGCTGTACCAGTCTTAACTCAACAATATAAGAAAAATTAATCACAACCACGCAGGAAACATAATCACATAAACGATAATGAAATTCGATAACCAAATCTGGAATATAAGAACTTACCAAATAGCTAGAGGAACTCCTGCTCCAATCGTAGAAGAACTGCTCACCAATGCCTTCTGAAAATTCTCTTTGTTCACCTGTACTTGTTCATCTAAAAAGAAAGAATAATTTGTCCTTAGAGCAAGTCGTGGACATGCAAGTGGAGAAACAGTGAAACAATGGAAATAGTGGTATAGCAATGAATTCAAATAAACAATGAGGTCGATAGCATTGAACAGTGTAAAAGAGATAACAGTATAATATGCAATAAATACGATTTACCACAATAACGATAAACAATACCAATAAGGGCAATAATAATGAGAACACTGTTCATTAAGGTAACAATATGCAATGATAATGCGATGAGAGCCTTAGGTCTATTATTCATTCTTTTATCCTAGCTAATGCACGTACTACTGCATCCCATACTACAGGTTCCATGCATACAATCAATTTCGTTTAGACTAAGGTGGTAGATTCTATAGTTCATGTACTCGGGAACAATATTCAATAATGACCGATGACCGAATCAATCGAGATACTGAAGTCAGTAATCTGCAATTAACCGATGACCGATATAACCAATAGACCGGTAGACCGATAGACCGATAATTAGGGAAACACGGGCCCCTCTTCCGAGTACAGTCACTATGTCATCAACTACCTTAATCAACCCTTTAACCCCGGCTTGATTTACTTTCTTTATTAAATAAACATACAATAATGCGGTTAATAAGGGACACTAGTAAAGGTGACAAAACAACCCTAAGATCATGCAATATACTATATACAATTAAATGCACCAATATAACATTATAAACACAATTGTACATTATAAAACAGAGAATCCCAATTCTAGACAGCAGTAGGTTGCTGCACCAAAATCAGCATTCCCGTTGCTACAGGACAGCAAAAGTAGATCCGTCAGGTGGTCTAGAAACTAGACTCATGCCCGGTTCCAACGCATACTTAAAGTCTACATTCCGACAACGCTAGCTAGGCGAAATTCAATAATCTTATAGATTTTAGTTTCTGGCTGGGTGTCAATGTTGTCTAATTTCGGTTATAAAGTCAGTAAATAATCATTACAGAAATCAGTAAAAATAGTTTTTAATACCCTAAACATGTTATCTACAAATCTGGAATTTATCTTGGCCATAAATAATCATTAGTCCGTTAGAAAGAATCTGGGGTAGTTTGGGTTTGGGTTTAGATGGATTTGGATCCACTAAGAGATGGGTCTTGGTTATTGGGCTTTAATCAAACAAGTGATGGGTTTGATTTTTGGGCTTCAAATCAATTAATTAAATAATATATATCAGAATCGATGGGCTTTAATCAATAATAATAATAATAATAATAATAGAAATAATAATGATAATGATAATAATATATATATTAGAATTTGAGACTAACAATTTATTAAAATTCAAACCGTAATAATATAACAAATAGATAATCTATCAATTAAAAATAGAAAATTACATTGTTGTTCAAAGTATATATAATCTTCTAGTAGAAAATACTTAGTACAAGACCCGAAATCAGTTGAGCACAAAACAAGTTTATAAATAATCAAAATACGGAAAAATATTTAGAAATACGTATTTACGGAAACAGGGGTTACAAATCCTACCCACCTTACAACAAAATTTCGTCATCGAAATTTGCTTAGGCGGTATATAGGACAAGGCAAAACAACTCTTATGGGGAATAACAAAACAAGGGATTCAATGAAATGTCAAGAGGGTGGCAATACCAGAATAAGAAAATCATAGATAATAATGGGGTGATCTAGAATGATGTCCAATAGAGATTCAATAAACGAAGACAATGCAAATGTATGAAAGAAGAGCAAGTAGTGCAATGAAGGGAAAGCAATAAGACAATTCTGGGACCTATGGGTTTTGGGCCCACCACGCTTCCGCTGCGCTGCTTTGATGGCGACGTTCCAAGTTGCAGACATGTCGTTGTAGACCACGTAATACCAAGCGATGATCCGATCAGGAAGGAAAAGAATGAGACACCAGGTTCAAATGGAAGTATGGGTTCAAGATAGCTATAAACAATAATGCAAAATAATATAAAATTGAGCTTCAATTCAAATAATCAATATATATAGTATATATCAAAACTAATGACTTTAACAGGAATAATAATAACAACAAATGTTAACAATAAAATCGATAGTGATAGAATAGTAATAACAATAATAAAAATATTAATGGTAATAATAATGATAACAATACTTATTTATAGTAATATAATAATAACAACGATAAATTAAAAAAATAACAACAATAATAATAAAAATGGTAATAATAAGTGCAATAACATTGAAAAATAATAGTAATAATAATAATAATAATAATAACAATAATGATACAAGTAATAAAAACCATAATAATAAAATAATAAAAACAAATAATAACAATAATCAAAATCATCATAACCATACAGGTAGTAATAATAATATAATAAAATAAAAATATCAATAATACTAATAATAATGATAATACATACGTGACAAAATAAAATTCAACACATTCATGAAAATAATGCAATAATAATAATAATGATAACATTAAAAATAATATTATTAATAATAATAATAATAATAAAATATTAAGAGTACTAAAGGTAACGAAAACAATAATAATAACATCTATTGAAATGACAATAATAATAATAATACCAATAATAACGAAAATATTCTTTTACCACCAGTTTCATTATATAAGTAACGAGTCTTGAAATATCAATTAGTAATAGGTAGAAATTGTTGCCTCCCTAACATCAAGTTGCATGTTTGCTTTCACGACATCAGGTTTCAAGTTGCCGTCCGGATATTCGGCTGCACATTTTGCCTCGCCGATATCCAGTTACAATTTGCCTTCATTGACATCGAGTTGCATATCTGCCATCTCGACATTAGGTTGCACCGAAGTGGTGAAATGTATATAAAATTGAGCATGCTCAGGACCAAAATAATAATAATAGTAATAATAGTGACGATAAAAATAGTAATGTCAATCATAATAATAATAATAAAATATCGATACTAATATCAATAAGAATAACAATGATAATAACAATGACTATAACAATAATAATAACAGTAATCGCTAAAGAAATGATAACAAAGATAACAATAACATTAAAATATTAACAACACTACTAAAAGTTATAATGCAAGACAAAATATAGTTCGGGTCCAACATTTGTGGAAGTAATTCATCATTAATCAACAATAATAAAATAATGAAAACAACAATAAGAATATCAATAGTAGTAAAAATAATAATAATAATACTAGTAATGATAATGAAAATAATAGCAACAATAATAATAGTAGTAATAATAGCATTATACAACAAAATAAGAATTTGTCTTATCAGAATAATCCAGTAGAAGTATATAGTCGATCAAAAATGAAAAGTGAAGTTAAAATATACCATTGTTCGGAATAACCAAATCTTTGTTGAGAAACATTTTTATAGAAGATCAAAAATAAATATAACAAATAATAATCGAAATATAGAAAGTATTCGGGAAAATTAATTATAAGGAGAAAAATAGGTAGGAGAAAAATGAAGCTACACCCAATAAGGAGTTAAGAAGAGGATGACTAGAAGTACAAAAGGAAATTAAGGAATTGAATACGAAGAAAGAAGGACGAGGGGCAAAATCGGAATTGAAGAGAGTATAGCAAGGAAGAAATAATCGACATGATACTCAATATGAATCAACCTATGGAGATGAATGCAAGGCAGGAAAAACAATGAACGACACACGAGTTGAAATAAGAAGGAATCAACGAGGCAAGCAGAAAATCAGAGATTGCTTGCACCGGAATCAAAATAATATGGGTACAAAAGAAAGATTCTATACCCAATAAGAAATTAATAAATGTAAATGAATTGAAGAGACGAAACAACTGAGAAATGTAAGGACTGAATGTGAAGGGTTCAAAGAGGAATCAAATCAGAGGAGTATCCAGATTATGTTGGTTATTCATTATCCATGTGATCAACGTGGTGTACATATTGTTGAGTCAGACCGGTTAAACTCAAACTAATCAGGGTCCAATCCCAAACTAGTTAGAGTCAAACCTGGCTCTAATACCACTAAAAACCTTGTCACGCCCCGCTTCCCGGAATACGGAAACACAGGCACGTAACTGAGGCTCAGCGAATGATATAAGTACGCCAACTCATATCATCCATAAGCTGTACCAGTCTTAACTCAACAATATAAGAAAAATTAATCACAACCACGCAGGAAACATAATCACATAAACGATAATGAAATTCGATAACCAAATCTGGAATATAAGAACTTACCGAATAGCTAGAGGAACTCCTGCTCCAATCGTAGAAGAACTGCTCACCAATGCCTTCTGAAAATTCTCTTTGTTCACCTGTACTTGTTCATCTAAAAAGAAAGAATAATTTGTCCTTAGAGCAAGTCGTGGACATGCAAGTGGAGAAACAGTGAAACAGTGGAAATAGTGGTATAGCAATGAATTCAAATAAACAATGAGGTCGATAGCATTGAACAGTGTAAAAGAGATAACAGTATAATATGCAATAAATACGATTTACCACAATAACGATAAACAATACCAATAAGGGCAATAATAATGAGAACACTGTTCATTAAGGTAACAATATGCAATGATAATGCGATGAGAGCCTTAGGTCTATTATTCATTCTTTTATCCTAGCTAATGCACGTACTACTGCATCCCATACTACAGGTTCCATGCATACAATCAATTTCGTTTAGACTAAGATGGTAGATTCTATAGTTCATGTACTCGGGAACAATATTCAATAATGACCGATGACCGAATCAATCGAGATACTGAAGTCAGTAATCTGCAATTAACCGATGACCGATATAACCAATAGACCGGTAGACCGATAGACCGATAATTAGGGAAACACGGGCCCCTCTTCCGAGTACAGTCACTATGTCATCAACTACCTTAATCAACCCTTTAACCCCGGCTTGATTTACTTTCTTTATTAAATAAACATACAATAATGCGGTTAATAAGGGACACTAGTAAAGGTGACAAAACAACCCTAAGATCATGCAATATACTATATACAATTAAATGCACCAATATAACATTATAAACACAATTGTACATTATAAAACAGAGAATCCCAATTCTAGACAGCAGTAGGTTGCTGCACCAAAATCAGCATTCCCGTTGCTACAGGACAGCAAAAGTAGATCCGTCAGGTGGTCTAGAAACTAGACTCATGCCCGGTTCCAACGCATACTTAAAGTCTACATTCCGACAACGCTAGCTAGGCGAAATTCAATAATCTTATAGATTTTAGTTTCTGGCTGGGTGTCAATGTTGTCTAATTTCGGTTATAAAGTCAGTAAATAATCATTACAGAAATCAGTAAAAATAGTTTTTAATACCCTAAACATGTTATCTACAAATCTGGAATTTATCTTGCCCATAAATAATCATTAGTCCGTTAGAAAGAATCTGGGGTAGTTTGGGTTTGGGTTTAGATGGATTTGGATCCACTAAGAGATGGGTCTTGGTTATTGGGCTTTAATCAAACAAGTGATGGGTTTGATTTTTGGGCTTCAAATCAATTAATTAAATAATATATATCAGAATCGATGGGCTTTAATCAATAATAATAATAATAATAGAAATAATAATGATAATGATAATAATATATATATTAGAATTTGAGACTAACAATTTATTAAAATTCAAACTGTAATAATATAACAAATAGATAATCAATCAATTAAAAATAGAAAATTACATTGTTGTTCAAAGTATATATAATCTTCTAGTAGAAAATACTTAGTACAAGACCCGAAATCAGTTGAGCACAAAACAAGTTTATAAATAATCAAAATACGGAAAAATATTTAGAAATACGTATTTACGGAAACAGGGGTTACAAATCCTACCCACCTTACAACAAAATTTCGTCCTCGAAATTTGCTTAGGCGGTATATAGGACAAGGCAAAACAACTCTTATGGGGAATAACAAAACAAGGGATTCAATGAAATGTCAAGAGGGTGGCAATACCAGAATAAGAAAATCATAGATAATAATGGGGTGATCTAGAATGATGTCCAATAGAGATTCAATAAACGAAGACAATGCAAATGTATGAAAGAAGAGCAAGTAGTGCAATGAAGGGAAAGCAATAAGACAATTCTGGGACCTATGGGTTTTGGGCCCACCACGCTTCCGCTGCGCTGCTTTGATGGCGACGTTCCAAGTTGCAGACATGTCGTTGTAGACCACGTAATACCAAGCGATGATCCGATCAGGAAGGAAAAGAATGAGACACCAGGTTCAAATGGAAGTATGGGTTCAAGATAGCTATAAACAATAATGCAAAATAATATAAAATTGAGCTTCAATTCAAATAATCAATATATATAGTATATATCAAAACTAATGACTTTAACAGGAATAATAATAACAACAAATGTTAACAATAAAATCGATAGTGATAGAATAGTAATAACAATAATAAAAATATTAATGGTAATAATAATGATAACAATACTTATTTATAGTAATATAATAATAACAACGATAAATTAAAAAAATAACAACAATAATAATAAAAATGGTAATAATAAGTGCAATAACATTAAAAAATAATAGTAATAATAATAATAATAATAATAACAATAATGATACAAGTAATAAAAACCATAATAATAAAATAATAAAAACAAATAATAACAATAATCAAAATCATCATAACCATACAGGTAGTAATAATAATATAATAAAATAAAAATATCAATAATACTAATAATAATGATAATACATACGTGACAAAATAAAATTCAACACATTCATGAAAATAATGCAATAATAATAATAATGATAACATTAAAAATAATATTATTAATAATAATAATAATAATAAAATATTAAGAGTACTAAAGGTAACGAAAACAATAATAATAACATCTATTGAAATGACAATAATAATAATAATACTAATAATAACGAAAATATTCTTTTACCACCAGTTTCATTATATAAGTAACGAGTCTTGAAATATCAATTAGTAATAGGTAGAAATTGTTGCCTCCCTAACATCAAGTTGCATGTTTACTTTCACGACATCAGGTTTCAAGTTGCCGTCCGGATATTCGGCTGCACATTTTGCCTCGCCGATATCCAGTTACAATTTGCCTTCATTGACATCGAGTTGCATATCTGCCATCTCGACATTAGGTTGCACCGAAGTGGTGAAATGTATACAAAATTGAGCATGCTCAGGCCCAAAATAATAATAATAGTAATAATAGTGACGATAAAAATAGTAATGCCAATCATAATAATAATAATAAAATATCGATACTAATATCAATAAGAATAACAATGATAATAACAATGACTATAACAATAATAATAACAGTAATCGCTAAAGAAATGATAACAAAGATAACAATAACATTAAAATATTAACAACACTACTAAAAGTTATAATGCAAGACAAAATATAGTTCGGGTCCAACATTTGTGGAAGTAATTCATCATTAATCAACAATAATAAAATAATGAAAACAACAATAAGAATATCAATAGTAGTAAAAATAATAATAATAATACTAGTAATGATAATGAAAATAATAGCAACAATAATAATAGTAGTAATAATAGCATTATACAACAAAATAAGAATTTGTCTTATCAGAATAATCCAGTAGAAGTATATAGTCGATCAAAAATGAAAAGTGAAGTTAAAATATACCATTGTTCGGAATAACCAAATCTTTGTTGAGAAACATTTTTATAGAAGATCAAAAATAAATATAACAAATAATAATCGAAATATAGAAAGTATTCGGGAAAATTAATTATAAGGAGAAAAATAGGTAGGAGAAAAATGAAGCTACACCCAATAAGGAGTTAAGAAGAGGATGACTAGAAGTACAAAAGGAAATTAAGGAATTGAATACGAAGAAAGAAGGACGAGGGGCAAAATCGGAATTGAAGAGAGTATAGCAAGGAAGAAATAATCGACATGATACTCAATATGAATCAACCTATGGAGATGAATGCAAGGCAGGAAAAACAATGAACGACACACGAGTTGAAATAAGAAGGAATCAACGAGGCAAGCAGAAAATCAGAGATTGCTTGCACCGGAATCAAAATAATATGGGTACAAAAGAAAGATTCTATACCCAATAAGAAATTAATAAATGTAAATGAATTGAAGAGACGAAACAACTGAGAAATGTAAGGACTGAATGTGAAGGGTTCAAAGAGGAATCAAATCAGAGGAGTATCCAGATTATGTTGGTTATTCATTATCCATGTGATCAACGTGGTGTACATATTGTTGAGTCAGACCGGTTAAACTCAAACTAATCAGGGTCCAATCCCAAACTAGTTAGAGTCAAACCTGGCTCTAATACCACTAAAAACCTTGTCACGCCCCGCTTCCCGGAATACGGAAACACAGGCACGTAACTGAGGCTCAGCGAATGATATAAGTACGCCAACTCATATCATCCATAAGCTGTACCAGTCTTAACTCAACAATATAAGAAAAATTAATCACAACCACGCAGGAAACATAATCACATAAACGATAATGAAATTCGATAACCAAATCTGGAATATAAGAACTTACCGAATAGCTAGAGGAACTCCTGCTCCAATCGTAGAAGAACTGCTCACCAATGCCTTCTGAAAATTCTCTTTGTTCACCTGTACTTGTTCATCTAAAAAGAAAGAATAATTTGTCCTTAGAGCAAGTCGTGGACATGCAAGTGGAGAAACAGTGAAACAGTGGAAATAGTGGTATAGCAATGAATTCAAATAAACAATGAGGTCGATAGCATTGAACAGTGTAAAAGAGATAACAGTATAATATGCAATAAATACGATTTACCACAATAACGATAAACAATACCAATAAGGGCAATAATAATGAGAACACTGTTCATTAAGGTAACAATATGCAATGATAATGCGATGAGAGCCTTAGGTCTATTATTCATTCTTTTATCCTAGCTAATGCACGTACTACTGCATCCCATACTACAGGTTCCATGCATACAATCAATTTCGTTTAGACTAAGATGGTAGATTCTATAGTTCATGTACTCGGGAACAATATTCAATAATGACCGATGACCGAATCAATCGAGATACTGAAGTCAGTAATCTTCAATTAACCGATGACCGATATAACCAATAGACCGGTAGACCGATAGACCGATAATTAGGGAAACACGGGCCCCTCTTCCGAGTACAGTCACTATGTCATCAACTACCTTAATCAACCCTTTAACCCCGGCTTGATTTACTTTCTTTATTAAATGAACATACAATAATGCGGTTAATAAGGGACACTAGTAAAGGTGACAAAACAACCCTAAGATCATGCAATATACTATATACAATTAAATGCACCAATATAACATTATAAACACAATTGTACATTATAAAATAGAGAATCCCAATTCTAGATAGCAGTAGGTTGCTGCACCAAAATCTGCATTCCCGTTGCTACAGGACAGCAAAAGTAGATCCGTCAGGTGGTCTAGAAACTAGACTCATGCCCGGTTCCAACGCATACTTAAAGTCTACATTCCGACAACGCTAGCTAGGCGAAATTCAATAATCTTATAGATTTTAGTTTCTGGCTGGGTGTCAATGTTGTCTAATTTCGGTTATAAAGTCAGTAAATAGTCATTACAGAAATCAGTAAAAATAGTTTTTAATACCCTAAACATGTTATCTACAAATCTGGAATTTATCTTGGCCATAAATAATCATTAGTCCATTAGAAAGAATCTGGGGTAGTTTGGGTTTGGGTTAGATGGATTTGGATCCACTAAGAGATGGGTCTTGGTTATTAGGCTTTAATCAAACAAGTGATGGGTTTGATTTTTGGGCTTCAAATCAATTAATTAAATAATATATATCAGAATCGATGGGCTTTAATCAATAATAATAATAATAATAATAGAAATAATAATGATAATGATAATAATATATATATTAGAATTTGAGACTAACAATTTATTAAAATTCAAACCGTAATAATATAACAAATAGATAATCTATCAATTAAAAATAGAAAATTACATTGTTGTTCAAAGTATATATAATCTTCTAGTAGAAAATACTTAGTACAAGACCCGAAAGCAGTTGAGCACAAAACAAGTTTATAAATAATCAAAATACGGAAAAATATTTAGAAATACGTATTTACGGAAACAGGGGTTACAGGAAGAGAACCTCCTCCGTGACCTGCCTCCACCTCAGTGGCTTCCACTTGAGGAGGCCTTCACACAACTTCTTCTCAACTCACCCAACACTGGATCCACCCTCACCCTCTTCGGGACAACAATGTGCCATTTGGTCGGGATCCCCCATAGCTTCGGATGAACTTTTCCTTTTAGAACATGATCGTATCTGAGATCTTGATCTGCTTCACTTCTATACGAGGGGTGAGGTAGAAATGGAACTCTGACTTACTCTTCTGATGGAGCTTGATGACGCCCTAAGTACCACCAAACTCGGCTCAACGCCCACTTCCTGACACTGTAGGATGAATATGTTTAGAGCATCGGGGTGGGTTTAGAATGTCAGGGATGAGCGTCTAAGAGGGTTTAGGGCGGCAGGGAGGAGAGTCAAGATTTTAAAGCGGTGGGGAGGAAGGGGCAACCAATCAAATTTAGCAATTTAGGGGCGAAGGAGCTAGGGTTTGGTTTTGGGGGCGAATAGAGTTCGGGAATGAACGTGAGAGAAGAAGGGGAAGAATTGAATGAGTGTTTTGAAATCCCTAAAATACCCTCAACACTTAGACATATCTCAGCAATTTAGGTGGAATAGATCTCAGCCATCGGATCGCGATCCAACGGCTGAGATCTTTAGCTCACAATAAAGGCTTCTTCTCACCATCTCATAATAGACTTATATATATATATATATATATATATATATATATATATATATATATATATATTGTTTCTATGGATGGTCATAGACCACACGAAACTAGGAATTTTTTGCCTACATAGGCCAATTTTGGAAAATATTTGCGTTTTTGGGCCAGTTTCCTAACTATTAGCACTTTTGGGTTACTTTGTGCCATATCAGCAGCGGCCGCTATTCCCAATAATGACCTCTTCATTTTCGAGGTCGCTAATGGGAATAGCGATCTATATTTTAATTTTTTTTGAATTTTTTTTTACCGTCACTATTCCCACTAGCGACCTTAGTATGTATAAGGTCGCGACCTTTAATGAGCTGTATTCAAATACTTAGCAAAATCTAGAGAGTTTTTGCTCTCTGAAAAATGACAATCAATTTCTTTTTAAAACTAAGGTCTCTATTCGGAATAAAGGCCTTTATTGTACTAAGGTCGCTATTCCGAATAGAAGCTTTAGTTGTATGACTATTTTGTAAATTTTACAAAGAACGAAGATTGTGTTTCCTACTGAGGTCGCTATTGGGAATAGCGACCTCAGTTTTAAATTTTTGGGGAAAGCTCTTTAGGAATCACTAAGTGTCTCAATACATTCATTCAAGGTCGTTAATCCCATCAGCGATCTCATATATACTAAAGTCGCTAGTGGGAACAGTGACAACAAACAAAAAATTCAAAAATATTTAAAACATAGGCCGCTATTTTCATTAGGGGCATTCAAAATGAATAGGTCGTTAATGAGAATAGCGATCACTGCTGATGTGGCACAAGTTAGCCCATAAGTACTAATAGTTTCAAAACTGGTCCATAATCACAAATATTTTTAAAAAGTGGCCTATGACGGCAAAAAAATCCGAAACTAGCTAGAAGAGTAAACATTGTTTAATTAATAATCTCGTTTTAAATAGACAAAGTCAAACATAACTACATATGGTGCTTCTGTCATTCACTCATTTCACAACAACTTCTATTTCATAAGCTGACAGACTGAAGACGCCCACAAATATTTTCCCACCTCTAAGATACCTCGTGCTTCTTTTTCTTCAACAAATGCAATCTACCCCAAAATTACACACTTCCAATCCCATCCCGTAAAGCTATCAAAAGGACAAGAATCTATCTACCTATCCATATTTAATTAATCAGAAGCAATCGATTTGATTAACCAAAACAACAAGATGCTATTGATTTATTCAAAATCAATTGCGGTCATCGAATTTTCTACGTAAAAGAATACAGATTTTTTAATTAATGAAACACATATTCTTTCTCATCGATTTTATAATAAAGAAAATACAGATGAGATTCATTATTGAAAACTTAATTGACATCACTAATTTTGTATTATTTAGACTATGGAGATTATACGGACAGTTACAAATATGCAACTTTCAATGGGACTAATTGAGTACTGGAGGCATTCTTTCATTAAGAATTACTTGCAATTTTTTTTTCCAGTTTAAAGATGGCCCCAAACGGGCATTAATTACTTACTAGTAGTTTACACGTGCGATGCACATCTTAATAAATATATATTTTTTAAAAGTAAAAATTCAGACGTAGTCTGGATTTGATCTAAAACCTCATTTACAATAGTTATGCACTTACGTTGCACGGGATGGTAGATGGACAAATTATACTAAAGCCTTCTCCCATTATAGTAGTAGAGACAAGTTGGTATTTTTTTTTTTAATGTGAGAGCAATCAAATAATGAGTTCTTTTTCAAGAAAAAACTTACAATTTGAGTCATTAATCAGATTTAAATTTGCGATAGCTGAAGGCACATTGATATGAGTCTGAACCGTTGAGAATGCTTGAATCTGGAACTGGCGGCTAAAAGATAGCCGATGAACATGCAAAAAGTCGGAACACCGGGGTTGGCCCCAGTGAAAAACTCTCTGATGCTAAAGTTAGCAACTCAAAAAAAGACTAGAGTTTTTTTTGGAAAAAGATTGATTACCTATTTACTGTCCCCCCCCCCCCCCCCCCCCCCCCCCCCCCCCCCCGCGGGGGGGGGGGGGGGGGGGGGGGGGTTATTTCTATGCTAGAAATCTGTTATAAAAGATTGAAATTTTTTCTATTACTATTTATTATGTGCGATGCACGTATTAAAAAATAAATATATATTTAAAGTAATACTAATAAAGATTATATCTTAACTATATTAATGGGAGAGTTGGAGTTGTACGTACGATGCACTGGTTTGTTTTGTAACAATTAGGATTTGTTTGTGAAGAGTTGGAGTTGCACGTGCGATGCACGAGTTTGTTTTGTTACAATTGAAGTTTGTTTTGTTATTTGTTTGGTGACAAACTCTCTCATTAAAATAGTTAAGATAATTATTTATTTAATTTCTGATTTGGGGGAATTTGACTCACAGTTGTAATTAGCAGGAAATATCTCTTTCTTATGAAGTAAGTAAGTCCTAATTGTGGATATGGTTAAGCTGATGGGCCTGGGGTCGGCCCATGATCTCCTAGTGGGCCTGCTATTATTGGCTAATTATTGTATTGCAATTGAGAACTGTTCAAATGCGTGTTGTGATCTAGTGGCTCCGATTTTACCCATATTAGTAACGTATAAGTAATTAAAGCATATTTATCTTGTTGTTTTTATTATACTACTTTTATACTAATGTAAAAGAATACAAAAATCTCAAACAATTGTGATAAGGCAAGCTTTCATATCTCAACCAACATTTCATATCATTTTCAGATAGATTTCACTAATATTATAACTCTTGACCCTAAGTTTCGTATGTACAAAATATACACATGTACCTAATATTTTTATCTAAGATGTATAATGGAAATAAAGATTTGAATTTCAAATAAAGTTTCAAGATATTCAAATCAAATTAAAACGGAAAGTATTAAAAGAATGTGAAGTATCGGAAAGATTCTTACACAAAAAACATGTGCTCAAACCCTCAAAAAAGCCTACAACTCATGAATATTATATGATGTAATTGTGAGGAACAAATATATAAAGAATCGATGGTAATTGAGTGAGAAAGAATATAAAGTGGATTCACAAAATAAATCTTTTTTTGGAATGTGACGGTTGACTGCACAAAAAACAATCAACTGCATACTTAGTGTCATTTGGTTGAGTCGACAATTCTCTTTAACTTCGGTCTAGGAGAATTGACAGTAGACTGCCCAAAAATGGCAATTAACCGACACATGCACAAAACTATATTTCGTATTTCTTTTCAACTTTTTCGGAAAGAAACCATTTCACACCATATAAATATAAGAGAATTCACCGAGTATTCTGCATCTCTTTTGACCTTAATTCTTCTGAACTCAATACTTTACCAACGATAAAGAGAGAGTGCGCCTTTATTGTTTTCCTAGTCAAGACGTCGATCTTGCTTCTTTTTATTTTCTTTCGCTGTTAGGCGGTTTTTGGGGCTTATAGAGTAATAAAACTCTTGTTGGGTGCAATAGGAATCTTGGCCTAAATATCGAGAACTCATTGTACAAAATTGAAGTATAGTGGAATGCTTCCGTTCGAGAATTTCTACAAATAACGAGTAGTAGACTAGCCCCGGGGGTCGAACCACTAATATCGTTGTGTCTTGCCTACCTTGTACTATTTTCCTTCTCTAACTTTACTCTTTACTTTAACCACCCAAGGTGGCCTAGTGGTAAGAACGTTGGGATTTGGAGTGTGCTCCTCCAAAGGTCCTGGGTTCGAACCCTGGCAATGGTGGCCAGCAACCCAGGCTAGATGGGCCTGCGGAAGCCTAGTTGCGGGCCTGGGATTAGTCTGAACCGTAGAGGGGGGATGGATACCCAGTTAAAATCAAAAAAAAAAAAAAAAAAAACTTTACTCTTTACTTTACACATTTATTATACTCATTTACTATAAGTTTTTAATTTCCGCACAATTAATATAGCTCCCCCCCCCCAAGGGTGTTTATAGTGGTATCAGAGCGAAGTGCTCATGATTAGCTTAAATCTAGAGCAAAAGGTCCAATGGCTAAAATTCCTCCTCCCAAAGACTTGTAGTCATTGTAGCCTTCCATCTCCAATGGTATATAATGACTTCAGATTTATGACTCTTAGAAATGGTGATGGGCGATCATCATTCTAAGAAGATAATCGAAGAACCTACTTATGATGAATTAGTTGATATTTGTAATGATTTAAAAGATTATGCACAAGCTTAGTCGTGAGCTCAAACAATATAAGCGAATGTCTAATGGATCACATGACTCGTGTATTGTTAGAAATGAAAAAATGAAAGATTTGAAAGATACACATTTTTTAATCATTGAAAAATTTGAGTCATTTAGAAAATATCATGATTTATTGATAAAAAAAAATGAAAGTTTTAAGAACATATTCAAAAATCTCTATCAATAAATAATGACGATCAAAAAGTAATCAATGCGAAATTTGCCCATATTGCTAAACTCGCTATTGAACTTAATGAATACAAAGAGAATTTTATCAAAGTAGTGAAATGTTGTAAATAAGCCATAGAATAGAATAGACAACTTGATGCAGTTCTTAATGTTGTTTGTTGAAATACCGAAGATGGTGGTCTCACTAGAACGAGGCTTTGTCGTAGAATAATTGAGCTCGAAACAACTATTGAGAAATTCAAAAAACAGCTCATTTATTTTGACACAAAACAATCACGTTCTTTTCATGATAACCGATGACTTTGTTTCAACGATCCACAAGAACGTCAAACTCTTGAGCAGTCATGTCATGCACATATGCATAGTCACTATAATGAATGCAAACCAAAGTATAACTATTCAAATGTGTATGAACCAAGGCATAATCGTATTACTTGTCATTATTGTTATATCTTAGGCCATATTTCCTATACTTGTGATTTAAAAAAGAATAGTAATTTTGTTTGGGTGAAGATGAATAAAATTGCAGGAACAACATAATCTTAGACACCTAAAGTTACACATATTAATCTTAATGTAGGTGCATCAACAGGCAAAACCTAAAGATAGGTGATACCTTAATAATGGATGCTCGAATCATATGACCGGCGACAGCAAATATTTTGTATCACTATAAAGGAAAAAAGGGAAGGACATCATCTTCAGAGCTAATAGTATTGGTAAAACCGTTTATAAAGGTAGAATTAATTTTGGTTCATCTTGCTCTGTTAATGATGTGCTTTTTGTAAGTTGTTTAAAACATAATTTACTTAGTGTTAACCAACTATGTGATAAAGGTTATAGTGTTATATTTGACAAGCATGCATATGTTGTATTAGACAATAGTCTACTTACTGCTAATTGTTGTAATAATATTTATGTTATTAATAATCCAATTGAATTATAACAAGAAAATATGAAGTGTTTTGTATGTAGAAATGAAGACGGTTGGCTATGGCATTGACAGCTTGGACATACTGTAATAGACAATCTTCACAAATTGGTAAACAAAGAACTTGTACGAGACATTTTAACAATCAAATTTGAGAAAGACAGACCATGTGATTCACGTCAATTTGGTAAGCAAACCAGGTGCTTTCACAAACCTAAGAAAATGGTATCAACTTCCAGACATCTTGATCTTTTGCACATGGACCTTTTTGGACCATCAAGTACACGCAGTATTGTTGATGATTATAGTAGATTTAATTGGGTTGCTTTTTTATCACAAAAAGATGAAACTCCACATATCTTTCACAAATTTTGTCGTAGAGTTGAAAATGTGATAAGACTTACCCTCGTTATTAATTGTAGTGACTATGTTGGGGAACTTCACAACTTTTTGTGATGAAAAAGGAATAAAACATGAGTTCTCTTGCCTTGCACTCCCCAATAACATGGGGTTGTTGAGAGGAAAAAAAATCTCTTGAAGAAATGGCTCACAATATGCTTAGTGAAAATGATATTCCCAAATCTTTTTGTGCAGAAGCTATCAATACAGCATGTTACACATTTAACCAAGTAATAATTAGAAAACATCTTGAGAAAATAACTTCTGAACTCTATTAAGAAAAAGGACCAAATCTAAGCTTTTTTCGAGTTTTTGGAAGTAAAGTCATTATTTTAAATACTCTTGATAACTTTGGGAAGTTTGATTGTAAAGTGATGGAGGTGTATTCTCGGGATATTCTCTAAGTCGCTAAGCTTATCCTGTCTTAAATGAAAGAAGACACATTATTCATGAATCAATTGATGTTATATTTTATGAAATTAATCCACTCGCACGAGAGATATTACATGTTGTTGATGCTGATGAGGCAGGTATTCGCCTAGATAAAAGACAGTTACATATATAAAAAGAGTTGCATGAGGACACTCAAAACAGCTCAACTCATGTTGGCAAACTTTCTTCACAACAAGAAGACAACAATAATATCAATGAGAAACTTACAAAAGAGGTGCAACAACTAGAGAATGACCAGGTGGAAAATAGTGATGAACAAACAAATGTTCCAAGTCCTATTATTGAAAAACGTCCTACATGAAAATCATGTCAAGTCACCATTCGAATTGATACGAAGTGATATGTCAAAGAGGGTAACGACTCGAACTAAAGATAAAAGTTTTGTGTGTTTTTCTGCATTTGTTTCCATACTTGAACCTAAAAATATTAAGGAGGTCTTGTAAGATAGTGACTGGATCATTACCATGCAAGAAGAACTTAATCAATTTGAAAGGAATTAAGTATGAAGACTTGCCTCTAGACCCCATAGTAGAACTATTCTAAGAACTAAATGGGAGTTTTGAAACAAATTAGATAAATCAGGTATCATTATTAGAAATAAGGTCCGCCTTATTGCACAAGGTTATACCAACAAGAAGACATTGATTTTGATGAGACATTTGCTCATGTTGCACAACTTGAAGCCATCTGTATCTTATTAGCATATGCATCATACATGAATTTTACTCTCTTTTAAATGGATGCTAAAAATTCTTTTTAAAATGGTTTTATTTCTGAAGAAGTTTATGTTGAACAACCACCAGGGTTCAACTAACCCAACACATCCATATCATGTATTTCATCTTGATAAATTGCTTTATGGTTTGAAGCAAGCACCTTGTACTTGGTATGAGCGACTAAGCTCATTTCTCTTTCACAAAGAAATTTTCAAAGAAAAAGTAGATACTACACTGTTTATCAAACACCACTCCAAAGATATTTTGATTGTTCAAATTTACGTTGATAATATTATATTTGGATCTACTAATGAAAATCTATGCACAGAATTTTCTAAGAAAATGTAGGATGAATTCGAAATGACTATGAATGGTGAACTAAATTGCTTCCTTGATCTCCAAGTACAACAAAGAAAAGATGGCATCTTTATCAATCAATCTAAGTATGCAAAGAGCTCGTTAAAAAGTTTGGACTGGAAAATGCAAATGCATATAAAACACCCATGACAACCACTATGAAACTTTCCAAGGACGAAACCGGTAACAACATTGATATTTCTATCTAATGTGGTAGGATAGGTAGTTTACTTTATAATATTGCATCTCATCCCGATATTATGTTTAGTGTTTGTTTATGTGCACGATTTTAGTCGTGTCCAAAAGAGTCACATTTGGTTGCCGTTAAGCATATCATTCGATAGCTTAAATATGCTCCAAATGTAGATCTTTGGTACCTGGAAAATAGAAAATTTTCTCTTCTAAGCTACTTAGATGCTGACTATACTGGAAGCTTAATTGATAGAAAAAGCACTAGTGGTACATGTCACTCATTGGAAAATTGTATTGTTTCATGGGCTTCAAAGAAACAAAATTTAGTTACATTGTCCACCGCCAAAGTCGAACACATAGCTGTCAGGTCTTGTTGTGCACATATATAATGGATGAAACATACATTAGAAGACTATAAGGCATTTCTTGATCATATCCCTATTAAATGCGAAAATACTAGCACTGTTCACATGACAAAGAATTCTGATCAACATAATCTCACAAAGCATATATAAATTTGCTATCATTTCATCAAAGATCATTTTCAAACATGAGATATTATTCTTGACTATGTTCAACAGATGTACAATTAGCTGATATTTTTACAAAATCGTTAGATGAAAGACGTTTTCATTACTTGAGAAGAGAATTGAATGTGATTTATATTTCTGCCTAAGTTTAAAAAAGATTTGTACTCATGTAAGAAAATACTTACAATCGACCCCTGACCGAACAGTTGACTGTCAAATTCACAAATTTGTTGAGGAATTGGCAGTCGACTGTCAAAAGTAAACGGTCGACTGCCAAAAGTAGACGGTCGACTGCAATATGTGCCTCCCAAACTAAAGAGTTTGAACGACCGACTGCACAATTTGCAGTCGACCGTCAAATATTAGACTCTCAAGAAAAGAGTGTTTTGGCGGTCGACTATCACAAACTATAGTCTTAAACCCAAGAATTTGTGCGGCCGAATGTGCTTTTGGGCAATCGACCACCAAATACTGTTTTATATCCTTTCAATTTCTATTCTTTCTATGACAGATTGGCCCCACAATTTCTTTATATATACCTCTTACTACTTATTTTGGTATGAGAGCAAACAGATAGTGAGTTTATATTTTTAAGGAAACAACTAAAGATCTAACCTTTGATCGTCGCCGTAAAAAGTGGTTAGAGCTCCTGAGATTGGATATGGATCATTGAATGAACACCATGCTTTGACTCTGACAGTTGTTGATGCGACCGATGGACCTGCAAAAAGCCTAAAACACCGGGGATGGCCCCGACGACAGACCCTCTGACGCTCAAGTAAGAACTAGAGAGAGAAAGAGAGTTTGAGAGAGAAATTGCAGATTACCTCCTGACTGAGGAGGGGAGAGGGTATTTAGAGTCCTGAGAATGTTGCTGCTTATTTTGGTATGTGAGCAAACAGATAGTGAGTATATTTTGAAGAAACCTACAAAATATCTAACATTTGATCTTCACCGTAAAAAGTGGTTAGAGTTCCTGAGATTAGATCTGGATCGTTGATTGAACACCTAGATCTGAATCTGACGGTTGCAGACACAACCGACGAACTTGCCAAAATCCTGAAACACTGGATATGGCCCAGAAGACAGACCCTCCGACGCTCAAGTCAGAACCAGAGAGACAAAGCGAGTTTGAGAGAGAAATTATTGATTATCTTCTTACTGAGGAGCGGGAAGGGTATTTATAGGCCAGAGAAATGATGAAGAGATTGATATGAATCCATTAGATTGATATGAATCTATTATCTCCTGTTGATTCTCTCCTTCAAGAGATAGACTCTCTTGTTGGGGGATAAGAGATTTGACTTACAATCCTCATGGGCTGGGTGTCTCTCCTAGTGGGCCTAACCGCTTTTAATGGGCTTGAAAGTGGCGCATGTCTTGTGGATGAGCCTGAAGAAAGCCCAGACCTATTAAAGAGATTTGTTATGGTTAGTAGAAGATTTAGGATGTGCTCGAATCGTACGCCCCTGATTTTCTATGACTTTTACCATTATCATAAGCCCCACGCTCCCGGAAGACAATTTTCTTGGCTTTTGGGAAGTAGTTCGCCTTGTTTCAGAGTTCTGGAGTACAATTTTAGCTTTTAGGGACAATTGAAGATACCTGAGACTGATTAGAAGCTTCTGAAGGAGGAAAATATTTTCCTGGACGTTGCTGAATATTTCAGGAATTTTTCATAAATTTTTCAGATTTTTAATTTTTTTTCCCAATTAATAATTGCTTTTTCAAATTTCTTAATTAATTATTCCAATTTTAAATTTATTTTTCCAAAAAATTAATTAATTTTCCAAATTTAATAATTGTTTTTGGAATTTTTAATTAAATTTTGAATTTTAAAATGATTTTTGGAGACTTTTTAATTTATATGACCGACACGATTCTTAAGACGATAACGAGCGTTGATCAGGCAGAGCTCGCCTGCCAAGTGAATCAGACGGTGGTGATCTGGTTACTGTAATAAAGGGTGACGTGGCGCTATCAGGAGCATCGATCAGGGCTTCGCTCGCCCATTAAGCGGGATCGAGTGGCAGAGAGGCAACCGATAGGAAATGGGCATCATGGCTTCATTGGCGCGTAGATCATGCTTGGGCACTAGTTTTAGGGGGATGCAACGACTGTTGTTCACTGTGAGAGCCCTTCAACTCGCCTGACTATTTCGCCCAGCTACTATCTTCTTCTCCACTTCGATCTTCTCGTCGACCTCTCTTTGAACGAGGAATGAGCTCGGTGGTGCTGCTTTGGGCAATGCATGAGCTCGGAGGTGCTACTTTGGATGAGGAACGAGCTCGACGAGCTGATCTTCGTCGTTGAGATAGGGAGTTTTGTCAATGATCTTTTTTGCCGAGCTGAGGTGTGGGCAAGCTACGAGCTCGGCTACGCCACTTTAGGAGATCTGCGTGCTCAGCGGTGCAACTTTGGGTGAGCTACGAGCTCAGCGGTGCCGCCTTGGGCGAGCTACGAGCTCGGCGGTGCTAGGAAGTTGCTCAGGGTATTTTATGAATTTTGATGCTCACCTTCTCCTCTGTGGTGGGATTGATGTTGGAGTTTGATGATCATCTCCTTGAGTTACTCTTTGTCGAAGCTCCGATCGTGAGGTTTTGTCGAGATTGGTTTGTTGATGCTTTGCAGTGGAGTTAGGTTTTAGATTTTGGGTTCAGGTTTGGAGTCAAGTTGGGCTTCAACTCGAACAGTAATACTCCTTGGAAGTTGGTTTTGGAAGTCAGGTTGTGAACCCAACTATTCTTTTCTTGTTCAAGATTGGAGCTTTAGAAGTTGAATGTAGGGTTTTGACTATTGGAGCTCGGGTTGCTTTGAGTTTTGGGTTATAGATCGATCTTCTTCCTCGTAGATCTTCTCCCTAACCAAAGGTGTTAACTTAGGGTATGCTAGCTTTTGGATTTGATCACCTCTCTTGAATCTTTGAGGTTTTATTGATGTTTGCTAATTTTGGCCGAGATTTGTAGTGTTGGGTTTGGCCAAGGTTAAGAGTGAAGTTTAGGAGTTTTGAGTCTTTCCTTGTAGCAGGGAATTGATCAGAGCTTGAGTCGTGTAGAGCTTGAGCTTGGAGCTTAGTAGGGGTTATTGTGGAGCTAGACTTGATCATCTTGAAGTTTGGTTGTATTGGGTTTTTTTTTATGCTGTTGAATTTGGTGCCCACCAAGTGTTTGTTGATTGGTGTACTCCATTGAATTCAAGACTAGCTGGTTAGAGATTCCTCTAATTTTTTCCTGCCAAGTGTTTGTGGAGTGGTCCATCCCATCGAACCGTTCTTTTGTCAATAAGCGTTGTGTTGTTCGCTTCTTATGTGAGTAAAATGCTTCGTTGTTGGGATATTGCTCTTAATTATTTGGGCGTAGGGTGCTTTGACCGTCAGACCTTTTGTGGATATAGCTGACCTGGAAGAGTTGTAGCTGGAATAAACTTAAGAAGGCAGTCAAACTGCGGACTTGCTGTTTGATCCCAACAAATTTATTAAGGCAATCCTGTGATGGAGTTGAACATTTGAACTTGCTATTTATGTATAACAAGTTTGGAGAGACAACTCTATGATGGAGTTGGATGCTTGACCTTGCTGTCTATGCCCAGAAGGTTTGGAGAGGGAACTCTGAGACGGAGTTGGATGTAGAGCATGATATTTGTGCCTAACAAGTTTGTAGAGGCAACTCTAAGACAGAGTTGGTCATTTGAACTTGATGTTTGTGGCCAACAAACTTGTAGAGACAACTCTAAGATGGGGTTTGATGTTTAACCTTGCTGTCTGCACTCAGTAGGTTTGAAGAGGCTACTCTGAGACGAAGTTAAAAGTTGAACTTGCCATTTGATCCCATCAAGTTTAGTAGTGGCAACTCTGAGATGGATTTGAACGTTGAACTTGCCATTTGATCTCAGCAAGTTTGGAGAGAACTCTGTGATGGAGTTGGACATTTGAAATTGTCATTTGTTCCCAACATATTTTGTAGATACAACTCTGAGATGGAGTAGGATGTTTGAATTTGCTGTTTGTGCCCAGCAAGTTTGAACTTGCTGTTTGTGCCCAGCAAGTTTGGGGAGGCAACTCTGAGACGAAGTTGAATATGAGGTGGAGTTGGTCGTATAGCTTGCTGTTTGCGCCCAACAAGTTTGGAGAGGCAACTATAGACGGAGTTGAACGTTGAACTTGTTGTTTGCACCCAGTAAGTTTTATAGAGACTACTTTGAGAAAGAGTTGGTCATAGATCTTGTTGTTTGCGCCCAGGGAGCTCGTAGAGGCAACTCTAAGATAGGGTTGCTCGTTTGATCATGCTGTTTGCGCCTAACAAGTTTTTAGGGGCAACTCTAAAACAGAGTTGGACGCTTGAACCTGTTGTTTGCTCCCTACAAGTTTGAAGAGTTAAATTTGAGACGGAGTTGTTTGTAGAGCTTGCCATTTGATCTCGGCAAGTTTGGGGTGCCAATTCTTAGAAAAAGTTGATGTTGACTCGCCGTTTGCACCCAACAAATTTATAAAGACAACTCAGAGACAGAGTTGGATGTAGAGCTTGCTGTTTGCGCCCAGTAAGTCTGTAGAGGCAACTCTGAGATAGAGTTTGTCGTTTGTACTCGCTGTTTGTGCCCATCAAACTTGTAAAGGCATCTCTGAGACGGAGTTGGATGTTTGACCTTGATCTCTGCACCCAGCAGATTTGGAGAAGCAACTCTAAGATGGAGTTGAACGTTGAACTTTTCATTTGATCCTAGCAAGTTTGGTAGAGGAAACTCTGAGACGGAGTTGAACGTTGAACTTGCTATTTGATCCTATCAAGTTTGAAGAGAACTCTGTAACGGAGAGTCGAGAGGGAAATAGCCCGGATCATCAGCTAAGGCCCCTAAATGACCGCTCCGTGATAAAGGAGGTAGGGGTGCAGAGATAGCTTGGACGTTTGAACTAGCCGTTTGTGCCCAATAAGTTTTGTGGAGACAACTCTGATACTGAGTTGGATGTTTGAACTTGACAGAGTTGAATGTAAAGCATGCCATTTAATCCCAGCAAGTTTGTAGAGACAACTCTGTGGCGGAGTTGGTCGTAGAGCTTGTTGTTTGCGCCAGCAAGTTTGGAGAGACACCTATAGTCGGAATTGAATGTTGAACTTCCTGTTTGCGCTCAGCAAGTTCTGTAGAGACAACCGTGAGACGGAGTTGGTCGTAGAGCTTGATGTTTGTGCCCAACAAGCTCGTTGAGGAAACTCTAAAACGGGGTTGCTCGTTTGATCTTACAGTTTGCGCCCAACAAGTTTTGTAAAGGCAACTCTTTGTTAGAGTTGATGTTGAACTTGTCGTTTGTGTCCGGCAAGTTAGTAAAGGCAACTCTCAGATGAAGTTGAACGTATAGCTTGTCATTTGTGCCCTGCAAATGGAGTTGATGTAGAGCTTGTTGTTTGCACCCATCAAACTTGTAGAGGCAACTCTTGGATAGAGTTAAACGTTTGAGCATGTAGTTTGTGCCAAGAAAGTTTGAAGAGGAAACTCTGAGATGGAGTTGGTTGTAGAGCTTGTTGTTTGATCCCAGCAAGCTTGGAAAGAAAACTCTAGGCTGCCATTGGATGCTGATTCTATTGCATGCTGATAGGGGGTTATTGGAAGGACTCGAGCGAAGAGCGGGGTGTTGAACTTGTCGTTTGAGGTCAAAGAGTTGTTGATAGAGCTCGAGCGAAGAGCAGAGCGTTGAACTCGTTGTTTGGAGTCAACGAGCTGTTGATGGAGCTCAAGCGAAGAGCAAAGTATTGAACTCGTTGTTTGGAGCTAACGAGTTGTTAACAAAGCTCGAGTGGTAAGTGGAGAGCCAGACTCGTTATATGCAGTCAAAAAGTTTTTGATGGAGCTCGTGTGAAGAGAAAAATGTTGAACTCGTTGTATAAAGTTAACAATTTGTTGATGGAGCAAGAGCATAGAGCGGGGAGCCAGACTCGTAGTATGCAGTCAACATATTGTTAATGGAGCTCGAGCAGTGAACAAGGCATCTAATTCGTTGTTTGGAGTCGACGGGTTGCTGATAGAGCTAAAGCAGAGAGCAAGGTGTTGAACACGTCGTTTGGAGTTAACGAGCTTTAAAAAAGCTCGAGTGAAGAACAAGGAGTTGAAATCATTGTATTGAGCTAACAAATTGTTGATGGAGGTCGAGTGGAGAGCAAGGTGTTGAACTCGTCGTTTGGAGTTAACGAGCTTTGATGGAGCTCGAGCGAAGAGAAAGGAGTTGAACTCGCTATATGGATCAAACGAGTTATTGATGGAGCTCCAGCGAAGAGCAAGGTGTTGAACTCGTCGTTTGGGTCAATGAGTTGCTGATGGAGCTCGAGTGGAGAGTAGGGTATTTAACTCATTGTATGGATCTAATGACAGTGCTCGAGCGAAGAGTGAGACATCAGACTTGTTGTTTGGATTCAATGAGTTGTTGATGGAGCTCGAGCATGGGGCAGAGCATTGAGCTCGTTGTATGTGTTGGATCCTGTAGGCTAAGCAACAAACACTAGAGGGGGGGTGAATAGTGTTTATAATAATAAATTTGCGGAATAAGAAATTTTTCTCGGCACAGTCGACTCAGTGGGGAACCAGTCGACTGATATAGCCAAAAACAAAATAAATTTAACCTCTCGAAACAGTCGACTGATAGATAATACAGGCGACTGATGAGACAAAGAGAATAACTAATACAAGACTGCTCAGTCGACTGATACGAAGCTGAGTCGACTGGTCAGACTAGTTTTGCAGAGAAAAATTTATCAAAAGTAAATGCAATCACAAGACAACCAATCACAGAGTACACAAGATATATCCTGGTTCGGTCCTCCCGACCTACATCCAGTCCCCAAGCAACCCACTTGAGATTTCCACTATTCTTGAAAAATAAATACAAGAATACCCTACGGCGTTCAAGACAACAACCTTGTCTAACCCGTAGTCCTTTCTCTCAACCAGAGAAAGCAGACCCACTCTTCAACCAAGAGTGAAAAGACACCGACTCTACAACCAAGAGTCAAAAACACTCTCCAACCGAGAGCAAGAGTACAAGAGGAAATTTACAATCAACCTATAGCCTTGTTGTTGTATGTGTTGATGCACGTGGCTAAAACAATAGGTTGACTTCTATACTCAGTCCAAAGCGAATTCAATGCTATACTGGACTGAGTGTAGAGAACCAAAGTATGTGAACTTGAAAGCTTTTGTTCTTCACAGAAAATCACTTAGATTTTTCTCAAGAGTGCTCGGGTGTTTTATGTCAGAAATCAAGTAGTCAAAAAGTTAGGTTTCTGTTTGAGACGAAACTCTATATAAAGAGTTTTGTACTTCTGAACGTTGGAAAGCAGTTACATAACTGTCAACCAACGGATCAAACCGTTTAAATTTGAAAAAGTTCGTTTTTGAAAATCAGAAAACGGTCAAAAAGCTCTCGATCAGTCGACTGGGTTGCCATATGAGTCGACTGATCAGAGTTTGAATAATTTTAAACAGTTTCGTACTTATCAGTCGACTGGCATAGGCTTAAGTCGACTGGTACTTAAAAGCTAAAATTCTTCAAACTGTTTTGACTTATTTTGAGGGGTTTTTTTAGAGACACACAATATGAAATTGTTAAGTGTGTGTGTGTGTGTTGACAAGGCTTTACATCAGACTAAAGACTCAACAGGAAAGTACATTACAATGTTTACAAGACACAACAATATAACATATTTGAGCTTTGGGTCTTGAGTTGAATCTTTGATCCTTGCTTTGAGTAAAGTCTTGATCCTTGTCTTGAGCTGTATCCTTGAGAGCTTGTGCATTTGTTCAGCTAGAAGTCTTTTGTATGTTCAATCTGCATTGTTAGTTGTGTAACATGAACATATATTGCATTTGTGTTGTGATCATCAAAATCAAGAATCAACATTCTCCCCCTTCTTGATGATGACAACACAATAGCTGATATCAACAGATAATATGTATATAGGCACATTAAGGATATGCTCCCCCTATTAAAGACACAGAAATGCATTTTCTTAAAACAAGTATCAGTCGACTGTTTCAACTGGCAGGCGACTGAGCAAACAGTTTATAAAAAAAACTAAGTACAGATACAGTAGTAGTAGCAGTCGACTTAAATCTTTGAAGCAGTCGACTGACCAGAGATTTTCAACAGCCAAGAATAACACAGATAAAAATCACAAAACACAGATAATATAAGCAAGCATAAATAGAACAAAATAAAACAACAAAATAAAACTATAAGCAAGCATAAATAGAACAAAATAAAACAACAAAATAAAACATCACAAAACAAAACTAACTCAGAGATCTCTCCCCCTTTGTAATCATCAAAAAGCACATAAGAACCATCTTGTTCATAAAAAGGAGACTAATAGAAAGTTGCATACATAAATAAGTCCATGAAAGAGTACAGATAAAAATAATAAAAATCTTCAATCGTCTTCATCCGAGTCTTCATCGTCATCATGAGAAGGAGGATGAAATTGAGAGGTGAAGAGATTGGTGAGGTTGTCAATCTTGGAATCAATGTGGTGGAGTTGAGAATCAAAGGAATCAAGTCTGGAACCAAGGGCGTGAATATGTGTATCCACAGTCTGTGAATGTGTCATAAGGTAGTTGACACATTCATACATGGTACGTGGATCATCATAGTTGGCTGAGGGAAGAGATGAACTAGAAGAAGCAGAAGGTCTAGCAGAAGAACCTAAAGGAGCTTGGGTCATAGGAGGAGATCGAGGGGGTGATCGAGTAGGGGCATCAATGAGTTTCATGCGTGCCAAACTAGCACGATCGAAACAATCATATCGAGAGACACATTGTGTCTCAGACTCAAGATCAATACCAAAAGAGAGAAAAACTCTAGTAAGGAAACCTCCAAAGGGTAGAAAATGAGTGTGGTCTTGAGAAAGTTTGGAAAATATAACTTGACCCCAATCAATGGCTATTCTACCAAAAATTGCATAAATAGCTTTTTGTAATTCAATAGAATATTGATCATAACTTCCCTTTTTAGGAAGGATGTTATAAGCTAATATTCTACCGACAAGCTTTGCAATTGGTTTTAGGTTTCTACTAGTCATAGGAAGTTGAGAATTTGGTATGAGAATTCTAGATAATATTGAGGCATCATCTAGAATTACATCATCAAGATGCAGTCCACCATCATCTATACCCAACATAGCATTAATCCTAGTCGGTGTTAAAGTCATTTTTTGATTTTTCACAGACGACCGGATTAAAACTTCCCCATTTGGTCTTTGAACAATTTTCATATTTGTATAAAACAAATATATGAGTTGTGGGTAGTAATTGGGTTGATTGGAAAGAGATAGGAATTCATAAAGGCTGCAGTTTTGAAAGAGAGGAGTAAGATTAAAACGATCTAAATCATTAAAATTGACAAATCTTCCAGGGAAGATTTGAATAGTGCAAAATAGATACCAACGATCAAGTAGATCGGGGCTCAAAAGGTATTGAGAGTACTCCTGTGAAGAGGAAGAACCCTCATGAGATCTTTTTGATCGTTTGGGAGCCATTAGGGTTTTGAAAAGGAAACAAGAAGAGAAGATGTTACCAAATTGAAGAGAGATAGATACACAAACAGCAGTCGACTTGTAGGATGAGAGCCAAGTGATGGATCAGAGCCTCTTCTTCTTCTTCTTGCGTTAGGGTTTCCAATTTGGGGGTAAAAGTGAAAAGGAGATTGGTAAGAAAGAGGGGCAGGTAAAGGGGTTTTTAACCGAGAAAGGACGGCTCAGATTAGAGGAAATGAAATCAACGGTCAGATAGAGTTGTTACAGGTGAGATATAGAAAAGCTTGTATCTCAAAAATTGTGATGAAAAGTCGCTGAAGACAGATTGATCTCGCGACAGTCGACTGGTATGATATAGCAGTCGACTGAGTCGAGAAGAAAGTAACATTTTATTTCTGCTGACCAGTCGACTGGATTGATAATCAGTCGACTTAGTCGAGAACAAAATATGTATAAATAACAATTCAATATAGTCGACTGATTCAAAACATAGTCGACTTAACAGTGTGATTTTCAACAAATATCAATAAAATCACAAATCCCAAGTTCTCTTCTTAACTTGATAAAAGTTTCTTCTTTAAGGGGCTTGGTAAATATATCTGCTACTTGTTGATCAGTAGAGATAAATTCTAAAGATATATCTCCTTTTAAAACATGATCACGTAGAAAATGATGTCGAATATCAATATGTTTCGTACGTGAATGTTGAATCGGATTTTTAGATAGATTAATTGCACTTGTATTATCACACATAATTGAGGGTTTCTCAAATGAAATACCATAATCTAACAAAGTTTGTTTCATCCATAAAATTTGAGCGCATGCTAAACTTGCAGCAATATATTCAGCTTCTGTGGTTGATAGGGATACAGAATTTTGCTTTTTACTGCACCAAGATACTAGAGAATGTCCCAAAAATGACATGTACCACTAGTACTCTTGCGATCAGTTTTGCTTCCAGCAAAATCGGCATCGCTATAAGACAAAAGTTGAAAAAGATTGGTGCGTGGATAAAATAAACCATATTCAGATGTGCCTTTAATATATCTTAAAATTCGTTTCACTGCTTTTAAATGAGATTCTTTAGGATTAGATTGATATCTAGCACATAAACATACGCTGAACATAATGTCTGGTCTACTTGCAGTAATATATAAGAGTGAACCAATCATACCTCGATAGAGTTTTTGATCAACACTCTTACCTAATAAATCTTTGTCAAGATTAGTAGTAGTAGCCATAGGTGTGGATTTACTACTAGTACTATCCATGTGAAAACGTTTGAGTAATTCCTTTGCATATTTGCCTTGATTGATAAATATGCCATTCGAAGATTGTTTAATTTGCAATCCAAGGAAATAATTGAGTTCACCCATGTGACTCATCTCAAATTCATTTTTCATGGTATTAGCAAATTCTTGACATAGATTATTATTAGTAGAACCAAAAATTATATCATCAACATGTATTTGTATGATTAAGATATCATTCTTAACTCTTCTGATAAACAAGGTAGTGTCTACTTTACCTATTTCAAATCCTGTTTCTAAAAGAAAAGTTTTCAGACGATCATACCAAGCACGAGGTGCTTGTTTAAGACCGTATAAAGCCTTTTTCAATTTATAAACATGATCTGGAAATTGTTCATGTTCAAAACCTGGTGGTTGTTTAACATAAACATTTTCCTTAATGAACCCATTAAGAAAGGCACTTTTCACATCCATTTGATAAAGTATAAAATTCATAAAACAAGCAAAAGATAATAAAATACGAATAGATTCTAGTCTAGCAACAGGAGCATATGTTTCATCAAAATCTATACCTTCTTCTTGATTATATCCTTGGGCAACTAATCTAGCCATGTTCCTTACAACTTGTCCTGATTCATCTAATTTATTCTTGAATACCCATTTGGTACCAATGATAGTCTGATCAGGAGGTCTAGGAACTAAATCCCATACATCATTTCTTACAAATTGGTTTAGTTCATCTTGCATGGCATTTACCCAATATTCATTCTCACAAGCTTCTTGTATATTCTTTGGTTCAAAATCTGACAAGAATGCTGTATGAGAGATCATATTAATATGTGAACGTGTCTGAATACCATGGGAGATGTTACCAATTATTAAGTCATGAGGATGATCTTTAACTTCAACAAATGACTTTGGTAAAGTTGAAGATATCACAATCGGATCAGTCGACTTGACTTGTTCTTCAGTCGACTGGTTTAAGTCAGTCGACTTGGAGACTTTATCAGTCGACTTATCAGATAGATTAGTTTGCTCTAAGGATGTAATCACATTATCTAAAGGTGATAAATCAGTTTCATCATCCTTATTTAATGTTGATGAAGGTAAGGATTCATCGAATGTAACATGCATTGATTCTTCAATGGTCATAGTAGACTTATTGAAAATTCTATATGCTTTACTCCTATTTGAGTATCCTAAAAAGATACCCTCATTAGATCTAGGATCAAATTTGTCTAGATTATCTTTTGTGTTTAGAATAAAACACTTACAACCAAATGTTTTAAAGTAAGAGACTTTAGGAATTTTATTAAAAAATAACTCGTAACAAGTCTTCTTTAGTTTAGGTCTTAGAAGAATTCTATTCAAAACATAACAAGCTGTAGCAACAGCTTCAGCCCAAAAATGCTTTGGTAGATTGCTTTCAACAAGCATAGTACGTGCGCATTCTTGCAAAGTCCTATTCTTTCTTTCAACCACACCATTTTGTGGTGAAGCTCTAGGAAATGCAAATGAATGTGTTATACCATTCTTGTTGCAATATTCTGTAAATGTTTCATTTTCAAATTCTCCACCATGATCACTTCTAATAGTGACTATGGTTAGAGATCTTTGATTTTGAACACGTTTACAAAAATGTGCAAATTCTTCAAAAGCATCATTTTTATGTTTTAAAAAGAATGTCCAAGTAAATCTTGAAAAATCATCTACTAAAACAAACACATATCTACTTTTATTTAAAGAAGCAACTCTAGTAGGGCCAAATAAGTCCATATGGATTAATTCAAGTGGCCTGCTTGTAGAGATTACATCTTTTGTTTTAAAAGTGGATTTGATTTGTTTTCCTAGTTGACATGCATCACATAACTTATCCTTTTTAAAGGATAATTTTGGCAGTCCTTTAACTAGGTTATATTTAGATAATTTAGAGAGATTTTTCATGTTCACATGTCCAAATCTTCTATGCCATAACCAAGATTCATTGTTAGAGGCTATCAAACAAAAATCATTTGAAAAATCAATTGTATTCAAATATAATTCATAAATATTGTTTTTGCGACAACCTTGAAAAATAACATTTTCCATAGTAGAATCATAAATTAAGCATGCATCCTTTTCAAAGACTATTTTATAATCTTTATCACACAATTGACTAATACTTAAGAGATTATGCTTTAAACCATTAACTAATAGCACATTTTCTATAATAGGATTAAATATTTTACCGATCATGCCAATACCGACGACTTTGCCTTTGTTGTTATCTCCAAAGGTGACGGTTCCTCCATCTATATTCTGAATGGTAGATAGTAAGTTGGCATGCCCTGTCATGTGTTTTGAACATCCGCTGTCTAATATCCAGCGTTCTTTCTTGGGTACCTATAAAACATTTGAGGTAAATATGGTACCCTTTTTATTGGGTCCAAAACATATTAGTTTGGGGGAAACCAAACCCATGATGAGTTTGATCTTCCTCCATAAGCAGGAATATAATTGGTAGAAGTACATACATTCAGCATATAAGAATTGATATAAGCAATTCTATCATTCTGATTAATATTGACTGGAACCCATACTAGTTTGTTCTGTCCAGTCGACTTATTAGCGTTTATCAGTCGACTGTTGGTATGTATCAGTCGACTGGTAGATGTACTAGGTCGACTTATAAGAGGTTTTGATCTCGTGAAATGAGATCCACTTTCTCTGGACAGACGACTGGTTTTATGGTTCAGTCGACTTAACCGAACGTTAGTATCACTTTTATCACTGAATTTAACAACCTGTGGTTTTGCAAAGAAATCATATAACTTGTGTGTAACACTAGAAATGGATACTGACTTAGTCTTACTAGTGTTTAAAACAGGAGATTCTTTTATAGAAGATTTCTTAAAACCAAGTCCAAATTTATGACTAGATGCAACTTGATGATGAAGCATATCATTTAAATTCTCTTTGCCTTTGTTAAACTTAGATACATTCTTTGAAATCTCTTCATAATTCTTTTTGAGAGTTTCAAGATTAGTATCCAGACTTACAAGACGAGAATTTAAGGATTTTACTTCCTTATCAAGGTTAAGATTTTCTTGATTAAGTGTTTGATTCACTTTTTCAAGATTCTTAACTCTAATCTTTTCTTTCTTTAATTCTTGAAATATTTCATTAAATGCATCAAGAAGATCTTCAGAATCAAAATCATTACTTACATGTTCTTGTGCAGCCATAAAGCATACATTTGCCACTTCGTTATTATCATCCGTTTCTTCTTCAGAAGATGAATCGCTATCATCCCATGTGGCTTGATACGCCTTTTTGTTCTTGGCAAATTTGTTCTTTGAATATTTGTCTTTCTTGAAGTTGGATGTTTTTCCCTTGTTCTTTGCATTTTCTAAGGGACAGTCCTTCTTCATGTGACCTATCTTATTGCACCTGAAACATGTAGGAGGGTCATTAGAATCTTTACTCTTAGAATGAAACTTACCCTTCTTTAAGAACTTCTTGAATCTCCGCGTGAACATTGCTATTTCTTCTTCATCTTCTTTCTCATCTTCTGAGTCAGTCATAGCTTTAAAAGCCAATGATTTCTTCTTTGTTTGGTGTGATTCAGTATCTTTCTTTCGATCTTCAAGTTGAACCTCATATGCCATGAGATTACCAACAAGATTCTCGAGAGTAAGTGTTGACAAGTCATTTGCCTCTTCTATTGCTGTGGTTTTCTTTTCCCATTCTGGAGTGAGTGCTCGTAGTACTTTTCTGACCATCTCTGCTTGAGTATAAGTCTTTCCAAGCGCCACAAGAGAGTTGGTAATGTCTGTGAATCTTGTAATCATTTCAGATACAGTCTCATTTTCCTTCATTCTGAACATTTCAAACCTGTGGACAAGAACAGAAATTTTAGATTCTTTTACTTTATTCGTTCCTTCATGTGTTACCTCGAGTGTATGCCAAATTTGATATGCGGTTGTAGCATTGGATACACGGTTGAATTCTTCCTTCGTCAGTGCACAGAATAACGCATTCATCGCTTTGGCATTGTTCATAGTCTGACTCTTTTGATCATCATTCCATTGTGCATATGGAATGGTAGGAGCAGTATGTTCCGTCTCTGTCATTTGCCATATCTCGTAGTTGATTGATTGGAGATAGATTCGCATTCGGCACTTCCAATAGTTATAGTTTGTTCCATCAAATAGTGGTGGCCGTTGTGTAGATTGGCCTTCATGGTACTGATTAGTATTTGATGTAGTTGCCATTGCCTGTAACCTTGCTCTGATACCAAGTGTTGGATCCTGTAGGCTAAGCAACAAACACTAGAGGGGGGGTGAATAGTGTTTATAATAATAAATTTGCGGAATAAGAAATTTTTCTCGGCACAGTCGACTCAGTGGGGAACCAGTCGACTGATATAGCCAAAAACAAAATAAATTTAACCTCTCGAAACAGTCGACTGATAGATAATACAGGCGACTGATGAGACAAAGAGAATAACTAATACAAGACTGCTCAGTCGACTGATACGAAGCTGAGTCGACTGGTCAGACTAGTTTTGCAGAGAAAAATTTATCAAAAGTAAATGCAATCACAAGACAACCAATCACAGAGTACACAAGATATATCCTGGTTCGGTCCTCCCGACCTACATCCAGTCCCCAAGCAACCCACTTGAGATTTCCACTATTCTTGAAAAATAAATACAAGAATACCCTACGGCGTTCAAGACAACAACCTTGTCTAACCCGTAGTCCTTTCTCTCAACCAGAGAAAGCAGACCCACTCTTCAACCAAGAGTGAAAAGACACCGACTCTACAACCAAGAGTCAAAAACACTCTCCAACCGAGAGCAAGAGTACAAGAGGAAATTTACAATCAACCTATAGCCTTGTTGTTGTATGTGTTGATGCACGTGGCTAAAACAATAGGTTGACTTCTATACTCAGTCCAAAGCGAATTCAATGCTATACTGGACTGAGTGTAGAGAACCAAAGTATGTGAACTTGAAAGCTTTTGTTCTTCACAGAAAATCACTTAGATTTTTCTCAAGAGTGCTCGGGTGTTTTATGTCAGAAATCAAGTAGTCAAAAAGTTAGGTTTCTGTTTGAGACGAAACTCTATATAAAGAGTTTTGTACTTCTGAACGTTGGAAAGCAGTTACATAACTGTCAACCAACGGATCAAACCGTTTAAATTTGAAAAAGTTCGTTTTTGAAAATCAGAAAACGGTCAAAAAGCTCTCGATCAGTCGACTGGGTTGCCATATGAGTCGACTGATCAGAGTTTGAATAATTTTAAACAGTTTCGTACTTATCAGTCGACTGGCATAGGCTTAAGTCGACTGGTACTTAAAAGCTAAAATTCTTCAAACTGTTTTGACTTATTTTGAGGGGTTTTTTTAGAGACACACAATATGAAATTGTTAAGTGTGTGTGTGTGTGTTGACAAGGCTTTACATCAGACTAAAGACTCAACAGGAAAGTACATTACAATGTTTACAAGACACAACAATATAACATATTTGAGCTTTGGGTCTTGAGTTGAATCTTTGATCCTTGCTTTGAGTAAAGTCTTGATCCTTGTCTTGAGCTGTATCCTTGAGAGCTTGTGCATTTGTTCAGCTAGAAGTCTTTTGTATGTTCAATCTGCATTGTTAGTTGTGTAACATGAACATATATTGCATTTGTGTTGTGATCATCAAAATCAAGAATCAACAGTATGGAGTGAACGTGCTGCTGACGGAGCTAGAGTTAAGAGCTGGGCGTTGAACTTGTTGTTTGGAGTCAATTAATTGTTGGTGGAGTTTGAGCGGAGAGTGAAGAATTAAACTCGTTGTATGGAGCTAACGAGTCGTTGACGTAGCTAGAGCAAAGAGCAGAGCGTTGAACTCATTGTATGGATTCAATGAGTTGCTGACGGAGCTCGTGTGAAGAGTAAGGTTTTAAACTTATGTTTGGAGTCAAAAAACTATTTAACGGAGGAACTTGAGTGGTGTGTGAGACATGGAACTCGTTGTACGATGTTGACGATTTGTGAGAATGGCATTGAACCTGTTGTTTGGAGTCAACGAGTTGTTGATGGAACTCATGCTCAGTGCAAAGTGTTGAACTCATTTTTTGGAGTGAAATAGTTGTTGATGGAGCTCGAGTGTAGACTAGGGCATTGATCTCGTTGCACGCAGTGAATGAGCTGCTGACAAAGCTCGAGCACAGAGCAAGGTGTTGAACTCATTATATCTCTTTCATGACTACAGGTGAGCTGAATCTGCCCGGGTTGTAGCGATCCGGGAAGAAAGCAAGCTTTGAATAACTTTTCTCATTCTAAAAAAAATGGACTTACTATTTCCCCACCACGACCTCTCTTAGATATATGGTTTATGCCGGAAAGGTATGAAGTTAATGAGTTGCTGATGGGGCTCGAGCTGAGAGTAAGGAATTGAACTAGTTGTATGGAGCTAATGAGACATTGATGGAGCTCGAGCGGAGAACGGGGAACTGAAATTCGTTGTATGAAGTCAACGAGTTGTTAATGGAGCTCGAGCGAAGAGCAAGGCATCAAACTCGTTGTATGGAGTCAACAGGTTGCCATTGGATCTCAAGCAGTGAACAAGGCTTCAAACTCGTTGTTTGAAGTCAATGAGTTGCTGATGGAGCTCGAGGGGTGAGTGAGGCTTCGCACTCGTTGTTTGGAGCTAATGAGTTATTGATGGAGCTCAAGCTGTAAGCAAGGCTTTCAACCCATTGTATATAGCTAACGAGTTGTTGATGGAGCTCTAATGGTAAGCAAGGCGTCGAAATCGTTTTTTGGAGTCAACAAGTTGTTGATGGAGGTCGAGCGGCGAGTAAGGTGTTGAACTCATTGTATGGAGCTAACGAGTTATTGATGGAGCTTGAGTGAAGAGAACGACATTGAACTCATTGTATGGAGCTAACGAGTTATTGGTGGAGCTCGAGCGGTGAGCAAGGCATCAAACTCGTTGTTTGAGGTCAATGGGTTGTTGATGGAGCTTGAGCGGTGAGTGAGGCATTGAAATCGTTTTTTGGAGTTAAAGAGTTGTTGATGGAGCCCGAGCGGTGAGCATGGCATTGAACTCCTTTTATGGAGCTAACGAGTTGTTGATGGAGCTCGAGGGACGAGCAAGACGTCGAACTCATTGTATGGAGTCAGTGGGTTGCTGATGGAGGTCGAGTGGTGAGTGAGGCCTTGAACTCATTGTATGAAGCTAAAGAGTTGTTGATGGAGCTTAAGAGGTGAGCTAGGAGTTGAACTCGTTGTTTGGAGCTAACGAGTTATTATTAGAGCTCGAACGAAGAGCGATGCGTTGAACTTGTTGTGTGGAGCCAACGAGTTGTTGATGGAGCCTGAGCAAAGAGCGAGGCATTAAACTTGTTGTTTGGAGTCAACAGGTTGTCGATGGAGCTTGAGTGGTGAGCAAGGCATTGAACTCATTGTTCAGAGTCAACGGGTTGCTGATTGTGTTGGAGCGGTGGGCAAGGGGTCGAACTCGTTGTTTGAAGCTAATGAGTTGTTTGGTAGAGCTTCAGCAAGGCATTGAACTCATTATTTGGAGCTGACGAGTTGTTTTGACGAAGGAACTCGAGTGGTGCGCGAAGCACCGAACTCATTTTAAGGGGCGAATGAGTTGTTGGTATTCTGAATTCTCTTAATATTGAAGTGAAGTCTTTTGTGTTTGTTCAACATTGAAATGAGTCCGTTTTTCTTTTTGTTGACAAGCAGTTGTGTAAACCGAATGAGGTCATCGGGAGATTGAGCTCGCTTTCCTTCACTATACGCTGCACTTGAGGGAGTTGGGACTTGTCCATTTGTGCAGCGTGTCATGCAAGATGGAGTTGGAGCTTGCCCAAGTGAAGATGGTAGGAAAGGCTTGGAGCTTTCTCACCTAAGGAAGGCTTGTCTTGAATTTTATCGTTAAGAGTTGAGGCGGCCCTGGAGAGCTGTTAGCTGGCAGGAGGCCCGCGAAGTGGTTTGTGTTTCTTAGGCGTAACATCCCTTTATCATGTAGTCAGACGGACAACTTGCAGGACAACTTGTTGTATAGTGTTTGCAAAACTTTTGTGGGGATGCTTAGGCATGAAACGTAGATTCATTGTAATGCTGCAGTTGTAGCCAGACTTGTTGTTTGTGAAATAGGAAATCTTATAAATGTCGGTGCATTTTCCTGTGATTTGTCATCTTGTGGTTTGGCTAGTCTAGGAGATGCTCTTTTGGAGAGTTGGACCCCGAATTTGCCGTTTTGTAACCATCTAGTTGTAGGAGCAACTCTAGGAAAAAGTTGGAATTCGTACTTGGTGTATGACCTTTATTGGAAAAAATGAAATATATAGAGGAGGCGGGCGTTAAGCACCCTTATTGAAGTTCATGAGGTGTTCCACTTTCTAAGTCCCTGCTGATGTCTAGTTGCCCCCCGGGTCTTCAAGTTGATGAGTCGTTAGGTGAACAACTTGGTGGACCTTGCCTGCACTTGCCTATTTTGGAGTGAGAATCCCCTTGTATTGCAGATAGAAGAGGAGATCTTCAAGTTTGCCAATGTGTTTAGACATGACTATTTCTTTCCGTTGAATGGATAGAGTGGCTTCAGGCAAGGGATTTAAGTCTATTACTGTATTCTGACGAGGATAAATTTCGACCTAGTGGGAGATGATTTGGCAAGTTTGGAAGTTCTTGGCAGGGTTGTCTATGGCATTGGCTTCAAGCTTCTTTATGGGCTTGGAGTTACTGTGACTATTTTTTGGAAGGTGTTCTATGGCGTCGAGTGGGAGAACCGAGCCCCCATTGTGGTGGTGTAGCATACTCGTGCTGCATGTTGGCTCTTACAAATTGGTCCACACCTGCTGTTGTTACGAAATTCATTTTCAAGTGGTTGCTGAGGCAACTGTATGAAAGGTCGCCAGCCTGAACGACCAAATATTACATTGTATGTGGCTTTGACATCGACAACCATAAAGTCTAGTTCTTCCGTTCGAGTAGCGGGGGCTTTTCCTGTTTTCATATCGAGTGTGATGATTCCTTTTATTTGAATGGATACACCGGAGAATCCGTGGAGTGTATAACTGGGTGGCTTGAGTCGGTCTCGGGAGAGCTTCAGGCCATTGAAAGTGTTCATGAAAAAGATGTTTACTGAACTACCATTATCCACCAGGATGTGTCGTACCTCATGATTCACCATACAAAGGTTTATGACCAATGCGTCGCAGTGAGGTGTTCGAACACCCATTAAGTCCTTGTCGAAGAACGATATCGAGACCTCGATGATATTGGCAGATGGGATGTTTTGTACTGAGTTGACTTTCCGGACAAATTCTTTGCGGGAGGAGTTAGAATCTCGCCTCATCGGACCTCCGTGAATAGAGTGAAGAATGGTCATGTATTATGAGGTTCATGATTCGAAGGGCCTCTCTTGACACTTATTAGTCCCCAGTGCCGGAAGGGTTTTGGCATTGTTGTTTTGTTGGAAAATTTGAGAGAGATAGCCCCGGCGAATCAAACCTTCAATTGTTTCTTTAAGGTCTTAGCAACTGTCAATAGTGTGTCTATGGTCTCTATGAAATGCGCACCACTTGTGCCTTTCTCTTCTCTTGCTAGCTGTGGACATCTTGGGGGGAGAGCGGATTATTCCGTCCTTCTCAACTTCTATGAGGATGGCTGATATGCTTACGTTGAGAGGAGTGAACCTGTCGAAGCGTGGTTTTGGAGGAGGACGGCATTGTGCTGCGTCATCTTTCTGAAACTTCTTGAGCCCTTCCTCGCTTCCATTCTTCTGTTTGTTCCTGGAAGGTGTACCATTCCTATTTTGAGGATAAAGAGTTTTTTAAACTCTAATATACTTATCACACATTTTTAGGAGCTCGGTAAAATCTTTAGGAGCCTTCTTTACGAGGGATGCTTTCAGGTCTTTGTTAGTAATGTTGTGGTGGCAGCCGCCACTGATGAGTCTTGGGAAGAGATAGACCTTGCTTTGGCTGCGAAGCGCTTGATAAAATCTTTCAGCAGTTCTTCGTCCTTTTGCTTTAATTCCAGAAGTAGGCACTTATTATTAGCCTTCCGGATAGTAACAAAGTGCACATCAAAGAGCTCCTTGAGCTGGTCGAAAAAATATATTGACCCTGGAGTGAGGGGAGAGTACCATTCCCTTGCTGATCATTTCAAAGTGTAACACCCCGGTTGTAAACAACAATTTTTCTAGCAACTGCCCACCACAGGCTTGCCTCATAAAAGGTGCTATAGCTAATTGGTAACCTCTAATCCTAACCAATTATATATATATATATATATATATACACACACACACACACACACACACAATTAATTGGAAGTACTCCCGATATGGGACAATTCCAATTCACATCTATCGCTTCTCTCTTTTGTGAAAGCGCAAAGCGAAGCTGAAAGAGGGACCCACTGCCACGTCATAGTGCCAACACACAGAGCAACGACTTTCACAACTTCCCCTTTGTGCACGAGGCCCACCTGCCAACGTGGCAGCGCCGCACAGCAGCAGCCTTTTTGCTGTCCTCCTGGGTCCCACCAGCCACAAATCCTATAGGAATTCTCCCATAGGAAACTCTATAGGCCTCTCTTTAATTATATATATATATATATATATATATATATATATATATATATATATATATATATATATATATATATATATAGGGAAGTCTTTCGTTGTGCACCACCTATGGTGCACACGGCATGTGCACTCGGCCTTCCCGCCTTCGTATCGACGATCCGAATCGTTCACATTGATTTACACATCTAAATTAGTCTAAATATGTAAAATCAAACCATTTGAAATTCATTTGCCCATCCATTGAAGTGTTACAAAATTGTATGGCTGAAAATCATTGTTTTTTATAGTCACATGATGGATGGGCAAATAAATTTTAAATGATTTGATTTTACATATTTAGACTAATTTAGATGCGTAGATCAATGTGAATGGTTCAGATCATCGATATGAAGGCGGGAAGGCTGAGTGCACACGGAGGGGGTGGTGCACAATGGAAGATTTTCCTATATATATATATATATATATATATATATATATATATATATATATATATATTCTTAACACGGGGTTTTACATACACCCCCCCTTAAGAATTCAGCGTCCTTGCTGAAGCCGGGGCATGCAACGTAGCGCATGATCTTTTCTTTCTAGCCGATGTGGAGTAGAGTACCCCGATTCTGCTAGCTGTACAGCCCTTACGTGGGACTCGAACATCCACTAGCTCCATTTCAGGCATACATCCGCTAGATCCATCTCAGGCATACATCTGCTAACTCCATCTCAGGCATACATCTCACCCACTCGTACCCACACTCGGTGTCGAAAACCTGGCTCTAATACCATTTGTAACACCCCGACCACAAACAACGATTTTTCTAACAACTGCCCACCACAGGCTTGCCTCATAAAAGGTTATATATATATATATATATATATATATATATATATATATATATATATATATATATATATATATTGTAACCCCTGTTTCTGTAAATAAATATTTTCTGAATATTTTTTGTATTTCAATTAATTATAATTTAACTTATGTTAAATTCGTTTTGGATTTTATATTAAAATATTTTCTAATCGAAATTTTATTTATTTCGAATAATGGTATATTTTAACCCCCAATTTCCATTTCAATTTGATCTACTTCTTATACTATATATTGTTTGGGTTATTTTAATAATCTGTTAAAACCAAATTTGCATTTTGACATATATTATTATATCTATTTTACTATTATTTTTATTATCATTAATAGTATTGTTATTACTATTATTACTTTCGGTTGCTTGTTAAAAACTCATTTCTATTTGTTAATCGCAATTGTAGTCATTCCAAAATAAATTCTATGTTATAATGCACATTACATTTTATTATAACTTATATTTTTATTAGTTATTCTATTTTTTTATATTGGTTTTTATAACCCAAAACCCAAACCCAATTTCCTATTGGATTTTCTACCCAAATACCCAAACCCTATACTATAAATACCCTATACCCTAAAACCTAACCCTAACCTACCTGTAACACCCCATATTTTTATTTTAATTAAAATGCATTTTTGCACGTGTGATGCACGTGCTAATTTATCCATCTCCTTTTCTTACTCTCATTCACTAATTTTAGCATGCATAATTTTATTTAGCCTTTTTATTTAACCCATGGACCTAGAATTAAAATCCTAGCCCATTAGATTAACTAAAAGGAGAGCCCACTAGAATAATTTAGTTGGTTAATTAAACAGAAAGCCCATAAATCAAGCCCACCAATTAAAACCTAATTTAAGTTGAGCTTGGACTAACACATGACAAGTTACAACTTTTAGTACACAATTTTGAACCATGAGAATTGTATTTATTTTGTATATGTATGTGTGCATGTGCACACATAGGGTTGGCCGGTTTTGGATGTGGAAGGAGAGAGGTTGGGAGTTAGGGCTTTGGAGAGGTGGTGAGATGAAGAGTTGGGAGTTTAGGAGTTAAGAAAATGAAGAGTTGAGTGGGCAATTAAGAGAGAGTTATTAGGTGGAAAATTTTGCTTTTTAGACCCTCACCTCATTCTATAAATACAACCTCATTCCTCCTTCTCTTTTGACACCAAAAACAAATCAAAATAAGAGAAAGAAAAAGAGAGAGAGTAGAGTGTTCTTGCTTGGAGGAGTTCTTGCTAGGAGGAGAAGGACTTGCTAGGAGCTAGGAGTTGTTTCCATCTTTCTCATTCTCAAAATCTTCATAAGAGGTGGGTGTTCTCTTACTTTCTAAATATAGAAATTTGCATGCTAATAATAATAAAATGTGTAGTTTTGATGTGATAAAGTAGAATAAATCTATGTAATGTGAATAATAATGAAATATGTTGTGTGTAGCAAATTAATTAACATCATGTTGGTTTGTAATGAGAAAAGAAATAATTGATTATTTTGCCATGAACTAGTATACATGAATGTAGAAATTTTTGATTGTTTGAACTATTGTTGAGACTTTTCTCTTATGATGATCAAATGAAATTCTAGTAAAGAAAACTTGATACTTATGAACTCAATTGAATATTTATAAGAGACACAACGCACTATCTTGATTAAATTGAAATAATGCAAATTCATGTTTATTAAAAAGAAGAAATAAATTGGAGGTTCGAATTATTCTCTAAAATATGAGTTATAAATCAATGAGTTACTGTTAGGAAGTAAACTCAGTTTCTATAAACTAATTTCAGTCTAATAAGAGATTAGATCAAATAAAGAATTGAGTTTTATAAAAAAATATGGATTAGTAGAGAGTTGAACAAAAGTCGAAGAGGGGACTTAATGTCGTTGGGCGCGTTCGGCCCTATGGTCTGGCGTTGCGCTGGTCTCCTTGTCGGCCTGGGTTCGAAACCTGTTAGCCCAAAACATTTTTTCTGTTTTTATTTTTTAAAAACCATTCAGACCCGAGAAAGGGTATAAGGAGATTTCGGTGAGAGACCTGAACACCAAGTCCATATGGACTTAGTGGCTTTCGGTGTTGGTCTTGGGCGCTGGCTGATTTGGCTTGGGTTCGAACCCAACAACCACACTTTTATATTTTTGGTGTTTTAAATGAATTTATGGGTTCTAATGCAAGTTAAAATTTGGGAAAAAATTCTAGTGTTCATATAATGTGATGGAGAATTTATTAAAATAGTTTTAAAGACTTCCATGTACATTTTGAGAAATAAAAGAGACATTGAGATAGAATGAGATATTGTCTTCAAAATTTATTTATTTAAGAGCATGATTTATAACCTTAGAAGAAAAGTAAAATTTTGATGTGAGGATTAATTCTCTTGATGGGATTATGCACTTATGTTAAGTAAGAAATACTTGATTATTATGTGTGCTCAAATTTGATGATGAGTTTTAAATTAGATGAATTCATGGGAAGAATTATTGTTGGAAAGAATTAAGAATGGATAAATGAATCATGAATGGTGTTAAGATTAGATTTGATCACATTTGTGAATAAGTTAAAGATAAGAATAAATTGAGTTAAGGCATGATTATTGAAGGGTATGAATACCCATGATTCTTGTACATGAAAAATTTATGATTTAGAGTTAGTAAGACCTCGAGTACCGGCACTATTTGAAATAAAAGATTTGAGGTATAATTTTGAGATATTGGCATGGAGCTATCTCGTATTTTTGTGAGTAAGTCCGGTAAGAGGTAAAACTAATTCTAGGAATAATAACTTATTCATGTCTTGAACTTAAGAATTAGGCACTTAAGAGAAGTGTAGTAAACCTGGGCAAACGTAAGTTGGGCACTCTATATAGTCGGGCAGTGTACTCCGGGACTATAGACCCAGTCGGGCGGTGTACTCCGGGACTCCGGGACTATAGACCCTGTAAGTGCCCCTTTATTTTGAAATCCGGAACTACGCGTAGACGGGCGGATAGTTTATCGTACTCCAGTGTATATACGTATACCGAGGCTAAAGGGGCACTTACGGGGTATTCGCACGACGAGGAGTCTGTATAACAGTCGGACGGTGTACTCCGGGGCTGGGATCCGTACTCGTGGAATATCTAAACCTTATTCTTACTACTGGGTAGTATCATGGCGGGGGATGGAACCCTACAATGTGGAGTGCGTAGGTGCTTGCCCTCGGACCTATATAGTATGGGATGCATAGAATCCGAACAAGTATGCATTAGTGTCATCTTAGTATAAAAATATGTGCATTAGGCATTAAGGCATTGCATACACTTATATGTTTAGAATAATCACTTTTTGACACTTTATTGTTCATTCAAATTTGTGGTTTGTTAAAGTATTGAGATCGTTATATGTACGACATAGAGAGGATGGCCGAGTATAACATTTTCGTCAGTTGTAAGTGACTGACGTGCCCACAGCTTATTATGCAGGTAATGGACTTTTTCATGAAGAAGTAAAGATGTTATGATGCAATTGATGATTTACATTGACAAAGTTGTATAAGTTGTATTTTATTTTCAATGTTGTAATTCTTTAATCCTTCCGCTGTGTAAACAAAATGTAAAGAACTCTGATGTATGTTGGAAATTTTTAATTTCCTTGTAAAATTGTACGAAGTGAAGTGTAAGACCCTGTGAAATCTCGAATTTGGTTTTATTTGGAATTCGGAGCGTTACAGATGGTATCAAAGCGGGCTTCACCAGTAGTACAAATTTCTAAGGAACGACACCCTAGAGTGGACATTAGAGTGTGAGTTTCAACTTATAGAGATTTAAACTTATGTTTGTGTTGCTCTATGAGATGACATTTTTCTCCTCCTTTTCCCTATAAGATGGCCAAACAACATGATCCCCAGAATGAGGTGCATTGGTTTGTCCCCTTCGAGGATGAAGAGGAAGAACCAATAGAAGAAGAAGAGGACCCAGAAGAAGAGGAAGAAGAGGAACCAGTAGAGATAGAAGTGGAAGTTCTCGAGTTCAGGGAGATTACTCCACCTTCGCCTATCTCCCCGAAGAATCCCCAGACAAAGAACTTGTTCCAAATGACCCAAATGATATTGTTGCTTCTCTTCGGCGAGAATTGGATACCCAAAAGTGGAGAGTTAACCACTTAGAGGCACAACGGGCTAAAGACAAGGAGTGCATCCAGAAGCTGAGCTTTCAAGTGTGCGAGCTCGAGAAGGTCCAACACGTGAATGATCGAAACTTTACCAAGTTAGACCACCTCACTCGCTGGGACAAGCAGGAACGACAACAGAGCTTTAAAGATATGAGGAAGGAAATCTAAGAACTATGGGGAGAGCTCAGAGTAGCCAAGAGAAATCGTAGAATCTAGGATGTCTTTATGAAAGGTGTGATCTTGAAATTGGAGGCAGGCTTTTTGACATCAATCTCATTGAATTGGCAGTTTTGGGAGTTGACATCATTAATGGCATAGACTGGATGTCAGTTTACAGTGCCACTATTGAATGCAAGAGCAAGGAAGTTGTGGTGAAGGCACCAAGAGGACCAGCAGTTACATTTCAAGGTAAGAGGAAGTGTAAGCAGTTGGTAGCAGCTCTGTCAGAGTAGAAGGTTCCAGAAGAAGTGAAGCAGATCCCAGTGGTTCGAGATTTTCTAGCAGTGTTTCTTGAAGATCTACCTAGGCTTCCCCCTCATCGAGATGTAGAGTTCATCATCACTGTTCAGCCAGGGAGTGCACCTATTTCCAAGGCACCATACAGAATGGTACCGGTTGAACAAGATGAGATCAAGAAGCAGATCGAAGAGTTGTTGAGCAAAGGATTCATCAGGCCTAGTGCATCACCTTGGGGAGCCCCAGTTCTTTATGTGAAGAAGAAGTATGGATCAATGAGGATGTGTATCGACTACAGAGAGTTGAACAAGGTTACAGTACAGAAGAAGTATCTTATTCCTCAAATCGATGATCTGTTCAACCGTCTACAAGGAGCAGCTATTTTCTCCAAGATAGACTTACGGTCAGGATATCACCAAGTCTGAGTGAAAGAAGAAGATGTGCACAAGACGGCTTTCCGAACTAGGTATGGTCACTATGAGTTTCTAGTCATGCAATTTGGAGTCACCAATGCACCAGCTATTTTCATGGACATGATGAACAGAGTTCTGTGGCCATTCATCGATTCTTTTGTCGTTGTATTCATCGACGACTTATTAGTCTATTCCAAGTCAGAGGAAGAGCATGCCAAGCACTTAGCAGAAGTTCTAAAGAAGCTACAGGAGCACAAACTGTATGCGAAGCTGTCCAAATGTGACTTCTAAAAAACCGAAGTCGCCTTCCTGGATCACATCCTTTCTAAGGAGGGAGTGGCTACTGACCCGCAGAAGATCGAAGCAGTAAAAGATTGGCCAAGGCCAACCACAGTGAAAGAGATTAGGAGTTTTATGGGTTTAACTGGATATTACAGAAGATTCATTCAGGGTTATGCCCAGATAGCTGTGCCACTCACAGGTCTTACAAGGAAGAACGTGAGTTTTAATTGGTCGGAGCAGTGTGAAGCAAGCTTTCAAGAGTTGAAGGGAAGATTGACAACTGCTCCCATTTTTGCTTTGCCACGAGCAGGAATCAAGTATGATGTCTACAGCGATGCTTCCCATCGCGGTTTGGGCTGTATGCTGATGCAAGAGGAGAAGGTAATAGCTTATGGGTCTAGATAGCTGGGACCACATGAAAAGAATTACCCAACTCATGATTTGGAGCTGGCAGCAATCATTTTTGCATTGAAGCAATGGAGGCATTATGTGTACGGGAAGAAAGTCAGCATGTACACGGATCACAAGAGTCTGAAGTATATCTATCAACAAAGAGACTTGAATCTGAGGCAAAGGAGATGGTTAGAAGTGTTGGAAGACATCAGACCTGAGATCAAGTACCACCCGGGCAAGGCCAATGTTGTGGCAGATGCACTCAGTAGGAAAGGCAGTTTGTCCAGACTAATCACAACTCGGGAAAAGTTGGCAGGGGAGCTTGATCGAGCAGGGATTGAAGTGGTTTTGCAAGATTTGGGAGCTTCCTTATCTCAATTACGGATTCAACCCACTTTGAAAGACAAGAACATCGACAGTTAGAAGACAGATCCAGAGATCCAGAAGATGATAGAGCAGGTTGGTGTTGGCAAGTGGCAGGGTTTCAAGTGAAAGATTCAGTGTTATGGTATGGAGAGCGGCTATGCATGCCAGATCTAGCAGAACTGAAGGAGATTATTCTTCAGGAAGCGCATGCTACCTTGTTATCTGTACATCCAGGGAGTACCAAGATGTACAAGGACCTAAAGCTATACTTCTGGTGGCCAGGGATGAAGTGTGATGTAGCCAAGTTTGTTGCCAAGTGTGCAGTTTATCAGCAAGTCAAAGCAGAGAATCAGAAGCCCGGAGGTTTCTTACAGCCTTTGCCCATGCCGGAGTGGAAATGGGATTCTATCAGCATGGACTTCATCACAGGTTTACCCAAGAGTTCCAAAGGCAACGATACAATTTGGGTGATAGTGGACTGACTCACCAAATCGGCCCACTTTTTTGGCGATGAAGCTTACTTGGTCAATGGAAAAGCTGGCAGAGATGCATGTTGGCAAGATTGTGAAGCTTCATGGAGTCCCGCTATCATTAGTATCCGACCGAGATGCACATTTCACCTCGCATTTTTGGAGAAGTCTTCAAGCAGCTTTTGGAACGAAAACTGATTTCAGTACGGCCTTTCATCCTTAAACTGATGGGCAGACTGAGAGAGTCAACAGGGTACTGGAAGATATGTTGCGATGCTGTGTGTTGGACTTCGGTGGCAGCTGGAAGAGGCATCTAGCTCTTATGGAATTTGCCTACAACAATAGTTTCCAGGCAAGCATTGGGATGGCACCGTATGAAGCTCTTTATGGAGGAAGTGCAGAACATCGGTTTGTTGGTATGAAGTGGGAGAACGGCAGATGTATGGGCCAGAGATTGTGCAGCAGACCTCAGAAAAGATCGAGCTGATCATAAAGAGGTTAGTTGACGCATAAAGCAGGCAAAAGAGTTACGCCGACAACCGGAGGAGAGACCTGTAGTTTGATGAAGGGGACTTTGTTTTTGTGAAGGGTCTCCAACTAAGGGGGTGATTCGTTTTGGCAGGGGAAAAAATTAGCCCCGAGATACGTTAGACCTTATAAGATATTGAAAAGAATTGGGAAGATAGCCTATCGGTTAGAATTACCAGAAAAGTTGGCACAAGTGCACAATATCTTTCATGTGTCCATGCTACGAGGTTATGTCCCAGATCCGAGTCATCATTTTTCAGAAGTGCCAGAAGGTTTGCAATTAGATCTGAGCTATGCCGAGCGTCTAATTGAGATCGTGGACCGTCGAGAAAAGGTCTTGAGAAACAAGACAATATCTATGGTCAAGGTCATTTGGAGGAACCAATTTACATATGGAATGTTACATCTTCCATTTCACCATTTCGGTGCACCCTAATCTCGAGATGGCAAATATGCAACTCGATGTCAATGGAGGCAAATTGCAACTGGATGTCGGGGAGGCAAAATGTGTAACCGAATATCTAGACGGCAACCTGCAACCTGATGTCGTGAAGGCAAACATGCAACTTGATGTTAAGGAGGCAAAATTTTCTACCTATTTGCTAACTAATATTTCAAGAATTTTTATGTATATAATAAAACTAATGGTAAAGAAATATTTTCCTTATGATATTTTGTTTATACAATTACACTTTATGTTTCCATACAATTTGAACTAATATAGTTGATTTTACTCTATTTTTGTGTTTACAATTTTTTTTCATTTATGTTAAGATTGAGTATATCAACTATGGTCTAAGTTTTCGTTCTTTTGTGAATTACTATTTATTGCCACCGTTTTCCAATTCTTTCAAATTTTATATTTCTCACTTACTTTTGTTCCCACGTCCTAATTAATGGTTCGACGCTTACTTTTGTAATATTTAATAAACTCCTTTTAAGTCTTCTTCCATATATATATTTTGGTCTATTTTGCTCGTTACTCTTTAATGTGTTTTTCGAGTATTGATTATAATGTCAACATTCACTGATTATTATGTGTCTTTTACATTCATTGTTATTAATATTTTTTTACTTAGCTAAATTTATTCGTATTTCTATGTATCTTAACTGGTTATTTTCCCAAAACTATTTTTTATATCACCTTTAAAGTTTGTGTTCCTTTGTTGTTTGTGTGGTTATCAACCTTTTTATATTTTGGTTTTATCTCCTCACTTTCAACTTCTTATTCTTTGTGAATAGTCTTCCTATTTTCTTACGATTGGGGATTTATGGTGTATTTTGACTTCACTTTCCATTTATAATTGATCGACTATATATGTTCATGTTTGATTTATTTATAGAGTTGATAAGCCAAATTCTTATTTTGTTTTATAATGTTATTATTATTGCTATGGTTTTCGTTATTATTATTGGTATCATTATTATTATTGATATTATTATTTTTATTATTAATGTTTGTTGTTATTATTATTATTATTATTATTCTATTATTATTATTATTATTATTATTATTATTATTATTGCATTATTTTCATGAATGTGTTGAATCCTATCCTGTTATGTATGTATTATCATTATTATTGGCATTGTTAACATTTTTAATTTTATTATTATTATTATTACCAGTATGATTATGATGATTTTATTACTGTTATTATTATTGCTATTATTATTTTTAATATTATTGTTATTGTTATTTTATTATTGTTATTACTATTCTATTGTTTTTGATATTATTATTTTTATTATTAATATTTGTTGTTATTATTATTTTTGTTAAAGCCGATTAGTTTTGATCTATAGCATATCTTTTAATTATTTAAATTGAAGCCAAACTTTATATTCATTTAGCATTATTTATTTATATCTATCTTGAGCCCATACTCTCCTTGATCCTGGTGTCTCATTCTTGTCTTCTAATTGGTTCGTCGATTGGTGTCATGTGGCCTACAACGACACGTATGTTGCATGGGACATCATCACCGGAGTAGCGCAGCAGAAGCGTGGTGGGTCTATAACCCACAGGTCCCCGGATTCTCTTGTTTCTTCTTCTCTACATTGTTACTTCCGTCTGTTCCTCGTATTCATCTTCATCTGTTGATTCCTCGATTGGTTCGGTTCTTCCCTGTCATTTCTCTCTGGTTCCAGTTCTACCTACTCCTTATCTAGCTTTGTTATCTTGTGCCGTTTCTCTCCTTTTGATACTGCTTATTCTCTTTCATGCATTCCAGTTGACATCATTGTTATCCACCTCCTTTTTCTAGTATTGCCACTGCTTTGTTACTTCCCCATTATCCCTCTGCTTTGTTACCCTTCCCCAAGTTTATTTTGCTTAGTCCTATGTACAACCTAAGCAAATTTCGAGGACGAAATTTTGTTGTAAGGTGGGTAGGATTTGTAACATCTGTTTCCGTAAATAAATATTTTCTAAATATTTTCTGTATTTTGATTAATTATAATTTAACTTGTGTTAAATTCATTTGGATTTTATATTAAAATATTTTCTAATCGAAATTTTATTTATTTCGAATAATGGTATATTTTAACCCCCAATTTCCATTTCAATTTGATCTACTTCTTATACTATATATTGTTTGGGTTATTTTAATAATCTGTTAAAACTGAATTTGCATTTTGACATTTATTATTATTATTATTATTATTATTATTATATCTATTTTACTATTATTTTTATTATCATTATTAGTATTGTTATTATTATTATTACTTTCGGTTGCTTGTTAAAAACTCATTTCTATTTCTTAATCGCAATTGTAGTCATTCCAAAATAAATTCTATGTTATAATGCACATTACATTTTATTATAACTTATATTTTTATTAGTTATTCTATTTTTTTATATTGGTTTTTATAACCCAAAACCCAAACCCAATTTCCTATTGGATTTTCTACCCAAATACCCAAACCCTATACTATAAATACCCTATACCCTAAAACCTAACCCTAACCTACCCTACCCTATCTACTATGCAAACACCCTCCAGCCGCCAACCCCAGATCTTCACTTCATCTTCTCCTTCCCTTCAACCTCCTCAACCTCCCACCCTCCCGCCATGGCCGCCTGTGCCTCCGACGTCCCCAGATCTCCACTTCATCTTCTCCTTCCCTTCAACCTCCTCAACCTCCCACCATCCCGCCATGGCCGCCTGTGCCTCCGACGTCTTCAGCTGATGCCGCACAGCCCCCTGGTCGCGTCGCTCACGTCGCCAACCCCTCCTCAGCGACCACGGCAACACCCACCTCCTTGTCGCCCTGTGCTCTTCCGCCCCTTCCTCCTGACCTCTTATCTCTCCCTCGTCCCTGGTTGTGCCGCCCTACTCGCGATGCTGCACCCAGCCCCGTCTCCCTGTTCCCTTCGACAGAGGTGACAGCACGACAGCTGCCCAACACACCATTGCCTTATTTTTCCTACCAAAAACAGAGAAGTCCCCGCTCGACGCTGCCACCAGACTCCGCCATTGCCGCCCACCGTCGTCACCCTGCTGCTACCAGTCGCCGCCGGAGACGCACTCTCCCTCTCTATTAAGGTGAAGAGGGAGGGAAGGTGAAATAGGGTGTTTGAATCTCAGCCATCTGATTTCATCGCGATTGGGATCAGATCTGATTTTCTGTGGTTACTGTTTTGGATTGGTGATCTGCGATTGCTGTGTGGTGTTCTGTTGGATCCGGGATCAGTGGTTGTTTTGAGTGGATTTGATTTGCTGTGTGGGCATTCACACGTAGATTGCACGTGCGTGCGTGTGTCCGTGTTCGTGCCTCGCCTCTCGGGTTTCTCATCCCCTCATTTGTTCGTGTTTGGATTTACCGTCTAACAGGCAAGTATCTTCTTGTACATTTCGTTTTCTAGTACAAACTTTTCCTTGAAAATACTGCAAGTAGATTGTAAATGTGACCCCTCTTTGTTTATCGTTGATGATCTCATATTTTGCCTTATCTATCACATGATCTAAAAGTTACAACCCTTCGTTGATACACTTTTTCACAACTAGTATAATTTTGATACATTTCATGCAAAAAGTGTCTTATTTGGTTTCTGTTCCGTCTTGCCTTGCTGTTTCGACCCCGATAACTCTAGAATCTGAACTTGAGTCCTAAATATAAAATGTACCCCCAAGTTTATAATTGCCAATAACATCCAGAATTTTTGAATTCCAAGTTACAGTTTAGGAGATATCACAGTTTTACTACTGATGTGTCTGTAATCGCACATTCATAAAAACTGCTGCACCACTTTGGTTTACAATTATTTTAACTATGCTAGCAGTAAGTAAATGACTTTAAATTTTACATGCTGATACTGGACACCCTAGAGAACATTCTCTAATTTTTTCAGAATTAATTAATGAAGTTTCAACCCTGTTTCATATGTATAAACTCAGTTTTACAAATTCTGCCTGAACACAAATGCTGTATAGTTTGCTGTTTTGACATCAATTGCTGCAATTTTTATGTGTCTTAATTATATGCATTGGAATCGGGCAGGAGTATAGTTTTTAGGACTTCTGACGGATCCACATTTGCTATCTTGTAGCAATGGAAATTGCAGTTTTGGTGCAGCAACTTCATGCTATCCAAAATTGCAATTCTCGTAGTTCTTGATAATCTTAATTTGTGTTGACCCTCGAATATGCTTTATAATTATCTTAAACTTATCCCATGTTATTGATCATGTATTTTTGCCCTATTTCGCACACTTTCATGTTTGGTTGATGGTAATAATTAATAATAAGCCGGGGTTTAAGGGAAAGATCATAGTAGTGGACAATATAGGTAAGTGTACTCGAAAGGGGGTCCATGTTTTCCACTTGATACATGCTTCATGAACTAGTTAAATTATTATTTGATTCATGAACTAGTATATTATTTGATTCATGAACTAGTATATTATTATTCGATTTGTGAACTAGTATATTGTTTGATTCATGAACTAGTATATTTTTGATTCATGACTTGTCTTGTTATGACTTGACACATGAACTAGTTATATGATTACTCGATTCATGAACATAGCTTGCTTGATACTTGATACCTGAGTACACTGCCCTATAAACTTCACCACTAGGCCTAAACATAACTGATTGTATGTAGCAACCATGTAGTAAAAGTAGGGATGCATGAAGTGCTACCTAGATAGAATTAAACATTAAACTTAAGATTAACTTGTTACTTGTACACACTTGATACCCTCCTTGATGCTCGTTACTTGAGACTTGTTACTTATTTCTTGACACTTGTACGTGATACTTGTTACTTGAGGCATGATACCATTACATGTTCGCTTGCCACTTGTTCAACTACTAGTACTTGTTACCAAATCTTGTCACTTGAGTTGTCTTTCTTGCTAGCTAGTTTCTTGAATCACCCCACTTATTGCATCCTTATTATATTATGTTATACATTCTTGATTCCAAATCTTGTTCCATATTTCTTATACTTATTTTCATACCCTTTCTTTTACTACTTGTGGGCCTAACTTGCACTAAGGGTGTTTTGTCTTGTTTTTCTCTATTTTACCTTATATATATATATATATATATATAGACTTTGGAGATTAATTGCCTGCTGGAATTGGTGAGCAGATGTTCTAGGCTTCGCTTGGAGAAAAGACTTGCTTTAAATCTTTTGTTTTTGAGTTATTTATTTCTTTTGCTACTTGATTCTTGTAACGGGCTTATAGTCCCGAGTTTTATCTTTTGATCCAGATTTGAAGACTATTTGGGATATTATTATTTTGTTTCAATTATTTCTGTTGATTAATAAATTATTCATGCATGCATAGTTGTGTATATTTTGTTATATTTCTTGTTATGATGCTGAGTCGATCCTACAGCTTATGGATGATGAAAATCATTTGCTGGGCTTCGTCACGCGCACGTATTCTGTATTTTTGGGAAGCGGGGCGTGACACATATATATATATATATATATATATATATATATATATATATATATATATACACACACAATTAATTAGAAGTACTCCTGATATGGGACAATTCCAATTCACATCTGCCTCTTCTCTTTCTTGCAAAAGCGTATTCCAATTCACATATGCCTCTTCTCTCTCTTGCAAAAGCGTACAACGAAGCTGGAAGAGGGACCCACTGCCACGTCACAGCTCCCCCACACACAGCAGCAGCTTTCACAACTGCCCCCTCTGTGCACGTGGCCTCCTTGCCAATGTGGCAGCGCCGCACAGCAGCAGCCTTTTTGCTGCCCTCCTAGGCCCCACCTACCACAAATCCTATAGGAATTCTCCCAAAGAAAACTCTATAGGCCTCTTTTTAATTAATTATACATATATATATATCTTTTCTTAACACGGAGTGTTACAAAAAGTGGCAGGAAACGTTCGACACATGAGCGCATCGGTGGTGTTATAGACCATCATGAGAGTTTAAACTCTCAATATCGTCAGCCAGGTCAGATTCACCATTGTAAGATTCAAATTGAGGAGCTTTGAAGTTCTTTGGAATGGGTGCGTCGAGGATGGATTTGCTGAAAGGATGTCGATTGGGGCAGTAAGCCATGCTGGGGCGGTTCCCTTCAGGTTTTATATGTTTCAAGAGGTCCTCTACTTCTCGGATACGTTGAAGGACTTGCTCGTCCTTCCCCTTGGATCTAGTTGAGTCGCTGGATACTTCTTCTTTTGAAGGAGTAGAGTGGCGACTCAATGAGCGTCGACCCTAAACATGAGTACCTCGGATGGCTCGGAGGATATCATGCTTGAAGTTTTCCAGTTCGGCATTACTGACTGGGGCCTCTTTCTCATTGTTTCTCTCAAGATGCTTTTGACACTCATGAGTCTGGCTTCTTTTTATAGTGTGCCCCCCAATGAGAGAAGGACTGTCTTGATCTCTGCCTTTGGTGAGAGTTGCTTCGCCACACCTGTTGACATTCTAAGCGGGAGGCATCGCCCCGTGCATGCCTCTCACCCAAATGAATCCTTAGATCGATCCCCTGTTGTCTTGCATTGATGATTTGATAGAGATCTCTTGACCCTTGGGGACCTCCCGAGGGCATCGAGTCGCTAAAAGCATTATGGACCGAGATATGGTCTTGTAGGGGGTGTTGTTCATGGAGCGGTTCGTGACGGCTTTGTCAGGAGCCCCTCGGTTCCTCTCTGTTAATATGAGCTTGATTAGGCTATTGGGGCAGATCCATCTGTTGAGGAGGAATTTGGATCCTCCACGGGAGGAGCTTGTTGATGAATAGAGTTGGCTAGACGACTTGAGGCTGCCGCTCTCCCTCTTAGTCTAGATAGCATGGCAGTAAGTCTGATCTTTGATGTAGATCTTTGTAGTTTTCCACATTTGGAGCCAATCTATTGCTGCTTATTTTTGTGTGGGAGCAAACAGATAGTGAGTTTATATTTTGAAGGAAACTACTAAAGATCTAACATTTGATCGTCGCCAGAAAAAATGGTTAGAGCTCCTGAGATTGGATCTGGATCTTTGATTGAATACCTTGATCTGAATCCGATAGTTGTTAACACGGTCGATGGACCTGCAAAAAGCCTGAAACATCAGGGATGGCTCCGGCGACAGACCCTTCTATGCTCAAGTCACAAGTCAGAACCAGAGAGAGAAAGAGAGTTTGAGAGAGAAATTGCCTTCTGACTGAGGAGGCGGGTATTTATAGGCCTGAGAAATAGTAAGGAAATTGATGTGAATATGTTAGATTGATATGAATCCATTATCTCCTGTTGATTCTCCCCCTCATAAGATAGACTCTTGTTTGAGGATAAGAGATTTGACTTACCGTCCTTATGGGCTGGGTGTCTCTCCTAGTGAGCCCAGTCACATTTAATGGGCTTGAAAGCAGCCAATGTCCTGTGGATGAGCCTGAAGAATGCTCAGACCTGTTGAAGTGGCATGTTATGGTTAATCTGCTTGTAGAAGTTATAAGATCTGTGCTAGAATCGTATGTCCGTGGTTTGCTGTGATTTTTACCATTATCAATACCCTTCTTAACCATCTTCTTCTTCAGTCCAAACCCTAGCCTCCTCTCCTCTCTCATTACCCATCCAAATCTCTCAAAATCTTCTCATCTATTCTCAGATTTTGTTGGGTTCTTCATCACCATTGTCTTCTCGACCATGGCCTCCAACCTTAGATGCCCATCTCGCAGCACCAACCTGTCGTCTTCCACTTCCAAATCCAAATCCAAGGGCAAGCAACCTGCTACCTTTGATCTCTACTATGTTGAAGATATTGCCTTCAGGAATCAACTTTCTGCTGATTTATATTTCAATTCTCAAGTTAATAAAATTTTCATCCCTAGTAGGTCTATTGCTCTTCATAAACTAGGGGGTCAATTTGATGGGTTGGTTTTGATTCTTCAAGAATTGGGATGATAAGACTATCTCTGTACACCTAGCAGTCACTCTGAATTCGTCACTCGTCTAATCTATGCAAATATTCAATTTGACGATGAAAATCTCACTTTCTCCTCTTGCATCCTTTGTCTCCCCGTAGAAATGTCACCCGACTACTTAAGAAGTCGTTATTCTCTGCCTAAGGGAGATTCCAATGCTTATCCACTCGATTTCACTTCTATATCCTATCAGCCTGGTCGTGATGAAACTACCATTCTTAGGATGACTCTCAAGAATAATGCCATATCCCTTAAGAAGCCCAAACGAACAAATTTCACTGATGTCGCCCGTGTCCTCAATAAAATCATTAACGCCAATATTTGGCCTAAGGGCAATAACAAATCGGGAAATATGTCTTGATCAATATTTCCTCCTTTTTCTATTTCTTGGATAGCACAAGTTTGATCTCCCCTCCTTCATCATTCAAACAATGAATTTGGCTCCAATTAAACCTCATGCTCTTCCATTTTGCACCCTTATCTATAACCGTCTCATTGATTCTGACATCTTCATAGATAAGCATTTCTTCTGTCCCAAATGGGTATTGATGCCCCCATGGCCGGATGATCTCGCAAGAAGAATGTCGCCTCCTTCGCAACCACAAGCTCATTCCTACTATGTGACAAGTAAAGAGCTTTCCGATCACAAAAAGCTAATGTATAACTTTTACGTCAATACCATAGAATTCTTGCAAGAAAAAGAAGACTGGGCACTCATTCCTCCTCCTGGTGACGAAGATGATGTGGAAGAAAATAAAAACAGTGAGGATGAAGACGATGAGGAGTGACTACCTTTTGGTGTGATAAAAAAGGAGGAGAAAGTTTAGGATTAGAATTTGAATTTTTTTGTTGCTTTATTGCTGTATACGAGTATTGTATCTTGTAAAAAAAAGATTATCTCAATCAACAGTATAATATAGAGCTCTCAATGTATATCAAAGAGTATCGCAAATCATGATATTGTGTAAAAAGATTTCTGTAATGGAACGATACATGTAATAATTGAAAATTGTTTTTCTATGTTTTCATTTGAAATTTATGATTGTGTAGCTTTATTGTATTTTGGAAACTAAAATGAAATAGGTCCTTAATTGCATCAAGTTTGGAAACTCTTAAATCCATATATGTATGTTTGCCTATGTTTCATATGTGCATGTTTTGTGCATGTTTTGTTCTCATATAGAAAGCATCATGTTCACCCACACTTATTAATCTTCGGATTAGGGGGGAGCATTGGATTAAGGGGAACTTCTCATCTTTAAATTCTTAGTTTGTTTTATCTACACCAAAAGTGGGGAACTGTTAACTCTAAGTTTGGTGTGTATAAAAACATACACATGTATCTAATTTTTTATCTAAGATGTTTACATGAAATAAAGATTTGAATTTCAAATAAAGCTTCAAGATCTTTGAATCAAATTAAAATGGAAAGAATTAAAAAGATTGCGAGTATCGGAAAGATTCTTACACAAGAAACATATGCTCAAGTCCTCAAAGAAGCCAGCAAATCATGAAGATTATATGTTATAATGGTGAGGAACAAATATGAAAAGAATTGTTGGTAGAATATTGAAGGAAGAAAAGAATATAAAGTGGATTCACCAAATAAATTTATTTTTGGTATGTGACGGGCGAGCGCACAAAGAACATTCGGCATCTATTGATAGTCGATTGCATAGTTAGTGTGTTTTGGTGCAGTCGACTCAATTCTCTTTGACTTCGGTCTAGGAGAATTGACAGCCGATTGTCCAAAAATGGCATTCGACCGACAGATGCACAAAACTATATTTGGTATTTCTTTTCAACCTTTTTGGAATGAAATTAATTTCACACCCTATAAATAGAGATTGATTCATTGATTATTCTTCGTCTCTTTTGACTCTAATTCTCTTTATAACATCCCCGAAAATACTTATTTTTAATATTTTCTTTTGCACGTACTTTGCAGGTAATTTTGTGCACGTGTCGATTAATGAAATCCTCTTGAGTCATGAAAATTTTTCTCTCATTTTACAAGTCACTAATGTATGGTTAATTTTAATAAAAAATAAACTAGGCTTAAATCTTGTAACACATTAAAACTATAAATTAAAACCCCTAATTTTTAGGTATGTACGTAACGTGCATGAACTCTCATTTAAAATTAGATAGACTAGTACACATTATAATGTGTAACATACACATCTAACTTTAATTAAAAACTCATAATAATTGTATGAAGAAGTGTGCACATGGGGTGCACGTGCACGTGCTTTCTCTTTCCCTATAGGCCGACCAATGAGTGAGTGGAGAAAGTGGGGGAGTTTATGTGTGAGTGGGGAGCTCTTTTAGGAGGTGGAAGGTTATTATAACTACTCACTATTTCACCCTATAAATACCCTCCTATTCTAACCCCAAAGGAACACAAATCAAATCAAAAAAAAAAAAGAAAAAGAGAAAGATTACTTTCAGGATTTGGTGAGGAAGGGCTTGGGATTTTTGTGGAGCTCTTTGAGGGTTTTTGCTATGGATTCAATTACTAGGAGCTTTTTGAAGTGGGTGTTCTCATTGTCTTCTAAAATTTTGTAGATTATGCTTGATTATTCATGACATGTGTAGATGTTAATTTAATTATGGTGTATAAGTGTAGAAGCTTTCTATAGTTTTAATTGTGCACTCTTAGTCATAGTTAGTATGTGAATGTGTGGGGTTTTCATTGTATTTTAAAATACTAGTAATTGTGCATATTAGAAATATGTAGATGGATCATGAAAGTGACTTTTGTGCATAAAGTAACATCTCTACAAAATTTATTTGTACATGCTAAATTACAATCATATAGTAGATAATTGAAGAAATATTTGTGTAAGTGTTTTATGAAATTCTTAATTAGTGAAAAGTTTATAAAATAAACCCATGGAATTAAATTTCTCTATATACAATGTTGTAATATTTAAAAAAACTCCCCAAAAAGATATAGTTGCTTAAGGAACAATAATTTATATAGTTCAAGTTGTAGAACTATGAATAATTTATACAAGTTGGATAATAGTTTCCTTTACTTTTGGGAATAGATTATTATAGGATTTATCTCAGACTAATATATTCAATTTGAATGGAAAATTATTTTCTAGAATTGTAAAAATTAAAGCGTAGAAATTTAACATCGAAATTTTTAATGAAATCATGAAACAGAGAGTAAAAGAGTTAGGATAGTAAGACTAATGAGAAAGAAGGGCTTAAGAGCTTGGTTTGCGGGTGTGTTTTCGATCACTGTGTACAGTGTACATAGTCGCGGGTTAGAATCTTGGAAGGCTCTGTTCTTTTTGAAATTTGGACTTTTATTACATTAACAATAGCTGAGGTATATAAGCAATTGCATGGGGGTTTTCTTCACAACAGTGAGTTGGATCACTAGTTGTGGGTTGCAGTTTGGCTCGCTGTACGGCCTGGGTTCGAATCCGGACGTGCACATTTTTATCTTTATTTTTATTTTAATGGTTTTTCGTGTTTTAAAATTTGGGAAAAATTGTATAAATATTTTAAAATATTATTAGAACATTTGGAAATAATTCTACACTATTTTAAGAGATACTTTTGGAGATTAAAAGTCACTTTAGACAATGTACTTGATGAGTCTAGTTTCTAGTCTAAATTCGAAGGTGTTTGTTTATGTTAAAATGACCTAAATTTATGAGGATCGAAATAATCTAATCAAAATTTAGGGAAATTCATTGAGATGAAAAATTATAATATACATTAACTACTTTAAGAAGTGAGTCGTCGATAACATTTTTTTGATGAAAGAATCAACGATTTTATAATGAGAAATTGTGTAACTGAGGTTAAGATAACCTATATGATCTCGGTTTGCATATTGGAATTTAGAGGGTGAGCAAGCCCCATGGAGACCGGCAAGTTATGATAAATAAAATTTGAAAAGTAGCTGGTATGGGCTAACATTCTCAGTATGGTGTCTTAAGTCTGGTAGGAGGGTAAGCTAGCTCAAGGTGGCATTATTTATTTTTAAGGATAGGCACTAGAAGAAAATATAATAGAAATAATGACAAACATATCCGGTAAAGAATTTGCAACTCCTAGGGATTCGTGATCGTGGAATACACCCGGTAAATCCTCGGTATGTGGGCTAGGGGTATGTCTGTCTATCTACGAAAAGGCCGGTAAAGAGTTTGCAGTTCCTAGGAATGGTCGGGACTGAGGATACACTGGTAAATCCATGTATATGGGATAGGGGCATGCCGGTAAGATTCGTAATTACAGGAGATCGGTTTGCTAGGGTTTGTGGCTGAGGCGCCCGGTACATCTATTATATGTGGGTTAGGGGTAGGCCGGTAATGTCCATTATCCTGGGGGTGCGACTCACTTGTGATTACGCGTTGGAGTATATTCATTGGGTTTAGGTTTTTGCATAACGGGGGGTTAAACCCTATATTATGGAGTACGTTAAGGGCTTGCCCTTGGACCTATGTAGTATGGGATGCATAGAATCCGAATAAGTATGCATTCGTGTCATCATAAGTTTAAATGTTTACATTTGGCATTAAGTTCATATCATACACTGACATAATTAGGATAATCACTTTTCTATATTTTTGCATTCAAGTTTATGATTGTTAAGATGGTGATATCGTTGTATTATTGCATTGTGTCACTCATATGCAACTGACGTGCCCACAGTTTTCTAGTGTCAATATTGGATTTAACATGGACTTGAAGTCATTATGAGGAATGTCACAGGATTGAAGAACTTTCATTGTCATATGTTGTATTGTACTTATTTATTTCCGCTGTGTTATTGTAAAGGAACAATATTGTAAAGTTTTAAATTCCTTGTATTTTTGTACGAATTAAAGTTAAGATCCTGTATTTGCCACGAATTACTTGTGTTTGGAATTCAGGGAGCTACAGAGTGGTATTAGAGCAGACTTCAATAAGTAGTACAAAATTATAAGGAAGACACATTAGTGTGGACATTAGAAGTGTGAGTTCAGTTTATAGAGATTTATATGTTATATTTGTATCAACTTACATTTGCATTGCTCTATACACTGATGTGTTCTCCTCCTTTTCGCTATAAGATGGCGAATAACTAACACCTGGTAGATGAAGTAGAAGAGGAACTATTCTTTGAAGACCCCGAAGAGGAAGAAGAAGAACCAGAAGAAGAAGAGGACCCGGAACAAGAAGAGGAAGAATTGCCTGAATCTCAGGAAATCACTCCACCTCCGCCTGAATCCCAAAGTGAATCCTCAGACAAAGAGCCAGTTCGGAACAAGAAGGACCATATCATCGCTTCTGTTCATAAGCAGCTGATTATCCACAAGTGGAGAGTAACCCACATGGAGGCACATCATGTGGAGGATAAGCAAAACATCGCCGATCTGAGTCAGCGAGTATGGGAACTCGAGAAGTGCCATCATAGGAATGCTCGACATTTCACCCAGCTAGACCACAAAACTCGTTAGGGGAAACAAGAATGTCGTTAACGATGGGAGAAGATGCAGAAGAAAATAGAAGACCTACGGGGAGAGCTCAGAGAAGCCAAGAGGAACCGTAGAGTCTAGACTGCTTTATGCTTGTTTAAAGTTCTGTAGGAAAAATTGGAGTTTTCTGGTCTTCTTTATGTATGGATGTATGGACCAATTTTATTTCTGAATATATAAAGTTTATTCTGAAATAAATAATTTGTGTTGGAATCAAGTCTATTTTATTGTTGCTTTTGGTGATTAATGAAGTTTTATAACCAGAAATGGCCGGAAGAAGGACTAGAAATGGTGAAGGAACAAGCAGAGAAGGCAACTGACTTGATTTGGAGACGGAGTTGGCCCGTGTATACCAGACACTTAACACTTTTATCTCAGCAAGTGTGAACCGGAATACAAGGGCAGTGCAAATAGTGCAAGTCTCAGAGGCTATCATGTTGGTGGAATCCTTCCAAAGGATGAAACCACATGTCTTTGAGGGAAAAGCGGATCCCGATGCAGCAGATGATTGGATCCGGCATATTTAAATGGTGTTCGAAGTGTTGGAGACCCTGAAGGCTAGTAAGGTAAAACTAGCAACTATCCAGTTGGAGAAGGACGCCGGAGTCTGGTGGCAGTCCATTAAGCAGACCGTGGGCGATGAGCCTAAGGAGTTCCGCAGCCATTACTTCCCAATGGATGTGCATGAGAAGAATGCAATGGAATTACTGGCCTTGCAGCAGGGTAACAAGACTGTCCAGGAGTATGAGACGAAGTTTACTCAACTCTCCAGATATGCACCCGAGCTGGTGACTGATGAAGCCAGGAAGGCAAGGAAGTTTGAGCAGGGGCTGAGGTCTCGCATGATTCCCCTTGGAATCAGGAAATTCGACAAGCTCGTCAGGTTGTCTGCAGTGACAGAAGCCAACGTGGAGCCGTACAAATTGGTTCAAAACAAGAAGAACAACTGTAGTACTGGCAAAAGGCCCGCAACATCATACAACTTCAAGAGACAACCCCTAGTACAGAAGTTCAAGCCGAATGGGGCAAATATTATTACTGTAGCCGGAATGCCAAGCACGTGTTTCCTGTGTGGAGGAAATGATCACTTCAAGGCAGAATGGCTGAACAGGAGGATGGGAATAACTTGCTTCAAGTGCGGGAAAGAAGGCCATATCAAGCCAAATTTCCCCCAATCTAACAGGTAGGGAAGAATCTAAAGCAAGACGATCAAGGGAAGAAACCATACCGACAGGGGCAAGTATTTGCTTTGACTGAGAAGGATGCTAAAGACTCCGATAACGTCATTACCGGTATGAGAGCATCTGAATAAAATCTATATTGTTATTTCGGAATCTCGTATTAGAAGGATATTATGTACTGAATGATATAATTTATTATGTAACAGAAAAATTTATAATAAATGGAATATATGCTGTGGTTTTACTTGATACTCATTCATCGCACACTTTTGTGTCTCCTAATTTTGCTCCAGAGTTGGGGGTAGAACCAAAAGTTTTCCCTGACAAGGTTTTAGCAGTAGCTACTCCTTCAGGAGAAACAACTGCTTGTCAAATCGGGATTGGAGGAAGAATTTTTGGGATCAATCTTATAGAGCTGGAAGTGTTGGGAGTGGATGTCATCATTGGCATAGACTGGATATCAATCTACAGTGCTAGCACGAGTGCAAGAGCAAGGAAGTTATGGTAAAGGCACCAAGAGAACAGCAGTAACTTTTCAGAGGAAGAAGAAGTGCAAGGAGTTGGTGGTAGCTTTGACCACCAAGAAGGTCCCGAGGAAGTCAAGAAGATTCCTATAGTCCGGAACTTTCCGAAAGTATTCCTGGAGGATCTACCTGGACTACCACCTCATCGGGATGTGGAATTCAGTATTTCTCTTCAGCCAGGAAGTACACTGATATCCAAGGCACCGTACAGAATGGCACCGGTGGAACAGGATGAGATGAATAAGAAAATCGATGAGCTTTTGCACAAAGGTTTCATCAGACCAAGTGTGTTGCCTTAGGGAGTGCCGATTTTGTTGGTGAAGAAGAAAGATGTATCGATGAGGATGTGCATCGATTATAGGGAGCTGAACAAGGTGAATATTCAAAATAAGTATCCTATTCCGTGAATCAATAATTTGTTTGACCGATTTCAAGGAACAGCAGTTTTCTCCAATATTGATCTTCGGTCGGGTTATCACCAAGTTCATGTTAAGAAAGTGGATGTGCATAAGACTGCATTCCGAACTCGACACGGGCATTACAAATTCCTACTTATGCCATTTGGAGTGATGAATGCACCAGCCATATTCATGGATTTGATGAACAGGCTCCTGCGACCATTCGTCGACTCTTCGTCGTGGTGTTTATCAACGATATTCTGGTATATTTCAAGTCAGAAAAGTAACATGCTAAGCATTTGGCAGAAGTGTTGAAGAATCTACAGGAGAAGAAATTATATGCCAAGCTATCCAAGTGTGACTTCTGGAAGCTCGAAGTTGTGTTCTTGGGTCATATCCTTTCTAAGGAGGGAGTGTCCACTGATCCGCAGAAGGTAGAAGCACAGAAAGACTGGCCAAGACCCGCATCAGTGAAGGAGATCAGGAGTTTCTTGTGTTTGACCGGTTACTGTCGGCGTTTCATTCAGGGTTATGCTCAGATTGCGGTGCCACTTAAAGGACATACGACTAAGAATGTAAGTTTCAAGTGGACAGAGCAATGCGAAGCAAGCTTTCAAGAATTGAAAGTGAGGTTGACTATCGCTCCAATTTTGACTTTGCCAAGAGCTGGAATTGACTATGATGTCTACAATGATGGTTCACATTGAGGACTGGGTTGTGTATTGATGCTAGAAGGAAAGGTAATAGCTTATGGGTCTAGGCAGTTGAGACCGCATGAGAAAAAAATTTCTAACCCATGATTTGGAGTTGGCAACAATCATATTTTCCTTGAAACAGTGAAGGCATTATGTGTACGAGGAGAAGGTCAATATGTACACAGATCACAAGAGCCTGATATACATCTATCAGTAGAAAGACCTAAATTTGAGGCAGAGAATGTGGTTGGAAGTGCTAGAGGATATTCGTCCAGAGATAAAGTATCATCCAGGGAAGGCAAATGTGGTGGATGATGCGCTCAGTCGAAAAAGCAGTTTATCTTGTTTGATTACAACTCAGGAGAATCTTGCAGAAGAATTCGATCGAGCTGGAATCGAAGTAGTATTGCAAGGACTGAGGGGCATCATTGGCATAGTTGAAACTTCAGCCCACGCTGAGGAGCGGATCATCGACGATCAAAAATCTGACTCTGAAATTCAGAAGATAAAGGAGCAAGTTAGCTCGGGCAAGTTGTCAGAATTCTAAGTAAGGGGCGAAGTGCTGTGGTTCGGTAAAGGATTGTGTGTACCTGATCAGTCAGAATTGAAGGAGAGCATTCTACAGGAGGCACACACTACTCTATTATCAGTACATCCAGGGTGTACCAAGATGTATAAAGATATTAAGCAGCATTTCTGGTGGTCAGAATTGAAAAGTGTTGTAGTAGACTTTGTAGCAAGATAAGCGACTTTTCAGCAGGTCAAGGCAGAGAATCCAAAGCCTGAAGGTTTACTATAGCCATTACCCATTCCGGAGTGGAAGTGGGAGAACATCAGCATGAATTTCATCACAGGGATACCTAGAAGTCCAGTGGGAAATGATGCGATTTAGGTAATAGTGGATTGACTTACCAAGTCTACTCATTTCTTGGTAATGAAGATACCTGGTCAATGAAGAATTTGGCAGAATTGTACATCAGGGAGATCCTGAGACTGCATGGAATTCCGGTGTCAATTATTTCAGATCAAGATGCGCGGTTCACGTCACACTTTTGGAGGAGCCTTCAGACACCTTTGGGAACCAGGACTGACTTCAGTACTGCTTTCCATCCTCAAACAGATGGGCAGACTGAGAGGGGCAATCGAGTGTTGGAGGACATGTTGAGATGCTGCATGATGGATTTCGACGGAAGCTTGGAGATGCACTTAGATCTGGTAGAGTTTGCCTACAATAACAGCTTTCAGACTAGCATTGGCATGACACCATATGAAGCTTTGAATGGAAGAAAGTGCAGAACGCCGGTATGTTGGTATGAAGTAAGGAAAGGCAGATGTACGAGCCAGAGATAGTACAACAAACCTTTGAGAAAATAGAATTGATCTGGAAAAGACTGGTTGAAGCACAAAGAAGACAAAAAGCTATGTAGATAATTGGAGAAGGGATTTGGAATACGAAGAGGTGACTTTGTCTTCTTGAAGGTGTCTCCGACAAAGGGAGTGATCTGATTTGGGAAGGAAGGAAAGTTAGCTCCAAGGTACATAGGACCATATAAGATACTGAAGAGGAATGGGAAGACAGCTTATCGGTTGGAATTACCGGAAGAGCTAACCCAAATGCACAATGTCTTTTAAGTGTCCATATTGCGAGGCTACATTCCAGATCGAAGTCAGCACTTACCAGAAGTACCAGAAGGTTTACAGATAAACCTGAGCTACAAGGAGCGTCCAGTGGAGATCATGGATAGGCGAGAAAAGGTTTTGAGGAACAAAACAAAACCCATGTTCAAAGTAATATGGAGGAATCAACTAGCCGAGGAGGCAACTTAAGAATTAGAAGAGCGGATGATGAGTGAATATCCCGAACTTTTTTCTTAAAAACCCTGTTTGTTTTTCTTCTCTTTTGCCCTCTACTCTTTAAGCGTAGTTCCGAGGACAGAACTATTCTAAGGAGGGAGTGCTTTAACATCCCAAAAAATACTTATTTTTAATATTTTCTTTCATAGGTACTTTGCACATAATTTTTTGCACGTGTCGATTAATGAAATTCTCTTGCGTCATGAAATTTTCCTCTCATTTTACAAGTCATTAGTGTATGGTTAATTTTAATAAAAAAACCAACTAGGCTTAAATCTTGTAACACATTAAAACTATTATAAATTAAAGCTCCTAATTTTTAGGTGAGCACTTAACGTGCATGAACTCTCATTTAAAATTAGATAGACTGGTACACATTACAATGTGTAACATACACACCTAATTTTAATTTAAAACCCATAATAAAATTGTATGAAAAAGTGTGCACATGGGGTGCACGTGCACCTGCTTTCTTATTCCTTATAGGCCGGCCAATGAGTGAGTGGGGAAAGTGGAGGAGTTTGTGTGTGAGTGGGGAGCTCTTTTAGGAGGTAGGAAGTTATTATAGTTACTCACTATTTCACCCTATAAATACCCCATATTCTAACCCCAAAGGAACACAAATCAAATAATATAAAAAGAGAAAGAGAGAAAGATTGCTTTCGGGATTTGGATAGGAAGGGCTTGAGATTTTTGTGCTTGTGGAGCTCTTTGAGGATTTTTGCTAAAAATTCGACTACTAGGAGCTTTCTGAGGTGGGTGTTCTCATTATCTTCTAAAAAATTGGAGATTATGCTTGATTGTCCATGACATGTGTAGATGTTAATTTCATTATGGTGTATAAGTGTAGATGCTTTCTATAGTTTTAATTGTGCACTCTTAGTCATAGTTAGTATGTGAATGTGTGGGGTTTTTATTGTCTTCTAAAATACTTTTAATTGTGCATGTTAGAAATATGTAGATGGATGATAAATTTGACTTTTGTGCGTAAAGTAACATCTCTAGAAAATTTATTAGTACATGATAAATTACAATCACGTAGTAAATAATTGAAGAAATGTATGTGTAAGAGTTTTATGAAATTCTTAATTAGTGAAAAGTTTATAAAATAAATCCATGGAATTAAATTTCTCTATATACAATGTTGTAATATAAAATAAAAAATCACCAAAAAGATATATTGCTTAAGGAAGAATAATTTATATAGTTCAAGTTGTAGAACTAGAATAATTTATACAAGTTGGATAATAACTTCCTTCTTTTTTGGGAATAGATTGTTTTAGGTTTTATTTCAGGCTAATATATTCAATTTGAAGGAAAAATTATTTTCTGGAATTGTAAAGTTAAAGCGTCGAAATTTGACATCGAAATTTTTAATGAAATCATGAAACAGAGAGTGACATTAAGAGAGTTAGGATAGTAAGACTAATCAGAAAGAGGGGCTTGAGAGCCTGGTTTATGGATGTGTTCTCGAGCGTTGTGTACAATGTACATAGGCGCGAATTCGAGTCTTGGAAGGCTCTGTTCTTTTTGAAATTTTGACTTTTATTATATTAACAATAGCCGAGGTATATAGCAATTGCATGGGGGGTTTTCTTCACAATAGTGAGTTGGCTCATTGGTTGTGGGTTGCGGTTTGGCTCGTTGTGTGGTTTGGGTTCGAATCCAGGCTAGCACATTTTTATCTTTATTTTTATTTTAATGGTTTCCGTGTTTTAAAATTTGGTAAAATTGTAGAAAAAGTTAAGAATATTATTAGAACATTTGGAAATAGTTCTACACTATTTTAAGAGGTACTTTTGGAGATTAAAAGTTACTTTAGACAATGTACTAGTTTCTAGTCTAAATTCGAAGGTGTTTGTTTATGTTAAAATGAGCTAACTTTATGAGGATCGAAATAATCTAATAGAAAATTTGGGGATATTCATTGAGATGAAAAATTATAATGTACATTATCTACTTTAAGAGGTGAGTCTTGGATAACAATTTTTTTAATGAAAGAATCAACGATTTTATAATGAGAAATTGTGTAATTGAGGTTAAGATAACCTATATGATCTCGGTTTGAATATTGGAATCTAGAAGCTGAGCGAGACCCGTGGAGACCGGCAAGTTATGATAAATGAATTTGAGAAGTAGTCGGTATGGGCTAACATTCTCGGTATGTTGTCTTAAGTTCGGTAGGAGGGTAAGCTAGCTCTAGGTGGCATTATTTATTTTTAAGGATATGCAATAGAAGAAGATATGATATAAATAATGAAAAACATGTCCGATAAAGAATTTGCAACTTTTAGGGTTTGTGATCGAGGAATACGCCCGGTAAATCCACTGTATGTGAGCTAGGGGTATGTCTGTCTATCTAAGAAAAGGCCGATAAAGAGTTTGCAATTCCTAGCACTACAAACTGCATGGGCTATAGCGGCATATCTTTCCCGGCGTTTCCACAACGCGCCGCTATAGGTATAGGAGAATTTTATTTTATAAAAAACACACTCTCTGTAACGACGTGTGGCAACAACGCCGCTATAGACTCAAATAATAATGCCATTATATATATATGTATAATCTATCGCGGCGGTTATATATACACGCCGTTATAGGGTGGGGTAAATAATGTTCTGAAAAGCTACCCCATTCCAAACCCCCGCCCCCCGTTTTACTTTTCCCAATTTTTACAACCCTAATCCCGCTCAACAATAATCTCGTTCTTCTTCCTGCTCTACTCTAACCCTAATCCCGCTTACTCTAACCCTAATCCCGCTATTCTTCCCGCTCAGCACACACTGCCTCCCCTCTTGGTGTTTTTTAATTGATTAAAATTCAAACGAATCTCGGTTATCTTCCTCTTTAATTCCGAGATCTATCCTCCATTTCTAGGGTTTCTATTGTAGCTCGCGGATCCGGATCCGAAAGCACATCGGATCCATCACCCGAATGCTCTCGTCCATCTTCGGCAACAAGGAGGCCCGGATCCTCGTCCTCGGTCTCAATAATGCCGGAAAAACCACCATTCTATGTACAACTCTCTCTCTCTCTTTCTTTCTCACCCTCCATTTTTATTTTTAAATTTTTTTTTTGGGATTGATTGTGTGTTTGATTTTGGAATTATGTAGATCGGCTGTAGATGGGGGAAGTAGTTTCGGCGATACCGAGTAAGTTTCATATATTATTTGAAATCTTAGGTTTCAGATGTGAGTATTGATTGATTGATTGAATTACTCATCTCTAATTTCTAATGTTTGGTTGTGATTTGCAGCAGTTGGGTTTAATGTGGAGACGGTGCAGTACAACAACGTCAAGTTCCAAGTTTGGGATCTCGGTGAGTTCATAGCTCCATCTTATCTAAATCTGTTTATATCTGATCTTGATGATATGATTTCTTGATTTGTGTCTTGTCTTGAAATGAATTCCCAACCTATGCCTTACCATTATGTCATTAGTTTAGTAGTGTTAAGAACTGCATCCTGGAATGAGATAAAGATCTGAGACAAAACAAGTTTTAGCTACTTTTACTGGTATTGTTTGATTGTTTCTTTGTTATTGATGGAGATAATATATAAAATGTGATTATATAATATTATTGCTAATATTGTTGTTGTTCGAAGAGTGTACGCCTTAATTATCTTTGGCTGTATGTACAAAGAAAAGGGAACCCTACTAAACTGAAGGTCTGCAATCTCCAGCAAAACTATAGACAAAACAACAAAATAACAAATTTAATTGTGCTTGATAAGTGGGAGCTGTTCTGGGAGTTTTTTTGGGTGTGCACCTATCCATGTTTTGAAGATTCTGTAAGCTGCTTCTATTCCTGACTCTGTGACTCTGTTGCTGCCTCCGTGCTTCTAAGAGTTTTCAACTTCTGTGAATATTTTTGAAGCAGTTCCCAGCTCCAGGCATCAGGATCAGCTTAATGAATCAGGAGATAAAGTTTCAGAATCATTTTAAGTCTCCATTTTATCTCTTTTTGGTGTCAATTAAGTCATATATAAAAAGTGATAGATTTGAGGATAATGAAGCAATTAGCTTTTCTTCAAATTTGAAATCTTTATCATGTAAATGAAGACCATTCTTTTGCTCATCAACAGGTATATAATAAATAATGTTGATGTACCATATTAAAACGGAGCCTAAAATCATACAGTTATTAAGGGAGGATAAATGGAGCATACAGAGGTCCTATTCTTACAGGGGGCACTAAAATGGGTACACCTAATTCTCAGAGAGACATGTTGCTTAGGAGGCACTATAAAGAATAGATTTGAGCTCAGTGTCTTATACAATAAGCATGTAGTAGAAACAACTTTATGTACTGCATGCAATCTGATGTGCGTACGAGAGAATCTGATGTGCTTTTCTGGCTCATATGAACCAAAGACCTAATGCTACACAAAATAAAAATAAACATCTGAAAAGAAATAAGAATAAAACAATCTAATTGGAGTTGGGTCTCTTGTAAAAACCCATATGTAGACAAATTACTTTCGAACTGAAACATGTTAGGTTACATTTTTTTTATCTTGTAAATGTTCATCTGTTTTTGGTTTAAAATTTTAATACTATATTACTTAAAAAAGTTTTATGTAGATGCATGAGAACTAATTTCATTGGTAGGTTCGTTTTAGAAAGAAAAAAAAAAGATAGCGGACTTAAAATATGCAGTGGGAAAATGATACTTAGCAGAGAAACTTGAGCACATATATCATATATGATGATGAGATGACGAACCGAAGGGAGATTTTAGTGGTACTAGAAGGAATGTGTAGCAAGAGTGATTTGGATTCGGAGCGATCTCACCGTAAATAATTTTTCAGTGCAACCTGGTCGGGATGTTGTTTCATTAGCTAAGAATTTACTCAAAAATTATATAAGAATTACTTTTGAAAAACATTTTGAAGTAAAACATTACTTTTTTATATAGCTAAGACTGCATGCACTTGTTTAAGAGCATCCACAGTCATTTGCTATACTTGCCAATTTGCCATTTTTTGAGAAACAAATCGCTGCAGTCGTTTGCTATTTTGCCATATTTTGGCAAAATCGCTACAGTCGCTTCTCATTTATGAGAAACAAAATTGTGATTCTCAAATTATAAGAGATGGGACAACATTTCTCGACCCAATTTTTTTTTTTTTAATAATGTCGGACGATACGACATGTATCGTCTCAATTATTATTTTTTTTAATAGCGTCGGATGTTACAACATGTATCGTCCCAATTATTTTTTTTTTTAAATAGCGTCGAACAATACAACATGTATCGTCCCAATTATTTTATTTTTTTAATAGCGTCGGACGATACAACATTGATATGGGTCAGATGACGTGGCCCCTTCTAGGCCACAGGATACCCTCAGGAAGCATGCACCGCCGGATCATCCAAATCTGCCACGTCAGCCTGGAAACCACCCAGACCTCTGCTACATCAGCCTGGAAACTGCCCAGGCCTCCGCCACGTCATCCCTATACCGCTTGGCTTTTGCCACGTCAGGCCCACGGGCAACTGGGTCCAGACCCAGCCCCAAACGGGTCCAGACCCGGTTGGCTTCTCCTATAAATACCAGACCCTCTACCCCTTATCCAGGTAATCAATCTTTTCCCTCTCAAACCCTAGTTACTGTTACTCTCTCAATAGCTGACTACATCATCAGAGGGTCTGCTATCGGGACCAATCCCGGTGTTCTTAGACCGTATGCAGGTACACGAGACCTCAGATCCGAGCCTCCTGACCGAGCCAAGCATCCAGTCTCCACCTCACTCCTGCCTACTTCCCAACTGTTCGCCCAGCTGAGGGCCGTCCGCACCGGAGTTTCCTCCACTAATACAAATCGAGAAGAACTCACACCTAGTGCATCCACACGCCTCCCCAAAAACAAACCGCATCAGGTTGGCACCGTCTGTGGGAAAACTCTCCTTGTGCAGACACCGGCCCGAGCTCAGCCATCAACGGTACCCCGTTAACCCGAGCTCACATGGCGCCCAAAGCCACGAGAGCTGTTACCTCAGCGCGTCGGCAGGACGTGCCTCCACAGGGCGTCGGTGACGGTGCTCATTCATCCAACAACCCGGGGGTCAGTCACGGACTCCAACCGAGTGCCTCCCGTCTGATCCAACCAGACCTGCGGGGGGTAATCCAGAATCGACAGGAAAGCTGGAGTAGGGGAGGGGCCGCTTCCAACTCGGCCCCGAACCATCCCAAACCTCCGTCCCAAGGGCGGGGGCCGGCGCCCACCGGCTCAACAAAATCGGGCCGAGCGAGCCCCGGTCACCCACCAGTAGTTCCAAGACTTTCGAAAAGAAATCATGGAGGCCATCCGGGGAACCCCCGTCGATGAGAACATCCGTCGCTCTCACTCCCGTTCGGATGCCGAGGCCAGTGTGTCTCGCGTCCTGACAGGCCAGCCGGAGTATGACGATGATATCTTGGAGCGCCTCCAAGAAATGGAAGACCGCCTCGACCACTTCGGGGGCGGTGGCCCGAGGCCGGCCTAGGGATACAGGCCCATCCGACCTCCTTTCTCCACCGCCATCCTGCAGGCGGAAATACCCCGGAACTTCTGCCCACCTCAATTCGAGACTTATGATGGGGAGGGTGATCGAGCTGATCACATGGAGGGCTTCAAAACCCTCATGATGATTCATAGCGCATCGGATCCCCTCCTGTGCCGCGCCTTCCCTGCCACCCTCCAGGGTCCGGCTCGGGAATGGTTCTCCAAGCTTGCCCCCGAATCCATCTATTCTTTCGAACAAATGGAGGGCAACTTCTTCGCCTACTTTGTAACCAGCCGAAAGGCCGAGAGGACCAGTGCGTCCCTACTTGGCCTCCGGCAGAAGGAAGGGGAGTCGCTCCAGGTGTTCGTCCGAAGGTTCACCGCTGAGGCGCGGTCAGTCTCCTCCCTCGACCCAGGGGTCGCCTCGGCAGCATTCCGGCACAACGTCCGTCATGGACAGCTGAAGGCCTCCCTGGCGAAGAAGCTCCCGATAGATTTCTCCGACCTCCTCAATCGGGTCGAAAAGTACATCCGAGCTAAGGAGGCCCTGAATCCAGAGGACTCAAAAGAAATCTCCGGGAAGGGAAAATGCAAGGCCGACGAGGTCGAGCCAGCGAAGAAAGTTCCAGGAGATGGGGGTGCCACGAAAAGGGTTCCTCCGGTCCCTCGCTTCGAGAGATAAACTCCGCTGACATAGAACGTGTCAACCATTCTCTTAGCGATCGAAGACAGGGACCTCATGCAATTCCCCTGGGCCAAAAAACAACCTCAATTGTCCGAGGAAACCAAGAAGCAGCACGATCATGCTACATGACGGCGATCGGGGGCGGGGTATTTCCCCTCGACGTCGTCGAGCTGCAGCCCGAGAGAACCCAGCCGGAACCAAAATTCGCAGGCAAGCTAGAAGATGTCTTGTACGAGATAGGGGACGCGTCAAGGTGTTTCCGAGTGAGCTGATCCCTCGCCCCCAACCTCAAATCTGCCCTGAGCATTCACCGCAATGTCGACCTCTTCGCCTGGAAGCCCTCTGACATGCCTGGCATCTCCGAGGATCTTATCATGCACAAACTCAGCGTGATCCCCGGTTTGAAGTCGGTCCTCCAAAAGCGACGTAAGTTCGCCCCGGAGTGACAGCAGGCAGTAAATGCAGAAGTGGACAAACTCTTGTCTGCTCGTTTCAGACAAGAGGTCAGCTACCCAGAATGGCTGGCAAACATCGTAATGGTCAAAAAGGTGAGCGGGAGCTGGAGGATCTGCATAGACTTCACGGACCTCAACAAGGCGTGCCCCAAAGATCCATTCCCTCACCCCAGCATCGACGCTCTGATCAATGCCACATCGGGTCAAGAGCTCATGTCCTTCATGGACGCCTTCTCCGGCTACAACCATATCCGATTGTTTCCTCCCGACATAGCCAAGACGTCTTTCGTCACTGACAAAGGGTTCTACTGCTACCGGGTCATGCCCTTCGGGCTGAAAAACGCCGGTGCTACTTATTAGAGGCTCGTTAACCAAGTCTTCAAGAATCAAATCGGGCATAACATGGAGGTGTACATCAACGACATGCTCGTCAAAAGCCAACAGGGACAGGATCACATCGCCGACCTGGAAGAGGCCTTTGGGGTCCTTCGAACCCACAACATGAGGCTCAATCCGGCGAAGTGTGCATTCGGCGTATCCTTGAAAAAGTTCATCGGATTCATCGTCAGCCAGCGTGGCATCGAGGCAAACCCCGAGAAAATCCAGGCCATAATAGCCATGGCCCCTCTCAGGAACATTAAAGAAGTCCAAAGGCTAACGGGCAGACTGGCGGCCATCGGCCATTTCCTCTCCAAGTCTGGAGAGAAGTCCCTTCCATTCTTTAAGGCACTGCGCGGAACCAGAGGGTTCGAATGGGGTCCTCAGTAGCAAGAGGCGTTCGCCCAATTGAAGAAGTACCTCGCCAACCCTCATCTCCTGAGCAAGCCCAAACCAGGTGAGCCACTTTAGCTCTACCTTTCGGCTTCGGAGACTGTGCTCAGCACCGTCCTCGTTCGAGGAGAGGAAGGAGTCCAAAATCCTCTGTACTATGTGAGCAAGGTCCTGCTCGACGCTAAGACCAGATATTCCAGGATGGAGAAAATGGCTATGCCTTGATCATGGCCGCACGAAAGCTCCGCCCATAGTTTCAGGCACATTCCGTCTAGGTGCTCATGGATTAACCTCTGAAGGTCGTGCTCTATAAGCCCGAGAGCTCGGGATGACTAGTCAAATGGTTGATCGAGCTCAGTCAGTACGACATCGGCTATCAACCGAGGACGACCATCAAAGGACAGGCCCTTGCCGAGTTCATCACAGAATGCACCATCTTCGAGCAACCGACAAACAAGGAAGTCGACCAGACGTGGGAAGTTTACGTCGACAGTTCCTCTTGCGAAGCGGGGAGTGGTTCGGTCATCATTCTGCGGGGTCCAGATGGTTTCCTCCTTCAATACTACCTCCGGCTCAACTTTCCAGCCTCTAACAACGAGGCTGAGTATGAGGTCATGATCACCGGTCTCACCCTGGCCCATCAGGCCAGTGCCAGGCAGATCAGGGCCTTTAGTGACTCTCAGCTTGTGGTCAACCAGATCACTGGAAAGTACGAGGCCCGGGACGATCGGATGATCAGGTACCTGGCCGTGGTCCAACGGCTATTAATGTCCTTCGACGAGTCGGCAGTCTTAAGGATCCCAAGAGAGCAGAATGCCCAGGCCGATGCCCTGTCAAAGTTAGCTTCCTCATCCTTTGAAGGCCTCGACCGCACCATCCTGATCGAAGTCCTGTTGAAGCCAAGTACAGACTTCCTTGAGGCTCTCTGCGTTGAAGACGGAGCTCCTCTCGACGACTGGACCACTCTTATCAAGAAATTTCTAATCAAGGGAGAGCTCCCTAAAAACCGGGCAGAAGCGAGGCGGGTCAGGGTCCGTTCAGAAAGGTTTGCAGTAATCGATGCAACCCTCTTTAAAAGGTCCTACACAACAACGGATGGCAGACCCTACCTCCGCTGCCTGATCCCTGATGAAGCAAAGTATGCCCTCAAGGAGCTACATGAAGAGATCGGCGGATGCCATTTGGGAAGCCGCTCGCTCGTACGGAAGGCTTTGAATCACGGGTACTACTGGCCCACTATGCTGCAAGATGCCTTTGCCCTAATGAAGAAGTGCGGTCCCTGTTAACGGTTCTCCCCCGTGAAGAGGGCTCCACAAGCAAACCTCCGTTCCATGGCCAGTCTGACCCCTTTTGCAATGTGGGGGATGGATCTGGTAGGCCCATTTCCAAAGACAACGGGCCAACGGAAGTTTCTCATAGTGGTGATCGACTACTTCAAGATGTGGATCGAGGCAGAGCCATTAGCAATGATCACCGTGCAACAGACCCAATAGTTTTTTTTCTGGAAACACATCGTCTGTCAGTTCGGGATCCCACAGGTGCTCATCACGGACAATGAAACTCAGTTTGCAAGTAAGCATTTCGGAAAGTTCTGCGAAGATCTCGAGATCCAGCAGCGCTTCTCCTCAGTATGCCATCCCCAGTCAAACGGTCAGGCCGAGAACGCGAACTGCCAAATCTTCAACGGCCTCAAGAAACGACTCGATAACTCTGCCAAGGGGTTATGGGTCGATGAGCTACCAAGCATTCTCTGGGCCCACCGGACGACAAAGAGAATCCCCACGGGGGAGTCTCCATTCAATCTGACATACGGTGCGGAGGCCGTCATTCCACTAGAAATTGAAATCCCTTTGCCCCGGATCATGGCTTTCGACGAAGCAAGTAACTCTACACAGCTGCGAGCCGACCCGGACCTCATAGACGAGGTCAGGGAGAAGTCCGCCATCAGAAAGAGCATCTACCAACAAAGGATCGAAAAGTTCTACAACAAGAAGGTGCGTCCCACTAATATCAAACTTGGAGATCTCGTCCTCCGGAAGTTGGCTGTATCCAATCCCGGCCAGATAATGAAATTGGCCCCAAACTGGGAGGGTCCTTACAAAGTATCTGAGGTTGTGCGTCCGGAAACGTACCGCCTAACCAACTCAGAAGGCAAGGCCGTCAAGAGGCCCCGGAATGCGGAGCACCTCATCAAGTTCCTAGGAGGAGAGGACTAGCCTTCATCCTATGTAAATTATGAAGAATGTAATCGGCACGCCGTGCCTTGTTTTGTATAAAAATAAAATATGTTGCAAATATGCCAGCTTTCTTAAAACAAGTTTGTGGCTTCGTATTCAGTCTCATTTAAAAAAACATGCTTACGGCTCGACGCTCGGATTGCATCGCGAGCCAGAAAACCTTTCCTTACAAGCTTACGGCTCGGTGCTCGGATAGCATCGTGAGCTAGAAAAGCTTCCCTTACAAACTTAGGGCACGACGCTCAGATAGCATCGCGAGCCAGAAAAGCTTCCCTTACAAGCTTACGGCTCGGCGCTCGGATAGCATCGCGAGCCAGAAAAGCTTTCCTCACAAGCTTACGGCTCGGCGTTCGGATAGCATTGCGAGCCAGAAAAGCTTCCCTTACAAGCTTACGGCTCGGCGCTCGGATAGCATCGCGAGCCATAAAAGCTTCCCTCACAAGCTTATGGCTCGGTGCTCGGCCACACCCGTACCGTCTTCCTGAGAACAAGTGTGGGGGATCGTCGTCACCCTCGAGCAAGGCCGAGGCTTTCTTCAAAGCACCTCGACCAATAAGCTCGGCGACGACCTTCAGCTATGCCTGTTACTAGCTTTTTCCTCGGTGTGGGGGCTCGGCATCTGCCCCTAGCACGGTTTGGGCTTCTTCAAGCCCAATAACCTATGCCCAAGGCGGCAACTGCCAGCCACACCCGTACTGTCTTCCTGAGAACAAGTGCGGGGGCTCGTCATTGCCCTCGAGCAAGGCCGAGGCTTTCTTCAAAGTACCCTGACCGATACGCTCGGCGAAGACCTTCAGCTACGCCCGTTACTGGCTTTTTTCCCGGTGTGGGGGCTCGGCATCTGCCCCTAGCACGGTTTGGGCTTCTTCAAGCCCATCAACCTATGCGCAAGGCGGCAACCGCCAGCCACACCCGTACCGTCTTCCTGAGAACAAGTGTGGGGGCTCATCGTCGCCCTTGAGCAAGGCCGAGGCTTTCTTCAAAGCTCCTCGATCAATACGCTCGGCGACGACCTTCAGCTATGCCCATTACTGGCTTTTTCCTCGGTGTGGGGGCTCGGCATCTGCCCCTAGCACGGTTTGGGCTTCTTCAAGCCCATCAACCTATGCGCAAGGCGGCAACCTTCCACCACGACTACTTCAGCAAAATTTTCATTAAGGTTTAGAGCATCTGCCTTCGGCCGACGCTCCGAGCCTCAAGTCGATTGGTCGACCCTCCTCTCGCCCGCAAAAAACTCGGGGTTTGCAGCTTTTACGAGCCAAAACCTCGAACTGTTCAAGGACGGTAAGGGAGCCACCGAACCTCGGCTCTCTCCGATCCCCTGAACCAATTGATCTGTCCACCGCTCACCAACGAACAACTCGAGGTCTCGCGACCCTCGAGGACAAAACCCCGAATTGTTCGAGGGTGATTTGTGTGCCTCCAATCCGGAGCCCTCTGAAAAGTTTTAATTTTGGGGCGCCCTCCTTCGGCAAGCACCCAAGTCGAGTGGCGGATCAGCCACTCACTTCTTGACAACCAACAAGGGGGAGTGGAGGTTATATAGCCCCCTGAGAAGCACAGTTATTGTGCCTGGGAACCCCAAATGGCGGAAGGCAAAACGTCGCCATTAATACTCATTGGGAGGCGAAACGTCGCCATTAATGACTAGCGAAAGGCAAACCCCCATGCGTGTTCGCCCGCTGCACCAGGTCACCTCGGCGGTGACCTCCTGCGTGCCGAGCTCGGCAACAGTTCTCGTCCAATGAGACTATTGAGGTTCAAAAAATCGAATACTTTTATTATTACTCATCGCACGCCAGTAACGCCAGTACCAATACAACAGACAGCTTACAACTCACTCACACTCGGCTTAAAACTCGAATTCGGCACTTCCTTCGGGGTCCCTCTCATGCTCGGCCGGACCAACCCGGGAAGTCAACCCTGCAACCGAGCTTCCCGCATCATCAGGCTGGGCACCACCCAATAAAAAGTTCGGAGACGGCCCCGGTACCGAATTGCTCGCCCCCTCGACCAAACCAGCGCCTAACACCAGCTTCAGCCTGCGGATCTCCAACTCCTTCTCAACAACGGCCTCGCGAAGAAAAGACTCCGAAGCCGACCGCCCACTCGAGGCATTCGAGAGGGACCAGTTCATCTCGATTACCCACCAATCCCGATCGGCTATGGCTTTCTTCAGACGAGCGATCTCCAGACCGAGCTCCCTAGACTTGTTCATAAAATAATTCACGGCAGCCGCTCGGTCCCGAGCCTATATTCACTGACGAGCCAGAGAAGCCTCCATGGCCTCCTTCCCCGCTCGGACCAGGGATTCCTCGGTGGAAACAGGATCGGCACCCAAGACCTCGTGCGTCTACCAAAAAGACGAGAGAAAACAACCAGTCACGAAGGAGACTACAAATTATGCAAGTTACGAAGCCTCGGCCAAAAAAGCTATCTTTCATTACTTTCAAAAAAATTCAGGATACAAAATTGCGGTGGCCAGTTCGCTCGAGGCATGTACAAACCAAAAAGAAAAAAGAGAAGCCTAGTCTATGCTTGAGGGGGGGCACCTCTTCATCATCTTGGTCGCCCCCCATATCCTCGCCACCAGGAGTCGGCGGAAGGTCCGGCTGCCAATTATAGTGGAGATGGTCGACGTTCTGTTCCGGATAGATTCTCCGAAAATGCACCTTGGCAAGATAGTAGGCCTCGTCCTGTGCCATAATCAGGGCATCCGCCGAGGCGATCTCCATCCGCTCCAAGGCTTTCTGCCTTATCCTGGATCTTCTGCTCAAGGAGCTCCACATCCTTCTTGTGGTGGTCTATGATCGAGGCCATCTAGGCCTCGTGGACGGCATTCGCCTCCTTCAGGTCGTCCGTTGCCTTGTTCAGCTCACGGAGATACTTCTCCGCGTTCCTCCTCTCGACGAGGATCTCCTTCTCCAGGCATTTCTGAAAGTGCTGTCCGTGAAGCATCGCCTGTCCGAGGAAGAAAAAGTCAGAAAAATTCTAGAGTCCAAACCAAAATACAAAATCTCAACCACTCACCGAGATCGTCGTCTGAGACCACCGCATGAAGGCCTGCTCAGACATCTGGACCGCCAGCGCCATCCGATCCCGCTCGGTGGCGGCGTTCCTGACGAACTCGATGGCCACGGGACCCTCGAGCAGGGAGTCCCCCTGTACAATCGACTAATCGGGGGCAAAGAGCCGCAGCCCCTGTTGCCCCACCATCTGCTCGGCGGTGAGCCGAGTTGGGGGAGCCTCTGCTCCGAGACATCGGTAGTCCTCTTGCTACTAGAACTACCCCCCCTCCCGCCTCAAGGGATGCCCTCGGCATGTGGGAGTGCTTCCTCTTGATCCTCTTGGGGGACGGCTCCGCGACCATCGGGGTTGGCCCCTTCCCGGACCCCGCACCCTGAGCAGCCAGCTTTTCCTGCTCCATCGCCTTTGCCTTCTCCGTCCTCCTCTTCACGGTGGTAACTAGAAAGGCACGCCTGTCATCGACCTGTGGGGACGTCATCTCTGCAAAAATAAAAGAAGAGGAGCTAACGTTAACACGAAGGTAGAAAGATACAAAAATATAAAACGAAAACATACTAGGGTCGGCTGGGCTCCGTCCGGCCCGGGCCAGGTGCATCTCCGTCACTCGAGGCCACGCTATGCTGTGCCCCCTAACAACTTTCTCCACCATCTTCCACTCCTTCTCTGACAAGTCACTCCGCTTCGGAGGCTTATGGTACGGCTTGAAGAAATTCCAGGAGGTCGGGATCCCCCAAGACATCTCGCTCCAGACTACGAAATATTTCTCTTTCCACCCTTTGATGGAATCCGGATGGCCGTGCATCACCTTTTTATGGGGCCTAGGTGAGAAGTAAAATATCCCCTCTGCATCGCCGAGCGAGATGATCCCTAAGATGGCTCGGAAGTATGTCAGTCTCGGTCTAACGCCTTTCTCTTGGAACTTCAAGATAAAATAGATCAAGTGCTTCCAAGAGTTGGGGCCATACTGCATCGGGCTTAACTTTGCCTAATTCAAAACCCGCTTAACGAAGGGGTGCAGCAGCAGTCTTAGTCCCGAGACGAATGCATCCTCGGGAAAGATACAATAACCCGATGCGAGGGTTGTGGTCAGACGAATGCTGGGGCTCGGAATCAAGACTTCGAACTCCCGGGGAATGAAGTAGGAAGCCCTCAAAATGTGAAGGTAGTCTGCCTTCAAGACACACGGAATGCCGTCCATTCGGATCTTCACCCGACTCTCGTCGCCCGGTACGGGAGGAAGAGGGTCGACATCTTTGACATCATCGGGATACATCCTGATCAACCCCGGATTTTTAAATGAGACTGGGGGAAACTCGAACCCCGGTCAAGGGGCGTAGTCGTCCGGAGGAGGTGGGCTATCCGGAAGGCTTAACTTTCTCTTCTTCCGACGGGGACGAGCCTTCCTCTTAGGAGACGGCATCGACAAAGGTGGCAAAGGCGGAAGATCACCCTCGACCCCTACTGCCCCTCCTGTTGTGCCTTCACCAACACCTTCCTGATCGGGCTCCCCTTCATCCTCATCATCCTCATCATCCTCAACAGCACCCTGTCCCTCGGGATCCTAATCCTCCTCATCCTCCTCATCACTCTCGACATCCTCATCCTCCTCCTCATCCTCTTCCTCCCCCTCTTCCTCCTCCTCGCCCTCGTCCACGGGCTCTTTTCCTGGCCTTTGGGACCTCAGCGGAGACACAACAAAGACCACATCACCACCGCCGTTCGACCCGGGGTCTGACAGGACCTCCTCCTTAATCCTATATTTGCTCAAGGACGAAGACGTCTCTGACTCGGCTTCCTTCGCAGAGTGGCCCGACGAGCTTGCCTCGGTGCCGACTGAGAGCGCGACATTACTAGATAGAAAAATTAACCTGAGATGTATACCACGCAATCACTGGAAAATTCGTCGACGGCAAGTAAGACCTTGTTTTTTTAAAAATGGGGAAAATGCAAGAAGTGAAGGAAAAGAAAGCGGGGAGGGGGAGATTTATAGCGGAGAAAGCGACTCCTCGATTTTTGCAATCAGATCTGGCCGTTGGATCTGAATTATCAAGATCTGACAGCCGCTAAGATCTAGAGTTGCTTCGATTCTTACGCACATGACGTCAGCAATTGGCACAAAAATTACCCCAATGCCCCCAGGTCTTTTCCAACAAACACCCTTTTTCGACAAGTCAGAAAGCTCGACGCTCAGATGACATCGCGAGCCACAATTTCCTCTTCTATTCAACAGAAAGGTCGAAGCTCGGATGACATCGCGAGCCTTAATTTCCACTTCTATTCAACAGGAGGGTCGACGCTTGGATGGCATCACGAGCCCCAATTTTCTTTTCTACTCAACAGAAGGGTCGACTCTAGAATAGCATCGCGAGCCCCAAACTCTTCTGTTTTCACATGAGGCTCAGAGCTTGGATGGCATCGCGAGCCCCAATTCCCTCTCCTATTCAACCGGAGGGTCGACGCTCAGATGGCATTGCGAGCCCCAAACTCCTCTGTTTTCACATGAGGCTCGGAGCTCAGATGGCATCGCGAGCCCCAATTTCCTCTTCTACTCAACAGGAGGGTCGAAGCTCGGATGGCATCACGAGCTCCAATTCCCTCTCCTATTCAATAGGAGGGTCAACGCTCGGATGGCATCGCGAGCCCCAAACTCCTCTATTTTCACAAGAGGCTCGGAGCTCGGATGGCATCGCGAGCCCCAATTTCCTCTTCAACTCAACAAGAGGGCCAACGCTCGGATGGCATCGAGAGCCCTAATTTCCTCTTCTATTCAATAGAAGGGTCGACTCTCGGATAGCATCGCGAGCCCTAAACTCCTCTGTTCTTGCATGAGGATTGACGCTCGGGTGGCATCGCGAGCCCCAATTCCCTTCCTATTCAACAGGAGGGTCGACGCTCAGTTGGCATCGCGAGCCACAAACTCCTTCCCTATCTCACAAGAGGCTCGGAGCCCGGATATCACCGCGAGCCGTAAAGACTTCTACTCCTAAAGCATTAAATGAAATGAAATCATTACGTACCATTCAGCCGCCGCTACCAAGCTCGGGGGCTCGGACCTCGGATGAAAGCGCGAGCCGCAGAACCCTCCTCTATTCACCGGGGGCTCGGAGCTCGGATGACACCGCGAGCCCCAAGATCCCCCCCGATTCACAGGAGGCTCGAAGCTCGGATGGCACCACGAGCCCCAAAACCCTCCTCTATCCAACAGGAAAGGGGCTCGTCTGCCGACCCCTATGCTCGGAAAGATGCCCTCTGTTCGGCGGATCTTGACGTCCCCTTGCTCTTCCAACTAGCGAGGGGATCGCCTCTACCGACCCTAGACGCTCAGCAAACCGAGCTCCAATTTGATGGATCTTAATGTCACCTTGCTCCTCCAACTAGTGAAGGGATCGCCGCTACCGACCCTAGATGCTCGGCAAACCGAGCTCCAACTCGACGGACCTTAATGCCTCCTTGCTCTTCCAACTAGTGAGGGGATCGCCTCTACCGACCCTAGACGCTCGGCAAACCGAGCTCCAACTCGACGGACCTTAACATACCCTTGCACTTCCAGCCAGCGAGAGGATGGTCCGCCGATCCTTTACACTCGCTTACCGACCCCCCCGCTCGACAAGAAGACCCCTGCTCGGCAGATCTTGGCATCCCCTCGCTCTTCCAACTAGCGAGGGGATCATCTCTACCGACCCTCGACGTTCGGTAAGCCGAGCTCCAACTCGACAGACCTCGACATCCCCTTGATCTTCCAACTAGCGAGGGGATTGTCTGCCGACCCTCGAAGCTCATCTACCGACCCTCAACAATCGTCTGCCGACCCTAGTTGCTCGGCAAGCATTGCTTCGGCTCTCCTGCGCCTAACACCCCGCATGACTCCAATAGGGAATCCCTTCCTCCTACCCCCCTGGCCTCTTCCGGAAGGAACAGATCCTATTCCTCGCCACACACACCACCCTGCTCTTCCAGAGGCAAAGAACCACTCCTGCACAGCTGGATCACCCAGCCCCCCAGGAGTGGGGGGCTCCTGATATGGGTCAGATGACATGGCCCCTTCTGGGCCACAGGATCCCCTCGGGAAGCGTGCACCGCCGGATCATCCGAATCTACCACGTCAGCCTGAAAACCGCCCAGGCCTCTGCCACATCAGCCTGGAAACCGTCCACGCCTCTGCCACATCAGCCTTATACCGCTTGGGCTTTTGCCATGTCAGGCCCACGGGCAACCGGGTCCAGACCCGGCCCCAAATAGGTCCAGACCCAGTTGGCTTCTCCTATAAATACCAGACCCTCTACCCCTTACCAAGAAAATCAATCTTTTCCCTCTCAAACCCTAGTTACTATTACTCTCTCAGTAGCTGACTAGATCGTCGGAGGTTCTGCCACCAGGACCAACCCCGGTGATCCTAGACCATGTGCAGGTACACAAGACCTCAGATCTGAGCCTCCTGACCGAGCCAGGCATCCAGTCTCCACCTCACTCCCGCCTACTTCCTAACCGTTCGCCCAGCTGAGGGCCGTCCGCACCGGAGTTTCCTCCACTAATACAAATCGAGAAGAACTCACACCTAGTGCATCCACACGCCTCCCCAAAAACAAACCGCATCAAACATGTATCATCCCAATTATTTTATTTTTTTTAATAGCGATCGGATGATACAACATGTATCGTTCCTTTTTTTTAATTTTTTTATTTTTTATACTAGATCAATGATCAGATTCGCCAGAAAAAAATATATATATATTGGAAAAATCTCGGACGGGACAACATGTCCCGTCCTTGATTTGAGGAGTAATTAGTGAGTAGGTTTAGTTGGTTTTAATTAGGTTTAGTTGGGTTTTAATTAGGTTTAGGTATTATTATATTATTTATTTTATTTAATTAACTTATTTTAATAGTTAATTAGTAATTATTATTATTATTATTATTATTTAAACGAAAGAGACGATACAGCATGTATCGTCTGTCCCATTTTTTTAAAAAAAAATTGCGGGACGGTAAATGTTCTACCGTCCCACGCAATTTTTTTTTTAAATTTGAGAGGGACGAGACATGTTGTCTCTTCTCTTTATTTTTTTATTTTACACGTCACCGGACGATACAACATGTATCGTCCGACTTTAAAAATGAGAAAAATATAGCAAACAAGCATTGCAGAACATTTCGCTAAATGCTAATACTGTAGCTGGCATTTTTTAAAATTTGGGAATTACCATTATGGATGCTCTAAGAAGTATATATCTTTCTTGAATGGGTGGTTTTCTTTTTACTAATAGTTATATGTAGTAGAAACAACTGCAGTCTCTACTAACTGCAGCTTCCTTGGCTAACTGCAGTCTCAAAATCCAAACATGAAACATTCAAATTTTATGGTCTTTTTGTATCATTAGCATTTATACAGTTATTTATTTCTCTGTGTATGTGTATGTGTATGTGTTGCCTCTCATATCTATTACATTACTAAAATATTTATGTTTTTTTCTACAAGGCCAGCGTATTCCATCGATTTCCAGTCACGCACATACACTAGGGCAAAATAACGATGGAATTGGAAGCAACAGCGGGCCATACGAGGAGACTCCTCTGCTGCAGTTTGTCGAATTTGGACTTTTTTAAAAATGTTTTGTAGGAATTATATATATGTTTTGTAATAACTAAGTGTTGTACAACATATACATTTGATACTCGTTGTATGACAGTTTATATGTGTTACATATTTTGTTTTCTATTGAGTTGTTTTTTGTTATGTGTGACTTTTGGTTCTTAATTATGATATTATTGATTTACCTGATTTGCATTTAAATTTAATATGATTACATGTATTTGTAATATGCGATTAATTACTGGTTTTTTCAATTGAAAATTTTATAATAATAATAATAATAATAATAATAATAATAATAATAATAATAATAATAATAATAATAATAATAATAATAATAATAATAATAACTACCTATTGCGGCGTTTACCACGAAATGCCGCAACAGGTACGACAACTTCTGACTACCCTCTATCGCGGCGCTGGACCAGCGCCGCAACAGGGTACCAATGCTAGCTTTTTAATTGTGGTGCAGTCCCGGCACTTGGAAAAAGTGCCGCTATAGCTATTTTTTTCAAAACGAAACGCTCCTATAACGGCGGTTTGGCAATGCCGTTATAGGTGGACACCCTATAGCAGCGGCGCCCGAAAATGCCGCGATAGCCTATATAGCTATAACGACGCACGTTCTAACGGTGCTTTTAGCGGCGATTTCAGAAGCACCGTTATGAGCTATAACGGCGCCAAAAAATGCCGCTATAGCCTTGTAAAAGTACCACTATATCCTGTGCGGTTTGTAATGTAGGAATGGTCGGAATTGAGGATACACCCGGTAAATCCATGTATATGGGCTTGGGGTATGCCGGTAAGGTCCGTAATTACGGGAGACCGGCTTGCTAGGGTTCGTGGTTGGGGATACGCCCGGTAAATCCACTATATGTGGGCTAGGGGTCGGCCGGTATGGTCCAATATCCTGGGGGTGCGACACACGCATGATTACGCATGGAGTGTATTCATTGGGTTTAGGTTTTTGCATAACGGGGGGTTGAACCCTATATTGTGGAGTACGTTATGGGCTTGCCCTCGAACCTATGTAATATGGAATGCAAAGAAGCTGAATAAAGATGCATTAGTGTCATCATAAGTTTAAATGTCTGCATTAAGCATTAAGTTCATGTCATACACTGATATAATTAGGATAGTTACTTTTCTATATTTCTGTATTCAAGTTTGTGATTGTTAAGATTGTGAAATCGTTGTATTATAGCATTGCGTCAGTTGTATGCAACTGACATGCCTACAGTTTTCTATTTGCAGGATTGGATTTAACATGGACTTGAAGTCATTATGAAGAAGGTCACGAGATTGAAGAACTTTCTTTGTCATATGTTGTATTGTAAAGAACAATGTTGTAAATGAAAAAGTTTTAAATTCCTTGAATTGTTTTACGAATTGAAGTAAAAGATCCTTTATTTGCTACGAATTACCTGTGTTTGGAATTCGGGACGCTACATTTTTAAACTCAATACTTTTCCAACGATCAAGAAATAGTGCACTTTTATTGTTTTTCTAGTCAAGATGTAGGTAGATCTTGCTTCTTTTTATTTTCTTTTCACCGTGATCCGGTTTTCGAGAGTAATAGAAGTCTCGTTTGATGTAAAAGGAATCTCGATCTGAATGTCGAGAACTCAATGTACGGGATTGAAGTACAGTTAAACGTTTGCGGCAGAGAATTGCTGCAAGTAACAGGTAGTGGATTAGACCTGTAGTCGAACCAACTATATCATTGTGTCTTACTTAATTGTACTGTGTGTCTAATCTAACTTTAACCATTACTTAACACATTTATTATATTCATATGCTTTAAGTTTTTTGATTTCCGTCTCCCCCGTGGTGATTTACAATAACTTAAAGGAATGTATCTCTATTTGGAGTACATGTGACCTTTAGTACATGCCTTGCACATTTGCACTTATCTTTTGGTTTATTTCTTATACAAATTACCATGTAAAATTAGGAATTCGATCATAATTTACTAAAACAATAATTGAGATGAAATGAGTAATTGAGATTCTTACATTGTACTTGCAAACAAATTTTGGTTAAATGTGAACAAATCTCACTTATTAAGTATTTGCCAATTTTTAAAAAATTACAACTTTTTTATTTTTATTTTTTAAAAGCTCCATCAAATATGTTTTCAAGATATGAGTAAGTGAAGTTAAGAAAAAAATTGTGTTGAAAACATATTTAATGGGTGAAAAAAAAAGGAAATGAAAAGAAGGGTTGTGTGAGGTTTTTGGAGTACAATGTCAGAATCTCAATTATGTACAGCGTCACATACTAATGTCCTGTGGCCTGACACTGAATCAGTCACACTTATACACTATTTGGACTAATTATAATAGTAGTATTAACTATTAAGACACGTAATTAGCAAAAGAACTACAGGGTAAAAAAAAAAATTATATGTCAATTTTTAAAATTTTTTGGACTTACAGGACAGCTGTCAAAATATTTGCGCTCATAAACTCAACAACTAATTTCACCGTTCCCAACGGCGAGTTTAGTTGTTTCATCCTCGTCGTTGGGACACAACGTGTTTAGTGCTAAATTTTAGTTCAAAATTTTCAAAGATGACTAGTACTCGCCGTTCCCAACGGCGAAGACATTTATACTAGACTCGTTGTTGGGAATAGTAAGTTTAGTTCAAAAATTTCAAGGAAGACTCGCTGTTTCCAACGATGAGGACATTTACACTAGACTCGCTGTTGGGAATGACGAGTTTAGTTCAAAAAAAATTAAATGGAGTTTTTTTTATTTAAAATTCACTGAGTCCAACAAATGTTTCACTCTCTGTAAAATATCCTACATCCTTACCGTTCCGAACAACGAGTCTAGTATAAATATCCTCGCCGTTGGAACAACAAGTCTTCTTTTAAATTTTTGAACTAAACTCGCTCGTGGGATACATTGAGTCTAATATAAATGTCTTCGCCGTTAGGAATGACGAGTCTTCTTTGAAAATTTAGATCTGAACTCGCCGTTGGGAACGACGAGTTTCTCAAAAAAATAGCACTAAACTCGCTGTATCCCAACGGCGAGCATGAAACAACTAAACTCGTCGTTGGGAACTGCGAGTTTAGTTGTTGAGTCCATGAGCGCAAATATTTAGGCAATTTTCCTCTTTCTACAAAAAAGTGTCTAATAAAAAAAGGTAATGCTATACCCACTACCAAATCTACTACATTTTTCTTTACTATCTTAGGTAGCACATACTATTGATTGTTTATACCACCTACTCTACAATAGTCTCCACTAATAGTATGCAACCTAAAATAGTAAAAAAATGTAGTAAATTTGGTAACCGGTGTAACATTACTCTAAATAATAATAATAATAATAATAATAATAATCATCATCATCTTTATTTTTGATTAAAATGCAGATAACCCCCTATACTATATTGTCAATGCAAATAAGCCCCAAATTTATTAGTGAAAGTATAATATATATATTTGGAGGTAATTCCAGTAGGCATCAGGTCACAACTCGGTGACGTGCGTGCCTTTCGTGAAGTAACTTGTCTAATCCTCTCACGCCCTATTTAATTAACTTTTATACTAACCTCGTAATCATTAAAATTAAGATTAGAATTAAAATTAGAATTAGAGTTTTAAAGAAGGAAGGAGAAACCAATAAAATATTTGAGGTTAAGAGATTTGGAATTGGAGTCAATTAAATTAAATTTAGGGGTATGGCCGAAGGAGATGAAGGAATTAATTTGAGCTTGGGGTCGATAGAATTAAGGCTGTAATTCACCCTAGGGGTGAATAGGGTAATCGTGCAGAATTAAAAATAATAAATTAAGGTAAAGTAAATGCAAGAGTGATAAGAACAGCATACACAGATGACGCAGCGATATAACGTGGTTCGACCCTCACGTCTATGTCCACACCACCTACTTGTAGCAATTCTCTGCCACAACCGTTCCATTATATTCAAAACCATTGTACAGTGATTCTCGAATTCAGGCCGAGAGACCTATTACACCCACAGGATTTCTAATCCAAGTTCCGTCAATCTCATCGAAATGGAAAAGAAATGAAAAGAAAACTTATGATCGTTAATGATCTTGACTGAAGAATACAACCAAATAAACGCTCACACTCGGATTGATTAAATGAAAGATTAGTTCAGAAATTTTCTCAGAAGTGATTAGGAGAAGAAGACACAGTGGAATCGTTCAATTTAATAGAAGAGGACGTGTATCGATCAAAAATAGAAACGATACATTCCAAAATAGTTTACAGCTCAGGTTACGGTCGACCGTCAAAAACGTGCGGTCGACCATGCAACTCTCTGACGTAAGTAGAGAGATGAAAGGTTGACCGCTATCTTAAGCAACTCAGGTTGCGGTCGACTGTGACGCGGTCGACCGACATTATGTACGGTCGACCGGTCTTGGCTGTATAATTTGAATCCACTTTGTTTTCTTACCATAAACTAATCAATCTTTAATCAATCATTTACAATAAATATCTCACGAAAATATTATTAAAAATCCAGTCTTAATAGATTGCTTGAAGGCCAATTAATTGAAAACTCTTTTTGAATATCTTCCTCTTTTGCTTGTATATACAATCTTTCTTTATTACTTTTCTTACTTGTATATTTGTGAATCTCTCTTGGATCTCCTTTGATGTTATTTGATCCTGAAAATCTGACACACTAAATTCAAACTTATTAGTATGAGTGAGCACGTTTTGTGCATACCAAACTAAAAGTCAACAATCTCCCCCTTTTGGTGTGAACAAAACATGCATGAATGTTTGAAAATTTAAAACACAACATATGAATACTCCTCCTGAATTTAGCACATCCTGTAATACAGATTTTCATGTAGATAAAGTTTTTAAGGGAGTGAATACTCCCCCTTAATATAATGCTACCTGTAATACAGAACTTAAAGAACAAATATAAGAGAGGGGTGAGAGTAATATACATAGTTGTTCATGAAAAAATTTATGAAATAAGGAGAAAGCATTTTGAAAACATTCTAAAAACAATAAAACAATTCTCCCCCTTTTTGGAACACACAAAGAGGGGATAAATGGAGGAGACATAAGTAAAATAAGCCTTGGAAAGTTCGTAGAGCAAATCATCAATGAAAACACCAAAGAATAGGAGAACATTTTATGATATTACAATGAATACAAACTTGTAATTTTTAAGAAAGTGGAAGAGAATCTTCTTAAATGATACCGTTGATAGCGAGACTTTTTGTTTTACAGTGAGAGCTCTTCATAATATCATAGATTCGAGATTCTCCCCGATACACATGAAAGCAACAAAAAAAATCAAGATTTTGAGAAAGGAACATCGATTTTATAAAACTTTGAAAATATGGACCAGAGAGGGAACCAGTCGACCTCACGGTCGACCGCAAAAAAAGATTTTGAAAAAAATCATTCAGAGCGCATACCGGTCGACCGCACGGTCGACCGCAAACTGCTATTTGTAGAAAAATTGTCCAGAGAGTATGCCGGTCGACCGCAATAATCAAAATTAGAGAGTCTAAAAATGATCTAAAACCGAGACTAAGCCGGTCGACCGCACAGTCGACCGACCCACACAAAAATTTTTAGGCGGAAAAATCAATAACATTTAATGCTCCTCTCAAGAAGTAGAAACGTTTTTCTTCTAAGGGTTTTGTAAAAATATCAGCAAGTTGCGAATTAGTAGAAATACACTCAAGTAAAATATCACACTTTTGAAAGTGATCTTTAATGAAATGATACCTAATATCAATGTGTTTCTTGTGACTGTGTTGGTCAGAGTTTTTGGTCATATGAACTGTGCTAGTATTGTCACATTTGATTGGAATATGATCAAAGAATACCTTATAATCTTCGAGAGTATGTTTCATCCATAATAACTGCGCACAACAGGATCCTGCCGCAATATACTCAGCTTCGACAGTAGAGAAAGTAACGGAATTTTGCTTCTTGGATGCCCACGAGACAAGGCAGTTGTCCAAGAAGTGACATGTACCACTAGTGCTCTTTCTACCTGCCAAGCTCCCTGCATAATCTGCATCAGAGTATACTACAAGAGAAAAATTTCTATTTTTCGAGTACCAAAGACCAGTATTTGGTGTGCCTTTGAGATATCGAATGATACGCTTAACGGCAACCAAATATGATTCTTTGGGATACGATTGAAAACGTGCACATAAACAGATACTAAACATAATATCAGGACGGGATGCAGTAATGTAAAGTAAACTACCGATCATACCTCTGTAAGTAGAAATATCAACATTGTTACCAGATTCGTCTTTAGATAGCTTAGTGGTACTGGCCAACGGAGTTTTGTAAGCATTAGCATTTTCAAGTCCGACCTTCTTGACAAGTTTTTTTGCGTACTTGGATTGGTTTATAAATATGCCATCCTTTCTTTGTTGCATTTGAAGTCCAAGGAAATAAGTTAGTTCTCCCATCATACTCATTTCGAACTCATCCTGCATTTGCTTTGAAAACTCCTTGCAAAGATATTCATTAGCGAATCCAAATATAATATCATCAACATAAATTTGAACGATTAAAATATCTTTAAAAGCATGTTTTATAAATAGTGTTGTGTCTACTTTTCCTTTAGAAAAGCCTGTGTGAAGAAGAAATGAACTCAGTCGTTCATACCAAGAACGATGGGCTTGCTTCAAACCATAAAGAGCTTTATCAATCCGAAAAACATGGTTTGGGTGTGTGGGATCAGTGAATCCCGATGGTTGTGCCATATAAATTTCTTCCGAAATAAATCCATTTAAAAATGCACTTTTAACATCCATTTGAAAAAGAGTAAAATCCATATATGCAGCAAAAGCAAGTAAAATACGAATGACTTTAAGCCTAGCAACTGGTGCAAAAGTTTCATCAAAATCTACACCCTCTTGTTGATTATAACCTTGTGCAACAAGACGGGCCTTATTCCTAGTGATTGAACCGGATTCATCTAACTTATTCCTAAACACCCACTTAGTGCCAAGTATAATCCTATTGTGAGGTCAAAGAACAAGTCTCCATACTTGATTCTGTTCGAATTGATTAAGTTCTTTTGCATTGCAATGATCCAATCATTTTCTTGCAAGGCCTCCTTAATGTTCTTAGGTTCAAGTATGGAAACGAAATCGGCAAAATACATAAAATTTTGAGCTTGAGTGAGAATAGTTACCCCTTTGGACATATCACTTCGTATAAGATATGGTGAATGACTAGACATGATTTTTCATGCGGGACGTCTCTCACTTGTGGAGTCCTTGATGTTGTACATTTTCATCTTCCATGGCATCAATTTGTTGTGTATAAATCTCATTGATTTGGTTTTTAGGTTCATCTTTGTCTTGAAGCACCACTTGATTTTGATCATTTGCTTGTGGTTCTTCTTCAATATGAACATGTTTGTTTTCAACACGAACCCCTGTTTCATCATCATCAACATGTAATATTTCCTTAGAGTAGGGATTAGTTTCATCAAAAATAACATCAATATATTCCTGAATTGTGCATCTTCTTTTTATGAATACACGATATGCTTTGCTACTAAGAGAATATCCTAGGAAAACACCTTCATCACTTTTACGATCAAACTTCCCCAAGTTATCAAGGGTATTTAAAATGAATACTTTGCATCCGAAGACACGAAAATAACTTAGGTTAGAAATTTTGCCATAATATAGTTCAAAAAGAGTTTTCTCAAGATGTTTTCTAATGATTACTTGGTTTATGGTATAGCATGCTGTATTGACAGCCTCTGCCCAAAATGATTTAGGTAAATCTTTTTTACTAAGCATGGCATGAGCCATTTCTTAAAGAGATCGATTCTTCCTTTCAACAACTTTATTTTGTTGGGGAGTGCGAGGACATGCAAACTCATATTTTATTCCTTTTTTGTCACAAAATGATGTGAAGAGTTCGTTTTAAAATTCCCCACCATGATCACTATGAATAGTAATAATGGTGAGACTTTTCTAATTTTCCACTCTACGACAGAATTTTTGAAATACATATACTGTGTCATCTTTTTGTGGCAAAAAGGCAATCCAAGTAAATTTACTATAATCATCAACAATTACAAAAGCATATCGTGCACCACCATTACTACGTGTTCGTGATAGACCAAAAAGATCCATGTGTAAGAGTTCAAGGGATCTAGAAGTTGATACCATTTTCTTTGATTTGTGAGAACTTTTAGTTTGCTTACCAAATTGACATGACTCACACTGTTTGTCTTTTTCGAATTTAATTTTGGGAATTCCTCTCACAAGCTCCTTGCTTACAAGTTTGTTGAGATTGTCCATGGCTGTGTGACCAAGCCTTCAATGCCATAGCCATCCATCCTTATTTCGTACGACAAAGCATCTTATACTTTCCTGTGCTAATTCATTTGAATTTATGATATATACATTGTTGCATCTGTTAGCAAGAAGTAAACAAGATTTATTGTTATCTAGTATAGTGCATGTATTTTTATCAAAAATAACAGTGTACCCTTTATCACATAATTGGCTAACACTAATTAAGTTATGCTTTAGACCTCTTACCAATAGAATATCCTCAATGCAGCATGAGGAACCACAGTTAATTTTACCTTTACCAATGGTTTGACCAGTGCTATTATCTCCAAAGATGATGTCCTTCCCTTTTTTCCTTGATAGTGATGAAAAATATCTGCTGTCACCAGTCATGTGATTTGATCATCCACTATCAAGGTACTACCGATCTTTAGTCTTGATGCATTGAGGTACCTACATCAAGATTAGTAGGTATAATTTTGCATGCCCAAGTTAGTTTTGAACCTGTATTTGTATCATTTCTCATCCACATAAGATTAGTATTCTTTTTTAGTGAACAGTTATAAGAAATATGCCTAAGTCTACAGCAAAAATGACATGTGATTCGACTATGCCTTGGGTCATGCACACTTGTATGATTTATATTTGTTTTGTGATTGTGTTGATTTTTATACAAGTGTGTATAACATGATGGTGTTTGATGAGGTATTGGCTTTTCGTAACCAAGCCCTCGATTATCATGTAAGATCTTGAATCTTTTGTAATAAAGTAACTGGGCCCTTCATACTTTTCAATAATTTTTTCAAGCTCAATTACCTTTTTACAGTCTTTTTCTAGTTATCTCATCGTCTTTTGTGTTCCAACGAAGAGTATCTAGTGTGACATCAAGAATCCTATTGTGTTTAAGGGCTTCATTATATTCTTTCACTACTTCATCAAATTTTCTTTTACATCATTCTAAATCATTTGTGAGTTTGACAATATAAACAGATTTCTTCTGAATCTCTCTTAAGTAATCATCATGTTTTGCTAGCAATTCACAAATTTGTTGTTTTAAAATCTCATTTTCTTCTAGCAAAACATCATGATCTTTTCGACATGACTCAAGTTTTTTCCAAAATTAGGGCATTCTTATTTTTTAGTTTGTGATTTTTTGTTATGCAAGCGTCATGTATTTCATTAGAATTTTGTTTATATTACCTAAGTTCACGACTTAGTTTCTTAGCATAGTCTTTCAAACCATTACACATATCTACAAGTTCATCATAAGTTGGTATTTCGATTACCTCTTCTTGACAAGGTGATTGCACCTCACCACTCTCAAGAGCCGTGAAGCCGATGTTGTCGTAACCTTGCTCTTCCTCACTTGAATTCGAGTCTAGCCAAGTTGCTTTTAACGTCTTCTTTTTCTGACTTGGATTTGAGCAATAGTGGTCCCTATTTCTGTCTTGTTGAATAGGACAGATTGCACGGATGTGTCCGGGCTTCTTGCACTTGTAGCACACATCCTCCTTCTCTATTTTCTCTTTCTTCTTGATACCTACCATATTTTTTGTATTTGAGGTACTTACGAAATTGTCTTGTTAACAGAATAATGTCCTCATCTGACTCCTCATGATCTGAATTAGCTTTTGATGGTCGGGCATTTTCTGCCTTTAGTGCAATGATTTTTTTCCTCAATCTTTGGTACAATCCTGATATTTTGTCGGTATCTTTTTGTCTCCAATATTTTCATCTCGTACGTCTTTAGCTTTTCTTGAAATGTATAGTAGCCGAATTCTTTCTTTTCAAGAGTCTCTCTCATTATCGCGGCCTTAAAGTCCCACTCTGGCGTGAGACAGCTTATCATCTTTCCGACCTTACGGTCATCATCAAGCCCCTGACCCAAGCTTTCAAGTTCGCGGGCAATGATATCGAAGCGGGCGAGCATTTGGTCAACATTTTTTCCTAGCAACATGCGAAATACATCAAACTTATAGAAACACATATTCACTTTAGCTTTTATCTCGGAAGCGGTTCCTTTATGCCACCTCAGCATGTTGTTTCAGATCTCGTAAGCTATTTTGCAGTTACGCCCGCATCGCATTAGCTCTTCATTGTTCAACCCTGCATATAGAGCCGTCATGGCTTTGGAATTTGCTGTCTTGAGGGATAACTCCGCCTTTGTGAATTCCGTCTTTCCATCGCTAACTGGAATTTCTGTTTTGTTGAGACACACATTCCATACCTCTTCTCTGAGCATCTATAAAAAATGAGACATATGAACTTTCCAGACGTCATATCATTTTCCATCAAAAAATTGTGATCGTGTAAGACTTGTCCCATTGAAGACGAAAGGCTCCGATAAGTACAAGTTTTGGGGAAGAGGAATTTCAGCCTTTGGACATTTTGCTTAAGCATTTAAGTTTTTTATAAGTACCTCGCTCTGATACCACTGTAATTCACCCTAGGGGGGTGAATAGGCTGATCGTGCAGAATTAAAAACAATAAAATAAGGTAAAGTAAATGCAAGAGTGATAAGAACAGCAAACACAGATGACGCAGCGATATAACGTGGTTCGACCCCCAGGTCTACGTCCACACCACCTGCTTGTAGCAATTCTCCGCCACAAGCATTCCGCTATACTTAAAACCCTTGTACAGTGATTCTCGGATTTAGGCCGAGAGACCTATTACACCCACAGAACTTCTAATCCAAGTCCCGTCAATCTCACCGAAGTGGAAAAGAAATGAAAAGAAAACTTAAGATCGTTAATGATCTTGACTGAAGAATACAACCAAATAAACGCTCACACTCGGATTGATTAAATGAAAGATTAGTTCAGAAATTTTTTCAGAAGTGATTAGGTGAAAAAGACACAGTGGATTCGTTCAATTAAATAGAAGAGGAAGTGTATCGATCAAAAATAGAAACGATACATTCCAAAATAGTATACGGCTCAGGTACGGTCGACCGTCAAAAACGTGCGGTCGACCGTTCAGCTCTCTGACGTAAGTAGAGAGATGAAAGGTCGACCGCTATCTTAAGCAACTCAGGTTGGGGTCGACTGTGACGCGGTCGACCGACATTATGTACGGTCGACCGGTCTTGGCTGTATAATTTGAATCCAGTTTGTTTTCTTACCATAAACTAATCAATTTTTAATCAATCATTTACAATAAATATCTCAGAAAAATATTACTAAAAATCATGTCTTGATAGATTGCTTGGAGGCCAATTAATTGAGAACTTTTTTGAATATCTTTCTCTTTTGCTTGTACATACAATTTTGCTTTATTACTTTCCTTGTTTGTATATTTGTGAATCTCTCTTGAATCTCTTTTTGATATTATTTGATCCTGAAAATCTGATACACTAAATTCAAACTTATTAGTATGAGTGGGCACGTTTTATGCACACCAAACTAAGAGTCAAAAGGCTAGCTCTAGGTGGAGGAAGATGAGGGACATTCTCGTTATTTTTCTGAACAGAAAAAATATGTGCGCTTCCTGGAGGTTTACTCCTTTGACCAACAAATTATGGGGGGTCATTTGCGTTGACATTATATAACTCAATCTGTTTAATATTAAGTAAACAATAATGATGGTTAGATAGATTAATTAATGATTGCTAATTAAGTGATTAGTGGGTCATTAAGGGGCTATGAAGTTGACGCATGGAGGATACCAATGGCCAATAGTTGAGTGGCTCTGGCTCTTTCCAAACCCTAAAAAGGAAAAACAAAACAAAACAAAACAAAACAAAAAAAACCTAGTTGCCTCCAACTCCCACCAAAGAGCCAATGCAAACTCAGCGTCACTTTTGCTCTTCCCATGAGCCACCCCTTCTCACTACCCGAGATGCCACCCCCGTTTGCTAGTTACGGACTACATATGACCTTCTCATAAGATTCCATAGTTAGATGCAGATTCCTTCCATATCCGGGGAAGTAAATTAAAAAAAGAATAATGCTACACCTACTACTAAATCTACTACTTTTTTCTTTACTACCTTATGTGGCACACTATTAGTAGAGGTTATTGTAGAGTAGGTGGTAGAAACATCCAATAATGATGTACCACCTAAGGTAGTAAAGAGAAAGGTAGTAAATTTGGTAGTAGGTATAGCATTACCCTTAAAAAAATATGCATGTAATGTAAGGCAAAGTATAGTCAACACATACAAAACAGCCCGTTGTCTTTTTTGAGCAAGTGTTCTACTACTTATTAGAGCTAGTTGTTTTTTTTCTTTTTTCGATGTATTTATGTTGTACTGTACCTCAAGATCGAGAAGGAGGCCATCTATTTATAAAATATGCTACGTAATTGGCTTTTCCGCCATTAAATTTTCGTAACAGACTTGGTCACTGAAATAGTAACCTTTTTTGATTCAATCGTGATGTAAAATACACCAAAGGATGACAGCAAGAGGCATGAAAAAACAAGTTTGGACAAACTTCGAGCTGGTTTTATGAGATTTACTCTATTATCTTTTCTTTCATGACTGGCCATATCATATATGTTAGGGTTTTTCGAAAAAGATAAAAGGGAGTGACGTTGTTTCTGTTGGATATATGGGTATATTCTTAATATAATAGAATATTATTGTGTGTAAAGTTTTATGGAGCAACACGTACTTTGCACGTGTTGTATGCTAATTGTTGGACCGGATTGACTGGAGCTTAAAGCCCAGTACCCTTAACCCAGTTTAATCTCATATAAATGCTGACCTCGAGGTAGTGCCATTGTGATATTCCAATTACTGATAAGCAGTATATAATATCTTAACCGGCTATAAAATATAAACCCTAATCCTAATTACTCATCTTGACCTAACAATCTTAAGATATTATTAATTAACTTTGAGATAAAGAGAGAAAGAGAGATGGACCTGATTGATCGACGGACTCAACCGCCGGTGCCGATACCACGCCACCGCCACTGCCAGCCATCGCCATCGTCGATAACCCCCGGCGCTGTTGCAGATCCGCAAGCCAACGAACGGCACTGCCACTGCTTCTTCTCCTTACTTTGATTGGGTCTATTTGTCAGCCCAGTCACCAAATCCCGATGCACGTCGCCGTGCGCCGCGGCTGCCCGTCGTCTCCTTCGTCGACAACCCCCAGCGCGATCTCGCCATCTCCAACCGCAACCACTGCCGTCGATGCCGTCGCAGGCCGGTAGCACACCCCACCGTCGCGGCCACCGCCAGTTGCGACATGCTTCTCCTCATTCCCGAGGACACGCAGAGATCGGGATGTGTATCTTCTCAGATCCGACCTTTTTGAATGGTGGGTTTCACTATTTGGTGATTCAGGAATAGGATCTGATCCATTTCGGATCCAAATACAGCATTCCCATTCGCTAAAGATTTGTTATTCCCTGTTTGGAGAGAAAAGGGGATCGATTGCGTTGTGGTGACAGATCCACTTGGAGTCACACGCTCTTTGATTGGGTTCAGGAGTTGTTGTCTCATGTTCGGGTAATTGGAGCAGATCCAGTCCAAAAATCTATTCTATTGGTTGGAGATGTTGTTGGGTGTTTGGATTGTTGAATCAGATCTAAAATTAAAAATAAGTTCTTTACCTGTATATACATCTTATTATTTATTGTTGCCAAGTGTTAAAGTTCAAAACCCTGTTAACCATTGTTTAATTAAACACAAGTTTGAATAACTATTTTAGCTATGTGCTAAGGATCAAATATCTATTTTGATAAATTAAATTATAGATTTTGACTATAAACTTGTATCTCCAGTTAAACTGTTGTTAGAATTAAATAGTGCTAATAGTTCGTTTAATTGGCTAATTTTTAACAATTTAATGAATGTATGAACTTCAAACTTACTTATAGATTGTGTGTGTTGGAAACGATGGATATGCATCACGGTTGAATAAGTCTATACTACGCAGGTTTCTCCATCGAATTTGAAAAACACTTCTAACTTGAAGTATCAGTATGATCTACTCTAATCTTTCTTAGTATTTTCATGTGATGAATGTGTTAACGTTTTGTGTGTTTGATCACATGTTTGAGAATTTTAGATCATAATTATTCTCATTTTGAAACTAGCATATTTAGGGTTGTCAAATGTGCATTATCATACTATGTGTATAGACATATTGGCTAAATCCATCTTTTGCAGTTTGTGTGAGATTATATGTTTGCTTCTCTAATAAAAGTTAATATATAAGGTGTATGAAAAATGCCTGTAACTTAGGAGAGAGCATCTTTTAGTGCATGATATGACTCCATTAGTTACGCTTTGTTCTTTCTCGATTCATTGTACTGTGTGTGTAAAGTTGAATTATAACATGTTAGTTATTATCTCGTTTAGCGTTTCGAAGATGATAAAGAACGAATAAAGAAATGAGCTATTCGCTCAATGTGTTTGAGCATATGGGCATTGTTAGAACCACAAGAGAAATCAAACAGTTTTGTGAAATTTGGTAGAGTAATTTCGTATTAACTCATATTGTTGTTATTTTAATGTGCAGATCATAGTCAATGTCATGTGTAAGTTGAGTTTAACAAACGAATCAACTGATAATAGTAGTTCTAATTTTTGTAGTCCATGAGTACGGCATTATAGGTTAGGACATGTGAACTATATGTTAAACTGTTTGTTCTTGTTAAAACTCATAACTCTGCTATATGACACTTCATTAAATATGACAAATATGAAAGCTGTGTTCAGATTATCATCACTAGAAAGTCATTTAGTATGGTCTTTAGGAGCACACAATTTCTTGAGTCGATACATCCTGATATTTGTGATCTCAGTAGCTTTATGACTAGATGAGACGAAAATTGATCAGAAGTATTTAATCACCTATGTAGATAATTATTGAATGTTTGTCATATATATGGAGAATGGAGTACTTGTTATTAAAAATCTAGTTAAATACTATGATCAAGAGGTTTTCAGATTTGATAGAGGTGGTGAATATGTTTTAATAATTTTAAAGAAGTTTGTATTTGGCATAATCTCTAGTGCACTCTATTTACTATTGTTAAACGATATTGATAAAGTTAGAATCAAACACTTAGTGAACTGTTGAATTCTATATTATTGATTGTTGTTTGATTTTGTGTAACTATGAGTGATGTTGTTTTGTTAATTATATTCCTAACATGCTACTACACTCTAAATTATTTATACCTTGTAAACTATGGGATAGAAACACAAATAATTTTTTTAAAGTGAAAACATGTGGTGCGGTACATTTGTTATAGTATATGACCCAAGAAAGCCTATAGTTTGACCGATAACAAATATTTGTGTGTGCTTAGAAAGTGCAGAATGTGGTTCTGTGGACAGATATTGGATCTATCTAATTTGTGTTAGAAGAATCTGGACTTGCAGAGTTCATTGAGGATGTATTCATCAAAGATAAATATCTGAAAGTATCTAGTCCTACAGACATGGTCAATGATTCACAGTTAGAATCCAAAATCAGTCTTGCTGACACTTAAAACCTCAAAGGCAAATGAGCCAAAATGAGTCTTCAGTAAATAATGAATTGAATTTGTTGTTATACAATAATACTTTAATTTAGTTGATTTGCCGAAATGGACTAAAACTATCGTAAGTAAGTTGGGTTTTGTAGAAGAAACATAATTTTGAAATGTTTAGTAGCAATTTTAATGCAATTTTAGTAGCTAAAGGACTGACTGTGATAAGTAGGGTAGATTGGTTTGATGTTTACTCACATGTTTGTCATATTGCTTCAATAAGTATTCTTCTTAATCTTCATCTATTGAAAATTTTGTTATTCATCAGAGATGTTTAAACTGTTTTGTACTAAAAAGTTTTGTACTGAAAAATTTGCACTAATATGTTTAGTGAACAAGATTTACAAATTGGTAAAATTATTGTATGGTTTTAAAACAGGTGTTAAAATTGAGGCACACATAATTTGACAGACTTTTAAAGAGCTTAGATTTGAATCAAGTAATTCAGATAAATATCTTTAAATTTGTGGCGATTCAAATATAATTTTCCTCATTTATTTGTAAATTGTTGACATGCTTGTTGATTGGAAGTGACCTCTCTATTAAAAATAAAGTTAAAACTGTGCTATCCAAAAATTTCAGCATGAAACACCTAGGTGTTGTGGACACCATATTAGGTATAAGTGTGAGTTTCAGTTTTCGAGGCATAACCCTTAGTCAAACTCATCAAATCAATAATGTGTTTAAAAGTTGGGATATAGTGATTGAAAGTGTGTTTTTGAAACATCTTATGATTATGATAAAGGTTGACACCTAATGATGGTGCAACTATGATCTGTACTAACATACATAGCCTTTGAGGTAGGTATGATATGTAGATTCACTAGTAGTCCTATTAATACTTATTGGAGAACTCTAAGCGGCTAATGAGATACTAGAGAGGTACTCAAGAGTTTGCTTTGTACTACTCTAGTCATCCTTCATGAATGAATAGATGATCTGATGTGTTATAATGCTCAGAATTTAATGAAAGTCGATAACTAGTGGATATGTATTACACTAAGAGGAACAGAAATATTATGGAGATTAAAATGCAAACAAGTACCGTGCTACCATCCATGAAATTAGATCTCTCTGTGGTATCCTCTGCAGGGAAAGAGGCTGAATGGATTGAAAAACTTGTTGCTAGTCATCCATTAAGAAGTTTAAGTAACTGTCTAATTCTATTCGTCGACTATTAAGCTACAATGCACTGTAACTCATAACTCACTCTATAATAAGTTAGAGGAGTATATTAAGGCTGAAAAAGGCCTAGTTGAACTTTCTCATAAATAAATGCAATTAAGATAAAATATGGCTAATGCTCTTGCTAAGAGACTTGAAAGTGATCCAATTATCAAAACTGTGGGGAAAATGGAGTTAAAAGCTATTGAGTCAAAAATTTTAACATCCTAGTTATTTTTAGAATTAGAATCTAATTGGAGCCATATAGAAGCGATCTAATTATCAAAACTGTGGGGAAAATGGTGTTAAAAGCTATTGAGTTAAAAGTTTTAACATCCTAGTTATTTTGAGAATTAAAATCAAATTGGAGCCATAAAGAAGTTCAAACTTAAGCATCAATTTTAGGCAGTTGACATACTTTAGATAATTTGAAAAATTCTATTTAAATTTTGTTTAATATATAATTTCATTCCAATTTTGATGATGCTATATATTCTCATGATTTACTTAGAATCATCTCATTATTCCAAAAGAAAGTATGAAAACTTGACGATGTGTCTCCGATGTTTAGAATTGTCATTATATCATTCCAATTTTGATGATATATCTTTTTTATGGATTCTTTATCTCATTCCAATTTTGATGATTCAGAATTAACCATAATTGATTTGACTGTTCTATTATTCCAATATAAAAAATAGTATAGTTCTTGTGTAGAAATTATAATAGTTCTTGTTCTTTATTTTGTTAAAGAAACTTGATTGTGATACTTGCGTTACATTTTGCTAAGTTATCGTTGAATTATACTAAGTTCTTTAGTGGAACAAGATACTTTATAAAATTTGCTAGAATTCTTAGAGATGTGTCTTTTGATATTCTTTTTTTCAATAAGCTAGTAAAGATGGAGGAGTTGAATCTGTCAACATAGATTTCAGAATAATGATTTGCTCGAAATGGATGAGTAAATATAAAGCAGTTTGCATGGATATATTTTGGTTTATTTCTCTCGAAAATAAATTTTTCACTTGCTTGGTAAAACTTCTATTGAGTTTAAGACTTGTGTTCATGAGCTAAAACTCATATTTTGTTCTTGAAGTTTATTTGCTTTGGTTGATTTTGAAACTATAACAGGTATCTCTAGTTGATTTAATCATTGTGAACCATTCTGTTCTGATATGATCTTTAAATTATTTGATTATTTTGATTTAGCCTTGTTGCCGCTAAATTTGGTGTGGTGGCAAACAGATAGTATTTGTGGATTCTTAGGGAAACTGAATAGTAAACCTGTATACCTGTTCCATCGGGGTTTGATCGTCGTTCCCGCCGTACACCAGTAAAAAGTGCGAGACACCGGGATTGTTCCCGGCGACGCACCCTCCGACGCTCAAGTCTGTAATCAAATAGATTATGAAAGAGCGCAAAAACTGGAGAAAGATTGATTACCCCGTAATGGAGATGGATGGAGGGTATTTATAGGCGTCTCAGGAACAGATTAGGCATGTAATTCCTGTGTATAGATAAGGAATGTAATCCCTAATCTCCAGTGAAAGGATAGATATGAATCAGGGCCGTTGATTAATATTAATCAGAAACCCTAATTCTATCCTGCTGGACCGGGTTTATTGCGGGTTGAAACCCTGCACCCAGTTGAGGTGGATCCGTTCGCGGGTTAACGGTTCTTTGGAGAGGAGAACCAGTTCCCGCTTCAGATCTGTTAGCAAGTGAAATTACCGTTTTACCCCTGGGCTTCAGGATTCGTGCCCAATTTGGACGGTCTCGATTAAACCCCCATTTTTAGCCACATCACGAGCCCCCCACTCCTAAAGGCTGAGGATGGTCAGTCTTTGAGGAGTAGTTTGACTGTTTTAGTGGCTAGTGAAGTTGTATCGGAGTTCGAATGGGGGATTTTGAATCTTGAAGTGGGTAGTATGGTAACTTCGCCCTTTTTGAATCCGTATGATGTTCTGAAGCCGTATCGAGTTTTTATCTATTTTTTCGGGCTATTTGTTTAATTTTGCGATGTATTAACTAATCGTTCGGGGGGCTTAACAGTACATTCTAGGCAATAATTGTTCGTTCAGGGGTTCAAAAATATCCCCCCGAATTTTTAATTATTTCCTAGAATTTTTAGCTAATTTTTCCCGAATTTTTAGCAATTTTTCGCAATTTTTAAATAAATAAAACGATTTAAATAGATAAAAATCGATTTTTAAATACTTATTTATGACGTGGCGTAATCTGGACCTTCGATCTGCACTGAGCGCGAATTTCGGAGTAATTAGACGGTCCCCGTTCCTCGGCAGGCTTTTTTGCCGTATACGAGGGTCGGCTCCTCGGCTCCTCGGCTCGGAGGATCAGCGCCTCGGCTCGGAGGATCAGCGCCTCGGCTCGGTGGTCTAGCTCCTCGGCTCGGATCCTCCGAGGTACGTGGCATCATCTGGGCCGTCCATCTCAGCGTGGATCCCCATAAAACGCTATCTTGTCGTTTAGTGGACGTGGCAGCATCTGGGCCGTCCATCATGACGAGCGCGCTTTTTTACAAGATCCAACGGCTGATATGGGTCGGCGAAGTTTTTTCGCCATATTCGAGGGTCGGTTCCTTGTCCTCTCGGCTCGGAGGATCAGCGCCTCGGCTCGATGGTCTAGCTCCTCGGCTCGGATCCTCCGAGGTACGTGGCATCATCTGGGCCGTCCATCTCAGCGTGGATCCCAATAAAACGCTATCTTGTCGTTTAGTGGACGTGGCGGCATCTGGGCCGTCCATCATGACGAGCGCGCTTTTTTACAAGATCCAACGGCTGATATGGGTCGGCATATTTTTTTGCCATATACGAGGGTCGGTTCCTCGTCATCTCGGCTCGGAGTCTATGCGACGTTGGCCGAGGTGCTGTGTTGGATTCTTTGAAGGTCGCGTCTCCTACTGGTACCGCTTTTCCGAGCCTAGCAGCTCGGCTGCTCGGCTAAGCTGTTCGGTAGCTCGGTTGAGCAGGCCGATGGCAGGCAGTTCGGAAGGGACACGTGGCCGGATCTGGTCCGTCCATCATGATGCGAATCACGAGGATGGGGTTCAGATCACGAGAAAACGTTATCTTGTCGTTTTGTGGACGTGGCATAATCCGAACCGTCCATCAGATTCTGACGCGAATTTTGGAGAGATCCGACGGTGACTTCGCCTCGGAAGGCTTTTTCTCCATATACGAGGGTCGGTTCCTCGTCATCTCGGCTCGGAGTCTTCGTGGCATTCGCCGAGGAGCTGAGTTGGATACTTTGAAGGTTGCTTCTCTTGATGGTTCCATTTTTTCGAGCCCAGTGGCTCGGCTGCTCGACTAAGCTGTTCGGTCGCTCGGTTGAGCAGGCCGATGGCAGGCAGTTCGGAAGGTACATGTGGCCGGATCTGGTCCGTCTATCATGGTGCGCATCACGAGGATGGGGTTCAGATCACGAGAAAACGTTATCTTGTCGTTTTGTGGGCGTGGCGCAATCTGAACCGTTCATCGAATTCTGACGCGAATTTTGGAGAGATCCGACGGTGACTTCGCCTCGGAAGGATTTTTCTCCATATACGAGGGTCGGTTCCTCGTCATCTCGGCTCGGAGTCTTCGTGGCATTCGCCGAGGAGCTGAGTTGGATACTTTGAAGGTTGCTCTCTTGATGGTTCCATTTTTTCGAGCCCAGTGGCTCGGCTGCTCGACTAAGCTGTTCGGTAGCTCGGTTGAGCAGGCCGATGGCTAGGCAGTTCGGAAGGTACACGTGGCCGGATCTGGTCCTGTCTATTATGGTGCGCATCACGAGGATGGGGTTCAGATCACGAGAAAACGTTATCTTGTCGTTTTGTGGGCGTGGCGCAATCTGAACCGTTCATCGAATTCTGACGCGAATTTTGGAGAGATCCGACGGTGACTTCGCCTCGGAAGGATTTTTCTCCATATACGAGGGTCGGTTCCTCGTCATCTCGGCTCGAAGGTTCGGTGACGTCGACCGAGGTATGGAGTTTGATGTTTTGAAGGGACTCAGTAGCTCGGTTGCTTAGCCAGGCTGTTCGATAGCTCGGCTTGGCAGACCGGTGGCAGAGTCATGGACTTGAGTGATTCGAGGTTTTTGCCTTTCGAAACGTCGCAACTTTCCGCTTGGCGCTTTGGCTTCTTAGTGGGCCTTTGAGGTTCCCAAGGAGGCCCACTATCCCTTGGGGTTATAAGTTTTCACTCCTCCACCCCCAAGCTCATTTCTTACTTTTCACTCCAAGATTTCACTTTTGTTCTCTAAGTTCTCTGCTAGCGGCGACTCTTGCTCCAAGATGGTGACGTTAGCTGTCGCGTGGGCCAGGCAATTTCCGGCGAGCACATTCCGACCGTGAACATCACTTCAAAGGTCAATCTACTTAGCCTTAGCTTTTTTCTAGAGATGTCAAGAGTGAACTCGGGGAGTGGAGCCTCGTCTTCGGGCGATGATGGCGCCAAGGAGAGGAGAAGAGCGGAGGTCCGAAGGAAGGGAAAGCAGGTCGCCGAGCCGTCGGCTACCGAGGCGAGGCAGGAGAAGAAGAAGAAGAGGGTGGTGACCCAATCTCCCTTGGTTGAGGTGATTGTGGAAAACCCGAAGCAAGCCCCCGAGATTGGACGATACCCCTCTGTTCTGTCCGGGCATTCGGGGGTCAGGCAGTACGAGGGACGACCTCCTGGATAAGGCGGTCTACGGGAAGTCGAAAGTCCTTGAAGAACCCAACCCGGCTCTTCCTACCGAGGCCGACGAGATTACTTCGGTGCTATCCGAGAGGGATCTCCTTCGGATCAGAAAGGGATTCGCCATCCCTCCGGAGTACAAGTTGATGATTCCCGGCCCCGAGATGCGAGCAAATTCCAAGCTGTCATCGTCGGACATGTGCATGTTCGACTTCGACTCCCTGAATGCCGTACTACGATTTCCGTTGCATCCTTTCATTCTCCAGATCCTCGGCTGGTTCTGCCTCACGCCGACCCAATTTATGCCGAACACATGGCGTCACGTGAATGCTTTCTTGCTTCAGTGCCACAAAGCTGAAGTCGAGCCGGACCTAACGGTCTTCCGAGGCCTGTATCGGATAAACCGGATGCACAAAACAGAGCATCGATACTACTTGGGGTCGAGGAAGGGTGTTAGGATCATAGAAAATCCGGACTCGATTAAGGGTTGGAAAGAGAAGTATTTTATATTAAGGGGGGAGCCGATACGGCACATTCCGACCCGGTGGAAACCGGAGGTGCCGAAATTTGCGAGAGCCGACCCTGTACTGTCTGAGGCCGAGGAGGAGGTGGCGAGGAAGATCATGGCCCTTCCCTTGCTGAGTTGGAGGGAGTTGACGGAGGAGGTGCTGTTCGGGTCCGACCTTAGCCCCATCGACCCGAGTATGCTCCTGACATCTCATTTATTTTCGTTTTTCTTTCAAGTCTTTAGTTCGTCTTGCTGACTCGTTTTTTGTTGTCTGATGCAGAAGCGATGAAGATTGATTTCAACGCTATGATGGCCGATAGGTCCAAGTTGGCCGGGGGCAGGAAGAGGAAGAGGGCGACTGCGGCTGCTTCGTCGACTCCGCAGCCCACGGTCGCCTCGACTACTCCCCCCCCGCCTCCTCCGGCAACTGAGGCACCTCCGGAGGTGGTCGTTGCCGAGGAGCCCTCGGTCGCTGTGGCCCTGACCATGGTTGACGGGGCCTTTGATGTTAACGCGGTGCTGGCGCTCGAGGCTCCGCCGTTGACCAAAGCGGCCGATGAGATCCTGATGGAGCAGCACAAGCAGTTGTTTGTGCCGAAATGGCGGGTGAAGAATCACGACGGATTCCTCGGCAACTCGCAGATGTCGGTGCAGGTCGTCAAGCACTTGGCGACCCCGAAGGACAGAGCCGCGCTGAAGGCGAGGACGGTCGGCGACGACAACTATGAAGTGGCTCGGTCGCTCATGTCGGTAAGTGTCTTCTTGCGAATTTCTTCAAGTTTGCTGCTCGGCTTGTATATTGCGCTTGCCGTTGTCTTCGCAGGCCACTTGCCACTTCGGCCACCTCCTCGAGACGTTCGCCGCGCAGGAGAAGGAGCTGAAGGCCGCCAGTGACAAGGACAGGGCGGAGAAGGTCAAGGCGGTTCGGCAACTCGAGGCCGAGCAGAGGCGGGTCGAGGCCCTGGAAGTCCGGGTCGCCGATCTTGTGGCCGACTTGGAGAGAGTCAAAGGGCGACTTGATGCGGAGTCTACCAAGGCCACGAAGGTTGCCGAGGAGCTGGCCGCGTCGGCGAAGTCTCGGGCCAACCTGAGGGCGGAGAAGGAGGCGCTGGCCGTGAAGATTAGGGTCGACGTAGAGGCCGAGGTCGAGGCTGAGGCGAAGAAACACATGGCCGAGAACATGGAGAGGTCCTATCAGAGGGCACTCGACCATGTTCAGGATCGTGTCCCCGGCTTCGAGCGGGTCGGCTACAGACTGTGGCCCGGGTCGGTGAAGTCCCTGGCCGACCTGAAGGTGGAGAAGGAGGCGCTGGCCGTGAAGATCAGGGCCGAGGTCGAGGCCGAAGCCGAAGCTGAGGCGAAGAAACACATGGCCGAGAACATGGAGAGGTCCTATCAGAGGGCGCTCGACCATGTTCAGGATCGTGTCCCCGACTTCGAGCGGGTCGGCTACAGACTGTGGCCCGGGTCGCCCTCAGGCGGTGAGGAGGAGGGAGCCGAAGGTGATGAGCTCGAAGGCGAAGACGAGGAGGAGGAGGCCGACCCTCCTGTGGCGAATGCCCAGGTCGAGGGGAGGATCGTGGGGCCACCTGGCGACGCGCCCGTAGTCGAAGCGGCGACGCAGGTGGACCCCTGATTCCCTCGCAAATTCTTGTAGTTTTTTGTTTTGTTTTCTTTCAAACAGTGTAATGCCTTTTGCGGACTGGCCACCGCTTTTGATGAATGAAAAGTTGTGTTTTGATTTTGGACTTCTGTCTAAGTGTTTGGTTCGGCCATATAGTACTTCAATGTTGTCCCTTTTTCATTTCAGATTGCCGAGCAGACTCTTATCACCTCGGCGGATCGGCGCCGAGCAGAGTTATTTCAGCAGTCCCGGGAGGATCGTCTCGAGGGCGAGGTTCATCTGACGAGGAGAATACTTCACAACTTAGAGATTAGGTACAGTGAGGTGTTGGTCGAACTGCACCATCTGCGGATAGTCGAGGCCGAACTATCTGCGAAGGAGGAAGAGTTGGTCCGAGTTTCGGCCGAACGAGATGACTTTGCAAGGAAGGTAGAACAGCTGCAAAGGGTGACGGTCGATAAGAGCATCGAGGTGACCCATTTGCGCTGCATTATATCTGACAGCGCCGAGTATCCTGGTTCGGCGAAACTTCCTCGATTCAAAGTGATTGTAAAGGACGACACGTTGAAGGACCGAATCGTCGAACTGGAGGAAGAGGTTGCTCGGCTCAAACCTCAGCCGGTGAGGGCTAACGCCCGGAGCACCTCGTGCACTCGCGAAGAGATTGAGCGAGGGATTACGTTCTATCAAGCCGCGAGCCGAACCCCCATTATAGGTAGGACGGCAGCTGACGCCCAAAGCGGGGTAGCGGTGTCTTCAAGTGGTGCTTCGGTTGGAGCAACTGTCAGGGTCAGCGGCGAGGGGGCGTCTCGATTCGTTGGTCTAGAGACGAGCTCGGAGGTCAAGAAGCGCCAACCCAAGGTATCGCTGAACCGGAGCGTCCCCCTTCTGCGGAGGTAGTGAACGGGTCGTGTCGCGTCTTTGGGCTTCCGGACTGTCTTTTGTTGTAATCTTTTTGTAAATTTATCCAAGTTATATTAATAAAATTGGAGTTGATTTATTCGAACTGTCCTTTGCTGGTTGTGCTGTAATTGCGCTAGCTAGGGTAGGCTCGAACTGTACCGCGAGCCGAGTATTTGCTTCATCAAGCATCTTGGCCTCGAAACTCACGCTTTAGCCGCGGTTCTGAATCTTGCTCGTCGCCTTCAGGTGCGGCTTGGTGCGGCAGCCAAGGTACAGCTATTTCAAAGTTGCGGCCACGTGGCCTGATTAGGAGTGCGGGCCCTTGGCCATTCGAGCGTCGTTCTAAAAAGATGGGACCAGTCCCCTAACAGCATTAAATGGCGCTCCGGGATCCGTGGGGGCGTTCCACCTTCCCAAGGGCATTGAGAGTGGGGCCCTTTAATAAATACGTGGTGCTTCAGCTCCCTAGGCGTGACTGTTGGATTCTCGAGGGTCATAATGACAGTCTCTTGGGGGACGGCTATAAGTACCACACCCCCCCTATGGTTTCAGTCATTGTAGTCTTGAACTCTAGTGGCATCGATGGTGTCTGCCCTTGGGCGGATGCCAGCCTTGTGAAAAATTCTCACCTCGAGAGGTTCGGAGGGGTGGTCACCCTTCTGCCTTGTTCTTTTCCCGTTCCTGACGACTATGATGTGGGTGTCAGGGCCGGGAGAGGACAAGGCAGAAGAGTTGGCGACCGTAGTCCAGACCCGAGGGAAAGGTTCTTTGGGAGGATGGGTCGCCGTTCTTCAACCGTGATCTTCTCCCGATTCTGACGGCTCGGATGTGGGGGTCAGGTTTGGGGGAGATCACGGTAGAAGAGGTGGTGACCGAAGTCCGGAACCGAGGGGGAGGTCGCTTCGGGAGGATGGGTGGTCGCTCTTCCACCATGATCTTCTCCTGACACTGACGGCTCCGATGTGGGTGTCAGGGTCAGGGGAGATCACAGTGGATGAGGTGATGACTAAAGTCCAGAACCGAGGGGAAGGTCCCCTAAACCTTAACTCAAACTTTCTTTCGAGGCTCGGCTGGACACTCGCTAGGCACGGGTCGGCTGGACACCCGCTCGGTGACCGGAGTGACTTTTGCCCAAGGTTGGTTCTGGTTGCCTGTCGCTCGGCGTTTGGAGCTGAGCGAAGCAAGGCGATCACAGCCGTTGGATGGTTGCACGAATCTCGAGGCGGGTCCGGTTCCCAAGAAAATGCTATCTTGTCGTTTTGCGGACACGTGGTGTTGTTGGGTCCGTTCATCATACCCTAGCACGTATTTTGAGACAATCTGACGGTGGTTTCGCCTCGGAAGGTTTTTTCCGCCATATACGAGGGTCGGTGCCTCGTCCGCTCGACTCGACGGTCATGGGGGTAGTTAGCGAGCCGTGGTCCTGACTTCTACTTCTTTCGTACCGGTTCGACTCAGTGGCCCGGCAGAATTGCAAATGTTCCGAGGCTGGGCCACGTGGCTTGATCTCGACGGCTGATCATTATTAGGGTGCAGATCTCGAGGAGAGAGGTGCAAGTCCCAAGAAAACGCTATCTTGTCGTTTTGTGGACGCGTGGCTTAATCAGATCCGTTCATCACACTCTAGCACACATTTTGAGACGATCTGACAGGTGGTTTCGCCTCGGAAGGTTTTTTCGCCATATACGAGGGTCGGTGCCTTGTCCGCTCGGCTCGACGGTCATGGGGGTAGTTAGCGAGCCGTGGTCCTGACTTCTACTTCTTTCGTACCGGTTCGACTCAGTGGCCCGGCAGAATTGCAAATGTTCCGAGGCTGGGTCACGTGGCTTGATCTCGACGGCTGATCATTATTAGGGTGCGGATCTCGAGGAGAGAGGCGCAAGTCCCAAGAAAACGCTATCTTGTCATTTTGTGGACACGTGGCTTAATCAGATCCGTTCATCACACTCTAGCACACATTTTGAGACGATCTGACAGTGGTTTCGCCTCGGAAGGTTTTTTCGCCATATACGAGGGTCGGTGCCTCGTTCGCTCGGCTCGACGGTCATGGGGGTAGTTAGCGAGCCGTGGTCCTGACTTCTACTTCTTTCGTACCGGTTCGACTCAGTGGCCCGGCAGAATTGAAAATGTTCCGAGGCTGGGCCATGTGGCTTGATCTCGACGGCTGATCATTATTAGGGTGCGGATCTCGAGGAGAGAGGCGCAAGTCCCAAGAAAAAGCTATCTTGTCGTTTTGTGGACACGTGGCTTAATCAGATCCGTTCATCACACTCTAGCACACATTTTGAGACGATCTGACGGTGGTTTTGCCTCGGAAGGTTTTTTCGCCATATACGAGGGTCGGTGCCTCGTCCGCTCGGCTCGACGGTCATGGGGGCAGTTCAGAAAGGCCATCTACCTCCGGCCCTGCTTGAGGACGAGCCGGTGAAGTAAAGTCGAGCCATAGGACCCCGACCATCGTTAGGTTAGTTCAACGGTTGTGGCAACAATTCTGAATGGCGAACTACTTCTAGCTCCCTTAGAAACGAACTTGCGAAGTAGAATCGAGCCAAGTGTTGGACTCCGAACCATTCAACGGCTATGGGAGCAATTCTGAACGGCGATCTACTTCTGGCTCGCCTATGGGCGAGCCGGGAAAGTAAAGTCGAGCCGAGTGTTGGACTCCGAACCATCGTTAGATTAGTTCAACGGTTGTGGGAGCAATTCCGAATGGCGAACTACTTCTAGTTCGCTTAGGAGCGAACTTGCGAAGTAGAATCGAGCCAAGTGTTGGACTCCGAACCATTCAACGGCTGTGGGAGCAATTCCGAACGGCGATCTACTTCTGGCTCGCCTATGGGCGAGCCGGGAAAGTAAAGTCGAGCCGAGTGTTGGATTCCGAACCATCGTTAGATTAGTTCAATGGCTGTGGGAGCAATTCCGAATGGTGAACTACTTCTAGCTCGCTTAGAAGCGAGCTTGCAAAGTAGGATCGAGCCAAGTGTTGGACTCCGAACCATCGGTGTAGTTCAATGGCTGTGGGAGCAATTCCGAATGGCGATCTACTCCTGGTTAGCCTATGGGCGAACCGAGGAAGTAAAGTCGAGCCTGAGTTTTGGACTTCGAACCATCGTTAGATTGAAGAGTTAAAAGCAGAGAGATGTAAACATTAGCAAAAATATGAAAAAACTTTATTTATTAATATCTAATGATCGGCTGCTTCTAAAGTTGCTAGCCGTTATTACAAGGAAAAAATGAAAGAAAATCGCTACAAGTAACAGGAAAGGAACGGTTCGACATCTCGAATTACTTAGAGAGGCGTTGTTGTTCTCTCTTGGTATTTTAAGAGATGGTCGGCATTCCAAGTCCTGGGGATCTCCCTGCCTTCGAGGTCTTCTAGCTTGTATGTGCCGGGGCGGATTACTTTAGAAATCTTGTAAGGTCCCTCCCAGTTTGGGGCCAATTTGCTTTTCTGATTAGGGAACGAGATGGCCAACTTTCCGAGGACTAGGTCCCCTTCTTTGAGGTCCATTGGGCGGACTCTTTTGTTGTATGCTAGCTCGATCCTTCTTCGGTAAGTTTGCTGGCGTATGGCAGCTCTCTCTCGGATTTCGTCTATCAGATCTAGACTTGCTCTGAGCTCTCTAGCGTTCTGCTCTTCTTCATAAGCTATCAGACGAGGAGAGGGTAACCCGACTTCTAGGGGGATGATGGCCTCGGACCCGTAGGTGAGATTGAACGGGCTCTTGCCTGTTGGGGTCCGCTTTGTGGTGCGGTAGTTCTAGAGCACGTTGGGCAGCTGATCGACCCACAAGCCTTTGGAGCACTTGTCTAACCTCTTCTTAATGCCCGAAAGGATCTGTCGGTTGGCATTTTCGGCCTGGCCGTTCGACTGAGGATGGGAGACGGAGGAGAACCGGTGTTGTATGGTGAGGTCTTCACATAAAGATCGGAAGGCAGCCCCCGTGAATTGCGTTCCATTGTCCGTAATTAGGACCTTGGGGACACCGAATCGGTAGATCACGCTCTTCCAGAAGAATTGAACGACCTTGTTTTCGGTGATCGTGGCCAGGGGCTCGGCCTCTATCCATTTCGAGAAATAGTCGACTGCCACGACTAGGAACTTAAGCTGTCCGGGGGCTGGCAGAAATGGTCCTAGTAAATCCATCCCCCACATTGCGAAGGGGATCGGACTTGATAGGGAGGTGAGTGGTGCTTGTGGAAGGCATCGGATGTCGGAGTGCTTCTGACAGGAGCTGCATTGCCGAACGTGTCGTTCGGCGTCCCGTAGTAGAGTGGGCCAGAAATACCCGTAGTTCAACACTTTGCGCGCCAGGGTTCTGGAACCAGAATGGGCCCCGCCGATGCCCTCATGAAGCTCTTGTAGGGCGTAGTCGGCTTGCCCGGGGGAGAGGCACCTCAGGTAGGGCCGTCCGTCCACCTAGGGTAAAGGAGCGTTTATATAGGATGCCTCCCATTAGTGTGTAACGCTCAGCTCGGGTTCTTACTCTTCATGCTTCCTTCAGATCCTCGAGAAGGAGTCCGTCCCTTAAGAATTCGACGAGGGGTTTCATCCAATTGTCTTCGAGGAGGACAGGCAATGTTTCAACGGAGTCAAGTGTTTCGTCCTCAATGCTCGGCTTCAGGAGGACTTCTATCAACACAGTCTGTTCGAGGCCTTGAAGAGAAGAGGAGGCTAATTTGGATAGGGCGTCGGCCTGAGCATTTTCTTCTCGGGGGATCCTTTGGATGAGGGTCTCTTCAAACCGTGCCATAAGGCTTTTGACTTTAGCCAAGTATTTAACCATCCTGTCATCGCGGGCTTCATACTCGCCGAGGACCTGATTGACGACTAGCTGGGAGTCACTAAAGATTCGGAGGCGTTGCACCCCTGCATTTCGGGCCATTCCAAGGCCGGCTATGAGCGCCTCGTATTCAGCTTCGTTGTTCGCGGCTTTGAAGTTTATACGGAGGGAGTACTGGAGGATAAAGTCATCTGGGCCTGCCAGGATGACCCCTGCCCCGCTCCCTCATTGCAAGAGGATCCGTCAACATAAACCGACCAGACGGGTGGTCCCTTCACTGTTTGGCTGGATTCGGGGATAGTACTCTCAACTATGAATTCGGCTAGCGCCTGAGCCTTGATCGCGGTCCGAGGCTGATAAGTTATATCGTGCTGGCTGAGCTCGATAGACCATTTCATAAGGCGACCCGAAGTCTCGGGCTTGTGAAGAACCTGCTTCAGCGGCTGGTCGGTAAGAACGACCACCGAATGGGACTGAAAGTACGGGCGAAGCTTTCTCGCGGCCATTACCAGGGCATAAGCCATCTTTTCTATCTTTGGGTATCGGAGCTCGGCATCCCGAAGCACTTTGCTGACGTAGTAAATGGGCTTCTGAGCCCGATCTTCTTCCCTCACTAAAACTGCACTGAGGGTCTGCTCGGAGGCTGCCAAGTAGAGGTAGAGGGGTTCACCAGGGATCGGTTTGCTGAGGAGAGGGGGATTGACGAGGTAAGTCTTGAGCTGGTCGAAGGACTCCTGTTGCTGCTGGCCCCATTCGAATCCTTTAGCCCCCCTGAGGGCCTTGAAGAAGAGGAGGCATTTTTCCCCGGACTTTGAGAGAAAGCGCCCTATGGCGGCGAGGCGGCCTGTTAATCTCTGAACTTCTTTAACATTTCTAGGAGGGGCCATGTCTAATATGGCCTTGATTTTCTCCGGGTTTGCTTCAATTCCTCGTTGGCTAACCATGAAGCCGAGGAACTTCCCTGATGAGACACCGAACGCACACTTGTTCGGGTTGAGTCTCATATTGTGCTTTCTCAAAACGTCAAACGCCTCTTGGAGGTCGGTCACATGATCAATGCCTCAGACGCTTTTCACAAGCATGTCGTCAACGTACACCTCCATATTCCGGCCGATCTGGGCCTGGAAAACCTTATTGACGAGGCGTTGGTATGTTGCACCTGCATTCTTGAGGCCGAACGGCATGACTCTTTAGCAATAGAGGCCTTGGTCGGTCACAAACGACGTCTTTGGAATATCTGGGGGGAACATCCGGATCTGATTGTAGCCTGAAAAGGCATCCATGAAGCTGAGGAGCTCATGTCCCGAGGTTGCATCGATCAGGGTGTCAATGCTCTGAAGAGGGAATGGATCCTTGGGGCAAGCCTTGTTGAGGTCGGTAAAATCAATGCAAATCCTCCAAGTCCCATTGGACTTCTTCACCATCACTACATTCGACAACCACTCAGGATAGTTCACCTCCTGTATGAACCTGTGCCTTCAAGAGCTTGTCTACCTCCTCTTTAATAGCGAGCTGACGCTCGGGGGCGAACTTGCGCCTCTTCTGCTGAACCGGTTTGGACCCTGGATCAATGCTCAGGTGGTGGACTAAGAGCTCTTCAGAGATACCGGGCATATCTGCAGCTGACCAAGCGAAGAGGTCTTGGTTCTTTCGGATGCATTGTACAATGTCTGAGTATAGGACGGACGGGAGGGTCTTGCTAACAAAGAACTTGCGGGCCGGCTCCTGCTCAGAGAAGAGTACTTCCTCCAATTCGTCCACCGGCTCGGAGGTCGGCCGAGCAATGTCTTGAGGGATTTCCAGAGTTTCTAAGGAGAGGACGGGTCCGAGGGTGGAGGTCATGTATCACTTTCTGGCCGTTTCCTGATTGCCCATTACTTCCCCGACCCCGGACCGGGTGGGAAATTTCATCTTAAGATGGTATGCTGAGGGGACGGCTTCCAGAGCTGCAAGGCCGGGCCGACCCAATATGACGTTGTAGGCGGCAGGGACATCCACCACCATGAAGTCCATTGGCTCCGTTCGGGTGGTAGGAGTTTGGCCGGCGGTTACATCGAGGGTGATCACCCCTTCAATAGTCACCGGCACTCCCGTGAACCCATGGAGAGTGTAGCCGGCGGGCTTGAGTCTATCTCGGGAGAGCTTTAGGCCTCTAAAAGCGGCGAGGAAGAGGATGTTGACGGAGTTGCCGTTGTCTACTAAGATCCTCTCCACTTTGAAGTTCGCCATGTGGAGACTGATGACGAGTGCGTCACAATGAGGGGTGCGGACACCTTCAAGATCTTCGTCGGAGAATGTGACGGGCACTCCGAGGCCTTTGGGAGGAGGGGTGGTTCGAACCGAGTTGACTTCTCTTATAAATGCCTTCCGAGAAGAGTTTGAGGAGCCCCCATTGGACCCCCATGAATGAGGTGGAGGACTCGCTCTTCCTCGAAGTCAGGCATCTCTTCTCGTTCCGGACGCTTGTTAGCCTTCCGAGGCAGGGGAGGAAGTTCGGCTCGGTCCTTTCTTACAAACCTGGCCAGCTGCCCCCTCTGGATAAGGGCTTCGATCTCATTCTTTAAGGCACGAAAATCGTTGGTGTCATGCCCATGGTCCCGGTGATAACGGCACCATTTCTCTTTATCTCTTTTCTTAGCGGGGGTGTTCATCCTCGGAGCAGGAGGTATGATCCCTTCCTTTTCGACTTCCATCAGAATAGTTGAGACGTTAGTGGTGAGGGAAGTGAACTTCTCGAATCTGGGGGGAGGTCGGCGCTGGCCGGCATTATTCCTTCTGGAGCTTCTTGGCTCCTTCCTCTTCTGTTCCCTTTCTCTTGAACCCGGAGGAAGACCCCTCCCAGTTGGGTCGCTGCTCAGCCTCTTCGGCCCGAATGTACTTTTCACTGCGAAGGAGGTCGGAAAATTTCTGTGGAGGCTTCTTGGCGAGGGAGGAGCGGAGGTTGGAATTGAGGACATTAGATTGAAATGCTGCCGCAGCGACCGACTGGTCGAGGGATGCTATGGACCTGGCTTTGGCTGTGAACCTCTTCACAGTCTCTCAATTTCTCCCCCTTCTTCTGGTGGAGGTGCAATAGGGAGATGCTGGTCTTCTCAGCCCTACGGCTGCTTACGAAATGGGTGACGAAAAGGGTCTCGAACTGTTCAAAGGAGAATATTGAGGAGGGGGCAAGGCGAGAGTACCATTCTCGAGCTGGGCCCTTGAGAGTTGCGGGGAAGGTTTTGCAGAGGAGGGCATCGGAAGCTTGATGGAGGATCATCAAGGTCTTAAAGCTTTTGATGTGGTCAACTGGGTCAGTCTCCCCGGTGTAAGTCTCAAATTGGGGAGGTTTGAAGCCGAACGGCACAGGTGCATCCACAATGGTTCGGGAGAAAGGGGGTCGGCTAGGACGTAGGGTCCTCCCCTTAAGCTCTTTTTCTCGGTCTATCTGACCCAGGCACCTCTCTACCTCATGAAGACGGCGGTACATGGTGTCGTCCCTCCGACGATAATCAACCGAGCATCTAGACTCGTCTTCGTATGAGGGAGAGCGAGGGCTACGGCGATGGTAACTTCGGGAGCGACGAGGACTTGGGGTGCACCGGGAGTTGGTAGAAGCAGGACGAGGAGATGGGGACCGTCGGCAAGGGCTGCGGACCGGGGGAGGAGATGGAATCTTGGGCACGTTGGTGTTGGGACGGAGATTGAGAGCTTGCAGGACGGTCGCTTGGAACTGCTGGAACTCGGGTGATGGGTGCCTCATCGTTCCTGGGCTGTTGCCAACCTGCAGGGGAGTGCGGCCTTCTTCGGTAGTGCTCGGGGGATTCTTTCCGACCCCTTCGGTTAGGTGACCTTCTATATTCCCGGTGGCGAGGGGACCGCTCGTCCGGATGGTGTTGGCGGGAGGTTCCCTCTCGGGCCCGCTTTTCATCCAGATGGCGGCGGAGGTCATCATCTTTCTGGCGGTTGAGGGCGGTATTATGGCGACCAGAGGCTCGGGGATGATGGGAGGCCATAGAGTCCGTAGAGGCGTTGTGGATGGAGACGTGTTCTTGGTGAAGAGGCTATTTTTGAGGGTTAGGACCCTTTGGAGGTGGCTGATTTAGAGGAGGAAGGTCCTGTTGGAGCGGGTCTTCCGCTGGAGGAGGAAGTTTCCCTTGCTGTTGGGTAGGCTGGATGGGAACTTCTTGCTGATGATCGGGGTTGGGTCCTCTGTTAGACCCTCTTGATCTGACTTTCCTAGGAGGCATGGCTGGAGAAGATCTGTTCACCGGGAAGATGAGAGGTTTCTATTCGTTAGTTTCCCACAGACGGCGCCAATCTGTTGCCGCTAAATTTGGTGTGGGGGCAAACAGATAGTATTTGTGGATTCTTAGGGAAACTGAATAGTAAACCTGTATACCTGTTCCGTCAGGGTTTGATCGTCGTTCCCGCCGTACACCTGCAAAAAGTGCGAGACACCGGGGTTGTTCCCGGCGACGCACCCTCCGACGCTCAAGTCAGTAATCAAAGAGATTATGAAAGAGCACAAAAACTGGAGAAAGATTGATTACCCCGTAATGGAAATGGATGGGGGGTATTTATAGGCGTCTCAGGGAACATATTAGGCATGTAATTCCTGTGTATAGATAAGGAATGTAATCCCTAATCCCCAGTGAAAGGATAGATATGAATCAGGGCCGCTGATTAATATTAATCAGAAACCCTAATTCTATCCTGTTGGACCGGGTTTATTGCGGGTTGAAACCCGCACCCAGTTGAGGTGGATTCGTTCGCGGGTTAACGGTTCTTTGGGGAGGAGAACGAGTTCCCGCTTCAGATCTGTTAGCAAGTGAAATTACCGTTTTACCCCTGGGCTTCAGGATTCGTGCCCAATTTGGACGGTCTCGATTAAACCCCCATTTTTAGCCACATCAAGCCTCATTTAAACTATTCGAGTTATAATTGATTTAGTCTATAAACTATATTATTTTGTGATCCAATGATATAACATGGCATTGCCGAATATATTGAGAATATAGGAGGAGATTGTTGGATATATATGTATATTCTCAATATAATAGAATATTATTGTGTATAATGTTCTATGGGGGCAACACGTGCTTTGCACGTGTTGTATGCTAATTGTTGGACCAGGTTGACTAGGGCTTAAAGCCCAGTACCCTAAACCCAGTTTAATCTCATATAAATGCTGGTCTAGAGGTAGTGCCCTTGTGATATTTCAATTACTGATAAGCAAATTATAATATCTTAAGTGGCTATGAGATATAAATTCTAATCCTAATTACTCATCTTGATCTAACAGTTTCTTTATATAGTTCATGCGATTAACGGTAAATTTGTTTGATCTAAGCTTATGTTTACTATGTACATGTTTTGCTTTGTTTATAGGAAATATTTGATTTGAGTTATTTCTTTACAACTGAATGTATTGTTTCTAAATTTTATGAACCTCTAAGTAATTATATACTCTGCAGGTAGGGTTTTGATGAAGATGCCAAATTATATCTGAAATGGAATTTATTAATTTGGTTCCTTAAAAAATAAAACTCTTATCTTACCCTTTTTCCAATTAAAAAGAGTAACCTCTGATATTAAGAAATATGGTTGAGGACCACACTTCAAAAATATATGTATATTTCTTGGCAAAGCTACGTGCTTTACTGAACAAAACAGTTTGAGTGAATCATAAGATATTTCAATGTTCTCCTATTTTCTCACTAGTTTTACAATATATTTTTTTGTAGCTTTAAAAAAGAACACCAAACTACTTGGGTGGTACATAGCCCACCCAAGTAGCTTTAAAAAAGAACACCTGGAACGCCAATCTATTTTTCAATAGTTTGTCACGAAATGAACGATGCGTGGTATATAGCTATTGTGATAACTACTTGGGTGTTATGGCTAGACAAAAATAATTTTATTTTCGTACTTCATGTAATATTATTTCTGCTAAGCTTACTCATATCATGCATCTTATTCTTTCTGGGCCACAGCTGCTGCCACAGAAGCAAGAGGGATGATTGCCAGAGTCTTCCGAGTGAAGGAATTTGATGATGAGGAGGTCGAGTTTGGACCTGACACTGGACTGAGGGGTAGGCGCCCTTCATACTCACATGGATCATGATACATCGGATTTCCACAGGCTGCAACTAACTCTACTTTGTATTTTGTTTCGATCTACTGTACTTTTGGTAGTATTTTGTATGTATGGTTAGACCCACCCGCCAGGGTTTTGTTGGGGGGCTATGTTTTATTTTCTGCATTGTACTTTTGTATCTCTCCCTGTACGCCGGGGTTGTTTTATTAATTCTTTATTAATGAAACAGGGTGGCGTTATTCCACCTTTAACCTTACAAAAAAAAAAAAACACCAAACTCATATTGTAGATTGCCTTTTGGAAACTCTTGACTTGCCATGTTTGATTTGGAGGTTCTTAGTTATGTGTAATATAACGACATTAATCTCAGATATCATGATGATGTATACAGGGTCGGCCCTGAGTTTCCAGGGGTCCGAGGCAAACTCCTTAAATGGGCTCAATATATATATATATATATATATATATATATATATATAGGGAAAGGATCGGTTGAGCACTCCTCTAGTGCTCACCGCGTGAACACTAGGCCTTTGGGCGTTCATATCGAAAATTCGAACCGTTCACAATGATCTACACATCTAAATTAGTCTAAATATGTAAAATCAAATCATTTGAAATTCATTTGCCCATCCATCATGTGACTATAAAAACAATGATTTTCAGCTATACAATTTTGTAACACTTCAATGAATGGGCAAATAAATTTCAAATGATTTGATTTTACATATTTAGACTAATTTAGATGTGTAGATCAATGTGAACGGTTCAGATTTTCGATATGAACGCCCGAAGGCCTAGTGTTCACGCGGTGAGCACTAGAGGAGTGCTCAACCGATCCTTTCCCTATATATATATATATATATATATATATATACATATTTGCACATATATATATATATATATATATATACATATTTGCACATATATATCATTGAATAATAAGTTTACTCATAAGCATCATACAGATATGAAAAATTCAATTCAAGTCTTCAAGGCTAAACCCAAATAATTATTAAAAAATAATTTAAAGTCTCAAATAATTATTTTTGGGCCTTTTAATAACAGTATTTTTTTACACCCAAAATACGTGCTTATATTTGAATTTTGCAAGGACAGTATAAATTTGGGATTCCTAAAATCGTAAAAATGCCGAGAGCCTGAGGCAGTCCCCTCACCCTCCTCAAGGGTGGGGCCGGCCCTGAATGTATACTATTTCGAAAGCAATTTTGGCCTTCTACTGAAAAGAGGCAGAAGCGATTGAGGTTCAGTTTGATTGATCTCTGTCAAAATTAATTAAGTCAATTTCTACATTAGGCTTTTGAGTATAGAGGAAGGATACCTCAGTAAGACTGTTTGTAAACGTGAAAAAGAAAGAAAAAAAAAAAAAAAAAAAAAAAAAAAGGCCATTTATGTGTGATTATTTTGAGTCAATTGTGTGTAATTGTTAGCCACTCACATGCGACAAAAGATTACAAGTGTGATACATATTTGTTGCGTAACATATGTACACTTCTTAAATCTTCAATGAGCAAAGTAGAAATTACAAAGTCTAAAAGCCGTAGCTCATAAAGTATGAACTTCCCCCAGCGCTTTGTAGGATGTCCTAGGTTTGAACTTCCCATATCCAACAGCTTGAAGATTTTCTTTTTACGATTTTTTTTTAAAAAATAGTATGATGAAATGCTTATTAATTTGCAAAAATTAGCCAGACATTGGTTTTTGTGTGTGTGCATGGCCAGAATAGGACATTAGTTGATAAGATAATACAAGGAATGAAAACCTGATTTAAACTTAACTCTAAGCAGAGAATTTTTAAAAATATTAAAAGATTGTTATCAACCTGTAATGAATCAAGTTAGAAATTAAAACAGTTAATCACTTCGATTGATTTTTAAGAATTGAATTAAATTTAGCAAGCTCAATTAACGATTCAGTTCTAACAATAAAAAATTAAGCGTTCTTAGCAAGTAAGAGATGCAATAATGATTTGTACTCTAATTGGCAAGTAGAAGTACACACTCTCAATATTTGATATGTGGACGACAGATAAATCAAATAATATTATAGAGATGATAAAATAATAACAAAAATATTTGAGAAGATGAAAGAGTTTACCGGGGTTGCAGGTTGTTTGTAATTGCAGAAGAGGAGCAGCGGGGCTGCAGGATGCGGCTGCAAGGCTTCGACGGTCGACTGTGTCGACAACGACGGTTGACGGCAATGGTCGTCGGCAATGGAGGGTAGCGGCGAAGGTAGCAGTCGACGGAAGGGGCGATTGGGTTGATGCAGGCGTGGGTTGTCGAAGGTGGAAGCGAGAACAGCGGTGAAGGAGTGCGACCCGGGGGGGGGGGGGGGGGGGGCACTGCGGTTGCATTGGCGCTAGTGCTGCTCGGGGTCACGAGGAGGAGTGCGGCGGGCTGGAAAGATGGAGGAGGGGAGCGGTCGACGGAGGTGGGTGATGGGTTTCGACAACGGCGATGGTGAATGTTGCCGCTAATTTCGGTGTGGGGGCAAACAGATGAATTTGTGAGTTCTTGGGGAAACTGAATAGGAGAACCTGTATACCTGTTCCGTCGAACTCTGATCGTTGCTCCCGCCGTAGACCTGCAAAAAGTGCGAGACACCGGGGTTGTTCCCGGCGACGCACCCTCCGACGCTCAAGTCAGTAACCAGAATTGATTATGAAAGAGCGTTTAACTAGAGAAAGATTGATTACCTCTTAATGGAGATGGGTGAGGGGTATTTATAGGCGTCTTAGGGACTGGTTTTAGGAATGTAATCCCCGTGATTAGATAAGGAATATTCTCCGTAATCAGATAAGGCATGTAATCTGATAAGGTATATCCCCTATAATCAGTTAAGGAATTTAATCCCTAATCCCCAGTGAAAAGATAGCTGTGAATCATGGCCGTTGATTTAGATCTAATCAGGGACCTTGATTGTATCTTGTCGGATCGGGTTGATAGCGGGTTGGAACCCGTGCCCAGTTGAGATGGGTCTGTTTGTTGTGTGAAATTACCATCTTGCCCCTGAGCTGTAGGATTCGTGTCCCATTTGGACGGTCTCGATTGAACCCCTGTTTTTGGCCACATCACGAGCCCCCCACTCCTAAAGGCTGAGGTTGATCAGTCTTTGAGGAGTAGTTTGACTAACTTAGTGGTCAGTGGAGCTGTATCGTAGTCTGAATGGGTGATTTTTGAATCCTGGAGCGCGGGGGTAGGTTAGTTCCTCCTTTTTGATGCCCTACGATGCTCCAAAACTGTATCGAGTTTTTATCTATTTTTCCGGATTATTTATTTAACTTTGCGATGTATTGGCTAATTGTTCGGGGGTTTTAACCGTATATTCTAGGCGATAATTGCTCGTTCGGTGGCTTAGAAATATCCCCCGAATTTTTAATTATTTCCTGGAATTTTTAGCTAATTTTCCCGAATTTTTAGCGATTTTTCGCAATTTTTTAAATAAGTAAAACGATTTAAATAAATAAAAATCAATTTTTAATACCTATTTATGGCGTGGCGTCATCTGGGCCTTCGATCAAGGCGGAGCGCGAGTTTCGGAGCGATCAGACGATCTCTGTTCCTCGGAGGGATTTTTTCCCAAAAACGAGGGTCGGCACTCCGTCACCTCGTCTCGGAGGCGTAGCGCCGCGGCTCAAGGGGTCGGCGACTCGGCTTGAAGGGTCGGTACTTCGGTTCGGAGAATCCGAGGTACGTGGCGTCATCTAGGCCGTCCATCTCCAGCGTGGATCCCCATAAAACGATATCTTGTCGTTTTGTGGACGTGGCAAGATCTGGGTCGTCCATCATGACGAGCGCGCTTTTCTACAAGATCTAACGGCTCATAAGGGTCGGAGCGTTTTTTTTCCAAAAACGAGGGTCGGTACCCCAGCATCCCGGATCGGATGCGTAGCGCCGCGGCTCAAGGGGTCGGCGACTCGATTTGAAGGGTCGGTACCTCGGTTCGGCGAATCCGAGGTGCGTGGCCTCATCTAGGCCGTCCATCTCCAGCGTGGATCCCCATTAAACGCTATCTTGTCGTTTTGTGGACGTGGCAAGATCTGGGTCGTCCATCATGACGAGCGCACTTTTCTACAAGATCTGATGGCTCATGAGGGTCGGAGCGTTTTTTTGCCAAAAACGAGGGTCGGTACCCCAGCATCCCGGCTCGGATGCGTAGCGCCGCGGCTCAAGGGGTCGGCGACTCGATTTGAAGGGTCGGTACCTCGGTTCGGCGAATCCGAGGTGCGTGGCCTCATCTAGGCCGTCCATCTCCAGCGTGGATCCCCATTAAACGCTATCTCGTCGTTTTGTGGACGTGGCAAGATCTGGGTCGTCCATCATGACGAGCGCGCTTTTCTACAAGATCTGACGGCTCATGAGGGTCGGAGCGTTTTTTTGCCAAAAACGAGGGTCGGTACCCCAGCATCCCGGCTCGGATGCGTAGCGCCGCGGCTCAAGGGGTCGGCGACTCGATTTGAAGGATCGGTACCTCGGTTTGCATTCCTCCGCGCCATTTTGCCGGGGGCTGAGTTGAGAGTTTTTTGGGCAAACTCGGTAGCTCGGTTACTGAGCCTTTCGTTCGATAGTTCGGCTCGTTAGACCGGTGGCCGAGTCGCTGCTTGCGTTTTTGAGGGTTCCGCCATTCCGTGTTAAGTAGCTCGGTTGCTCGGCTGAGCTGTTCGGTAGCTCGGCCGACCAAGCCGACGGCAGGCAGTTCGGAAGGTCTGCGTGGACGGATCTGGGCCGTTCATCTTGGCACGCATCACGAGGATGGGGTTCAGATCACGAAAAAATGCTATCTTGTCGTTTTGTGGGCGTGGCGCAATCTGAACCGTCCATCGAATTCTGACGCGAATTTCGGAGAGATCCGACGGCGACTTTGCCTCGGGAGGATTTTTTGCCCAAAACGAGGGTCGGTATCTCGTCACCTCGGTTTGCATTCCTCCGCGCCGTTTCCCGGGGAACGAGTTGATTGTTTTTGGGTCAACTCGGTAGCTCGGTTACTGAGCCTTTCGTTCGATAGCTCGGCTCGTTAGACCGGTGGCCGAGTCGTTACTTGTGTTTTTGAGGAGTTCCTCCATCTCTCGTACCGTCGCCCCCTTCTCAATGGGCGTTTTGGCTTCTTAGTGGGCCTTTGGGATTCCCAAGGAGGCCCGTTACCACTTGGGGTTATAAGTTACCATTTCTTCACCCCTGAGCTCATTTCTCACTTTTCACTCCACGATTTTACTTTTGTTCTCTAAGTCTTCTGCTAGCGGCGCTCTTGCTCCACGGTGTTGACGTTAGCTGTCGCGTGGGCCAGGCGATTTCCGGCGAGCATTTTCCGACCGTGGACGTCACTTCAAAGGTTAGTTTGCTTTTGCCTTTGCTTTTTCAAGAGATGTCAAGGGTTAGCTCGGGGAGTGGTACCTCGTCCTCGGGCGATGATAGCGCCGGGGAGAGGAGTAGGGCGGAAGCTCGAAGAAAGAGGAAACAGACGGCCGAACCGTTGGTTAGCGAGTCGAGGGTCGGGAAGAAGAGGAGGACGGGGGAGACCTCGCCCCCAATAGTGGGGGTGATTGTGGAGAACCCGAAGCGAGCCCCCGAGATGGGACAATATCCTTCTGTCCTGTCCGGGCATTCGGGAGTCAGGCAGTACGAGGGCGATCTTCTGGAGAAAGCGATCTACGGGAAGTCGAAGATCGTCGAGGAGCCTAGCCCGTTCCTTCACTCCGAAGCCGACGAGCTCACTTCGTCGTTGTCTGAGAAGGATCTTCTCCGGATCAGGAAGGCATTCGCTATCCCGTCGGAGTACAAGCTGATGGTCGCTGGCCCCGGGATGCGAGCAAACTCTAAGTTACCGTCGTCGGACATGTGCATGTTTGACGTCGACTCCTTGAACGCGGGACTGCATTTTCCGCTGCACCCTTTCGTACTCCAGATCCTCGGCTGGTATTGTCTCGCCCCCACTCAATTCAGTCCGAACACTTGGCATCATGTGAACGCATTCTTGCTTCAGTGCCACCGAGCCGAGGTAGCGCCGGACTTATCAGTTTTCTGGGGCCTGTATCGGATAAACAGGCAACACCAGACGGAGTATCGGTACTACTTGGGGCCGAGGAGAGGCGTTAAGATTGTAGAGAATCCCGACTCACTTAAGGGTTGGAGGGAGAAGTATTTTATCATAAGGGGTGAAGTGATTCGGCATATTCCGTCCCGGTGGAAGGTGGAGGTGCCGAAATTTGTGCGAAGCGACCCCGCACTATCTGAGGCCGAGGAGGATGTAGCGAGGAGGATCACGACCCTTCCGGTACTGAGTTGGAGGGAGTTGACCGAAGAGGTGTTGTTCGGGTCCGGACTAAGCCCCATCGACCCGAGTACGCTCTTGACATCTCATTCATTTTTTTTCTAAGTCTTCAATTCGTCTGTCTTGATTCGTTTTCTTTTTTTCGTTGATGCAGAGTCGATGAAGATTGACTTTAAAGCTATGATGGCCGATAGGTCCAAGCTGACCGGGACCAAAACGAGGAAGAGGGCGGCCGAGGGTGCGTCTTCGGGTGCGCAGCCCGTGGTCGCTACTAACGTTACCCTGCCTCCCCCGGCTACCGAGGTGCCTTCGGAGGTTGTGGTGGTGGAGGGGACCTCGGCCCCTGTCGCCCCGTCTGCGAACGAGGGTGTCTTTGATGTCAATGCGGCGCTGGCGCTCGAGTTTCCCCCGTTGACTAAGGACGCCGAGGAAATCCTGACCGAGCAGCACAAGCAGTTATTTGTGCCGAACTGGCGGGTGAAGAATCATGATGGTTTCCTCGGCAACTCGCAGATGTCAATGCAGGTCGTCAAGCACTTGGCGACCCCGAAGGATAAGGCCGCGCTGAAAGCAGGAAGGGTCGGCGACGACACTTATGAAGTCGCCCGGGGGCTTGTTTCGGTAAGTGTTCGCAAATTTCTTCAAGTTTGTTACTCGGTTTGTACTTCGTACTTATCGTTGTCTTCGTAGGCCACCGTTCACTTCGGCCATCTCATCGAGGCGTTCGCCGAGCAGGAGAAGGAGCTGAAGTCCGCCAGCGAGAAAGACAGGCTGGTGAAGGTCAGGGCGGTCAAGGATCTCGAGGCCGAGCAGAGGCGAGCCGAGGCCCTGGACGTTCGGGTGGCCGACCTTACTGCCGACCTGAAGAAAGCAAAGGAGAGCCTTGCAGCGGAGTCCGCCAAAGCCGCCAAGGCCACCGAAGAGCTTGCTGCGGCGGTGAAGTCCTTGGCCGACGAGAAGGCGGAGAGGGAAGCGCAGGCCGCGAGGATCAGGGCAGAGGTTGAAGCCGAGGTCGAGGCTGAGGCGAAGAAACATATGGCTGAGAACATGGAGCAATCCTATCAGACGGCCCTGGACCACGTTCAGGCTCGCGTCCCCGGCTTCGAGCGAGTTGGCTATCGACTGTGGCCGGAGTCGCCCGTAGACGATGAGGAGGGAGATGATGAGGACGAGGCCGAAGGCGAAGACGGGAGGGGGTGAGGACGAACCGGCTAAGGGAGAGATCGAGGGGCCGTCCGTCGATGCGTCCGGGGTCGGAGCGGAGACGCAGGTGGACCCTTGATTCTTTCGTTAAACTTTTTGTAGTTTTTGTTTTGCTTTCTCTTCCGAACTTTGTAACGCCTTTTGCGGACTGGCCACCGCTTCTTGATGAATGAAAGAACGTTTTGTCTTTGAAATTTTGTCTAAGTGTTTGGTTCGGTCGTAGGATAGGCCCCCGTCACGGCGATGGCTCGGCGGCAAGTAGAGCTGTTTCATTTGTCTCTCGTGGAACGCCTCGAGGGCGAGATAGAACTGACGAGGAGGACACTGTACGATGTGGAGAAGAAGAACGGAGAGCTGTTGGCCGAAATGTACCACTTGCGGATAGCCGAAGCCGAGCTATTCGATAAGGAGGAAGAATTGGCTTCGGTTTTGGCCGAACGAGATGAGCTCGTGAAGAAGGTCGAGCATTTGCAAAGGGTGACAGTCGACAAGAGTATCGAGGTGACCCATCTGCGCCGTGTCATATCCGACAGCGCCGAGTACCCCGGTTCGGCGAAGCTTCCTCGATTCAAAATTGTCGTGAGGGACGAGGCGCTGAAGGACCGGATCGTCGAACTGGAGGAGGAGGTTGCTCGGCTCAAGCCTCAGCCGGTGAGGGCTAACGTCCGGAGCACCTCGTGTACTCGCGAAGAGATTGAGCGAGGGATCACGTTCTATCAAGCGGCGACCCGGACTCCTATCATAGGTAGGTCAGCCGCCGACGCACAAAGCGGTGTGGCGGTGTCTTCAAGCGGTGCTTCGGTCGGGGCGACTGTGAGGATCAGCGGTGAGGGGGCGTCCCGGTTCGTCGGCCTGGAGACGAGCTCGGAGGCCAAGAAGCGCCGACCCAAAGTGTCGTTGAACCGGAGTGTCCCCCTACCTCGGAGGAATTGAGCGGGTCATGCCTTCTGATATTTTCGCTGAACTCGTTGTTGTAATCTTTTTGTAATCTCGTCCAAGTTATTAATAAAATTGGGGTTGATTTATCCGAAGTGTCCTCTACTGGCTGTTTATCGAGTCTTTTGTCGCAGCTCTGATTCCGTTGCTCGGCTTTTGGTGCCGATCGACGTGGGGTGTTCATAGCCGTTGAATGGTGGCACGAATCCAGAGGCAGGCCCAAGTCCCAAGAAAACGTTATCTTGTCGTTTTGTGGGCACGTGGCACAACTGGATCCACTCACCACGCTCTGGCACACAATTTGAGAGTATCTAACGGCGAGTTGCCTTCGGGATGATTTTTTGCCAAAAACGAGGGTCGGTACCTCGTTAGTTCGGCACAATTTGTGATCGAGACGAATTCCCAACCATTGTGTTGCTCTGACTCTGTTGCTCGGCTCTTGGTGCCGATCGACGTGGGGTGTCCATAGCCGTTGGATGGTGGCTCGAATCCAGAGGCAGGCCCAAGTCCCAAGAAAACGTTATCTTGTCGTTTTGCGGGCACGTGGCACAACTGGATCCACTCATCACGCTCTGGCACACAATTTGAGAGGATCTAACGGCGAGTTGCCTTCGGGATGATTTTTTGCCAAAAACGAGGGTCGGTACCTCGTTAGTTCGGCACAATTTATGGTCGAGACGAATTCCTGACCATCGTAAAGTTATTTTAAGAGATGCAGGAGCAGTTTCGAATGGCGAGCTACTTCTAGTCCGCTTAGGAGCGGACTTGCGAAGCAAAATCGAGCCAAGTGTTGGACTCCGATCCATTCAACGGCTGCAGGAGCAATTTCGAACGGCGATCTACCCCCGGCCCGTCTGAAGACGAGCCGAGGAGGAAGAGTCGAGCCGAGTGCTGGACTCCGAACCATTGTGTGGTTAGTTTAAGAGATGCAGGAGCAGTTTCGAATGGCGAGCTACTTCTAGTCCGCTTAGGAGCGGACTTGCGAAGCAAAATCGAGCCAAGTGTTGGACTCCGATCCATTCAACGGCTGCAGGAGCAATTTCGAACGGCGATCTGCCCCCGGCCCGTCTGAAGACGAGCCGAGTAGGAAGAGTCGAGCCGAGTGCTGGACTCCGAACCATTGTGTGATTAGTTTAAGAGATGCAGGAGCAGTTTCGAATGGCGAGCTACTTCTAGTCCGCTTAGGAGCGGACTTGCGAAGCAAAATCGAGCCAAGTGTTGGACTCCGATCCATTCAACGGCTGCAGGAGAAATTTCGAACGGCGATCTACCCCCGGCCCGTCTGAAGACGAGCCGAGGAGGAAGAGTCGAGCCGAGTGCTAGACTCCGAACCATTGTGTGGTAAGGGAATTAGATGCGGAAGTACGCGATAATGTAAAAAACTTTATTTATTAATATCTAATGGTCGGCTGCTTCTAAAGTTGCTAGCCGTTATTACAATGAAAAAAGAACAAAGGAAAAATTACTAGTAGCAGGAGTGGTGGCCCGACATCTCGAGTTACTTAGATAGGCGGGGTTGCCTTCTCTTGGTATTTCAAAAGATGGTCGGCGTTCCAGGTCATGGGAATTTCTCTACCCTCAAGGTCTTCTAGCTTGTATGCACCGGGGCGGATCACTTTGGAGACTTTGTACGGTCCTTCCCAATTTGGGGCCAGTTTGCTCTTCTGTCCGGGGAACGAAATGGCCAGTTTTCGGAGGACCAGATCCCCTTCTTTCAGGTCGGTTGGGCGGACCCGTTTGTTGTAGGCGAGCTCGATTCTTCTTCGATAACTTTGCTGCCGTATGGCTGCCCTTTCCCGGATTTCGTCTATCAAGTCCAGGCTCGTCCTGAGCTCCCTGGCATTCTGTTCTTCTTCAAAGGCTACCAGGCGAGGAGAGGGTATCCCAACTTCTAGTGGGATGAGGGCCTCAGACCCATAGGTGAGATTGAACGGACTCTCGCCTGTTGGGGTCCGCTTCGTGGTTCGGTAGTTCCACAACACATTGGGCAGTTGATCGACCCACAATCCCTTGGAGCACTTGTCGAGTCTCTTCTTGATGCCGGAGAGGATCTGTCGGTTGGCATTCTCGGCTTGGCCATTTGACTGGGGATGAGAGACGGAGGAGAAGCGGTGCTGTATGGCTAGGTCATCACATAAGGCTCGGAAGGCAGCTCCAGCGAACTGCGTACCGTTATCTGTAACTACGACTCGGGAAACACCGAACCGGCAGATTACATTTTTCCAGAAGAATTGGACGACTCTATGCTCGGTAATTGTAGCCAGGGGCTCGGCCTCTATCCATTTCGAGAAATAGTCGACTGCCACGACTAGGAACTTCAATTGTCCGGGGGCCGGTGGAAATGGCCCAAGTAAATCCATCCCCCACATTGCAAAGGGGATCGGACTCGATAGGGAGGAGAGTGGTGCTTGTGGAAGGCGTCGGATGTCGGAATACTTCTGGCAGGAGGTGCATTGCCGAACGTGTCGTTCGGCGTCCCGTAGGAGAGTGGGCCAGTAATACCCGTAGTTTAACACTTTGCGTGCCAAGGCTCTGGAGCCGGAGTGGGCTCCGCCGATGCCCTCATGGAGCTCTTGCAGGGCGTAATCGGCTTGTCCGGGGGAGAGGCATCTTAGGTAGGGTCGACCATCCACCTGTGTGAAGGAGCGCTTATACAGAATGCCTTCGACCAGTATGTAACGCTCGGCTCGGGTCCTTATCTTTCGGGCTTCCTTCGGATCCCTTGGGAGGAGTCCGTCTCTTAAAAACTCGACGAGGGGCTTCATCCAATTATCTTCGAGGGGGAATGGCAGTGTTCCGACAGAGTTGAAAGCCTCGTCCTCTATGCTTGGCTTGAGGAGGACTTCTATCAGAACAGTTTGTTCGAGGCCTTGCAGGAATGAGGAAGCTAATTTGGACAGGGCGTCGGCCTGGGCATTTTCCTCTCTGGGGATTCTTCGGATGAGGGCCTCCTCGAAGAGCGCCATGAGGTTCTTCACTTTAGCCAAGTACTTTACCATCCTGTCATCGCGAGCTTCATATTCGCCGAGGACCTGGTTGACGACCAACTGAGAGTCGCTGAAGATCTGCAGGCGTCGCGCCCCAGCGTTTCGGGCCATCCCGAGGCCGGCTATGAGTGCCTCGTATTCGGCTTCGTTATTCGAGGCTTTAAAGCTTATCCGGAGGGAATATTGAAGGACAAAGTCGTCCGGGCCCGCAAGGATGACTCCAGCCCCGCTCCCCTCGTTGCAAGAGGATCCGTCGACATATACCGACCAGATAGGCGGTCCCTTCGTTGTCTGCTCGGGGTCGGGGATAGTTGTTTCCACTATGAATTCGGCCAGCGCCTGCGCCTTGATGGCGGTTCGAGGCTGATAAGTAATATCATGTTGGCTCAGCTCGATCGACCACTTCATGAGGCGGCCGGAAGTCTCTGGCTTGTGAAGGATCTGTTTCAACGGCTGGTCGGTAAGAACGACCACCGAATGAGACTGGAAGTATGGCCGAAGCTTTCTTGCAGCCATTATCAGGGCGTAGGCTATTTTCTCAATTTTCGGGTACCGGAGCTCGGCGTCCCGGAGCACTTTGCTGACGTAGTAAATGGGCTTCTGAGTTCTTTCTTCTTCCCTGACTAAGACCGCACTTAGCGTCTGTTCCGAGGCTGCCAAGTAGAGGTAGAGGGGTTCGCCCGGTATGGGTTTGCTGAGAAGGGGCGGATTGACGAGGTAAGCCTTAAGCTGGTCGAAGGAATCTTGTTGTGGCTGCCCCCACTCGAATCCCTTTGCCCCCCTGAGGGCTTTGAAGAACGGGAGGCACTTCTCCCCGGACTTCGACAGAAAGTGCCCTATGGCGGCTAGGCGACCAGTCAACCTTTGAACTTCCTTGACATTTCTAGGAGGGGCCATGTCCAGTATGGCCTTGATCTTTTCTGGATTCGCTTCAATTCCTCGTTGGCTAACCATGAAGCCGAGAAACTTCCCTGATGAGACGCCGAACGCACACTTGTTCGGGTTGAGTCTCATATTGTGCTTTCTTAATACATCAAACGCTTCTTGAAGGTCGGCCACATGATTAACGCCTCGGATGCTTTTCACAAGCATGTCGTCCACGTACACTTCCATGTTTCGACCGATCTGCGCCTGAAATACCTTGTTAACAAGGCGCTGGTACGTTGCCCCGGCATTCTTTAGGCCGAAAGGCATGACTCTGTAGCAGTAGAGCCCTTGGTCGGTCACAAAAGATGTCTTCGGAATATCCGAGGGGAACATCCTTATCTGATTGTAACCCGAGAAAGCGTCTATGAAGCTGAGGAGCTCGTGTCCCGAGGTTGCGTCAATCAGAGTGTCGATGCTCGGCAGAGGGAAGGGGTCTTTAGGGCAGGCCTTGTTGAGGTCAGTGAAATCAATACAGATTCTCCATGTACCGTTGGACTTTTTCACCATCACTACGTTTGACAACCACTCAGGATAATTTACTTCCTGTATGAACCGGGCCTTCAGCAATTTGTCCACTTCTTCTTTGATAGCGAGCTGACGCTCGGGAGCGAACTTGCGCCTCTTCTGCTGGACCAGTTTGGACCCCGGATCAACGCTGAGGCGGTGGACCAAGAGTTCTTCGGAGATACCGGGCATGTCTGCAGCTGTCCATGCGAAGAGGTCTTGGCTCGGATGCATTCTACAATATCCGCGTATAGTGCGGATGGGAGGGTTTTGCTGACGAAGAACCTGCGGGTCGGCTCCTGCTCCGAGAAGAGTACCTCTTCCAACTCGTCTACCGGCTCGGAAGTTGGCCGAGCAGCATCTTGGGGGATCTCGAGTGTTTCTAAGGAGAGGACGGGTCCGAGGGTGGAAGTCATATAACACTTGCGAGCTTGCTCCTGATTGCCCCTTACCTCTCCCACCCCCGCCCGAGTGGGGAATTTCATTTTGAGATGATAGGCAGAAGGGACGGCTTCAAGGGCGGCTAGGCCGGGCCGACCCAAAATGACGTTGTAGGCCGCTGGGACATCTACGACCATGAAATCCATTGACTCCGTGCGGGTAGTAGGAGTTTTGCCTGCTGTGACATCGAGGGTAATCACCCCTTCGATCGTCACCGGCACTCCCGTGAACCCATGGAGCGTATACCCGGCGGGCTTGAGTCTGTCTCGGGAGAGCTTCAGCCCCTTAAAAGCATCGAGGAATAGGATATTTACGGAGGAGCCGATGTCTACTAGGATTCTTTCGACTTTGAAATTGGCCATGTGAAGGCTGATGACAAGTGCGTCACAATGGGGGGTGCGGACTCCCTCGAGATCTTCGTCAGAAAAGGTGACGGGCACCCCGAGGCCTTTGGGAGGAGGGGTGGCTCGGACAGAGTTCACTTCTCTAATAAAAGCTTTCCGAGAAGAGTTCGAGGAGCCCCCCATTGGACCCCCGTGGATGAGGTGGAGAACTCGTTCTTCCTCAAACTCTGGCATCTCTTCTCGCTCTGGACGTTTGTTAGCCCCCCGAGGCTGGGGGGGAAGCTCGCCTTGGTCCTTTCTCACGAATTTTGCCAACTGCCCCCTCTGGATAAGGGCCTCGATCTCGTTTCTTAGCGCTCGGCAATCGTTAGTGTCGTGCCCATGGTCCCGGTGATAGCGGCACCATTTCTCTCTATCCCTTCTTTTGGCTGGGGTGTTCATCTTTGGAGCTGGAGGTAGGACCCCTTCCTTTTCGACTTTCATGAAAATGGCGGAGATGTTTGTGGTGAGGGGAGTAAACTTTTCAAATCTAGGGGGAGGCCGGCGCTGGCCAGCATTATCCTTCTGAAACTTTTTGGGTCCCTCTTCTTCCGTTCCCTTCCTCTTGGACCCGGAGGCGGTTACTTCCCAGTTGGGCTGTTCCTCGGCCTCCTCAGCTCGGATGTATTTTTCAGTGCGGAGGAGGAGGTCAGAAAAGTCGTGCGGCGGTTTCTTGGCGAGGGAGGAGCGGAGATTGGAATTGAGGATATTGGATTGGAACGCCGCGGTAGCGACGGATTGATCGAGGGATGCGATGGTTCTGGCCTCAGCTGTGAACCTTTTCACGTAGTCCCTCAATTTCTCCCCCTTCTGCTGACGGAGGTGCAATAGGGAGATGCTGGTCTTCTCGGCCCTTCGGCTGCTGACGAAGTAGGTGATAAACAGGGTTTCGAACTGTTCGAAGGAAAATATCGACGCCGGGGCAAGGCGAGAGTACCATTCTCGAGCCGGACCTTTCAGAGTTGCAGGGAATGTTTTGCAGAGGAGGGCATCGGAAGCTTGATGGAGGAGCATCAAGGTCTTAAAGCTTTCGATGTGGTCAACTGGATCGGTCTCCCCAGTGTAGTTCTCGAACTGGGGAGGTTTGAAACCGAAGGGAACAGGAGCATCTACTATGGTCCGGGAGAACGGGGGTCGGCTAGGACGTAGGGTCCTCCCCCTGAGCTCTTCTTCTCGGTTTATCTGTCCCAAGAGTTTTTCCACCTCGTTCAGACGGCGGTTCATGGTGTCATCTCTCCGACGGTGATCTGCCGAGCCACGGGACTCGTCTTCGTATGAGAGGGAGCGAGGGCTGCGGCGATGGTAGCTTCGAGAACGACGAGGACTTGGGGTGCGTCTGGAATTGGTAGGAGCGGGTCGAGGAGAAGGGGACCGTTGGCGAGGGCTCCGGACCGGAGGAGGGGATGGGGCCCTTTGCTCATTGGGGTTCTGACGGAGGTTGAGGGCCTGTTGCACCATTGTTTGGAGTTGTTGGAACTCGGCACGGGTGATGGGTGCCTCATTGTTCCTGGGCTGTTGCCGACCCGCTGGAGAGTGCCTCCTTCGGTAGTGATCGGGGGAGTCCTTTCTCCCTCTTCGGACGGGGGACCTCCTGCGCTCTCGGTGTCGGGGGGATTGCTCTCGCTGGCGGAAGGCTTCCCCCCGAGCCCGCTTTTCATCCAGATGGCGACGAAGGTCGTCATCTTCCGGGCGTTTGGGAGGGGTATTGCGGCGACCAGAGGCTCGGGGATGATGGGAGGCCATGGAGGCACTGGAGGCGGTGTGGATGGGGATGTTCTCTTGGTGAAGAGGCTGTTTCTGGGGGTTAGGCCACTTCGGATCAGGATGTGGAGGGTTCCGTTGGAGCGGCTCTTCCACGGTAGGAGGGAGTTGCCCTTGTTGCTGAGCGGGATCAGGAAGGACTTCTTGCTGGTCAGGGTTGGGCGCTCGGTTGGAGCCCCTAGATCTAACTTTGCGAGGCGGCATGGCAGGAGAAAACCTGTTCACCGGAAGGAGGAAAGGTCGCTATTCGTTAGTTTCCCACAGACGGCGCCAATCTGTTGCCGCTAATTTCGGTGTGGGGGCAAACAGATGAATTTGTGAGTTCTTGGGGAAACTGAATAGGAGAACCTGTATACCTGTTCCGTCGAACTCTGATCGTTGCTCCCGCCGTAGACCTGCAAAAAGTGCGAGACACCGGGGTTGTTCCCGGCGACGCACCCTCCGACGCTCAAGTCAGTAACCAGAATTGATTATGAAAGAGCGTTTAACTAGAGAAAGATTGATTACCTCTTAATGGAGATGGGTGAGGGGTATTTATAGGCGTCTTAGGGACTGGTTTTAGGAATGTAATCCCCGTGATTAGATAAGGAATATTCTCCGTAATCAGATAAGGCATGTAATCTGATAAGGTATATCCCCTATAATCAGTTAAGGAATTTAATCCCTAATCCCCAGTGAAAAGATAGCTGTGAATCATGGCCGTTGATTTAGATCTAATCAGGGACCTTGATTGTATCTTGTCGGATCGGGTTGGTAGCGGGTTGGAACCCGTGCCCAGTTGAGATGGGTCTGTTTGTTGTGTGAAATTACCATCTTGCCCCTGAGCTGTAGGATTCGTGTCCCATTTGGACGGTCTCGATTGAACCCCTGTTTTTGGCCACATCAGTGAAGATCGGGAGGGGGAGAAGAAGGTGATAAAGAAGAAGAAGGTATTTAGGGTTATAAGTGATTTGGGAATTAGGGTTTGAGATTTTTAATTTGGAAAATTGGGTGTAGTTTTAGAGTTTATCACAAACCCTAATACTTTATTAGGACTTCTCACAAATCCTAATAATTCTCTCAATTGTCTTACACAAAAAAATGGATGAAGAGCAATAACTCAATACAATAATTTTTTAAATCAAGAATAATATGTTTTCTCATTATTCTCAAGGCCTATATATATAGGCTTAAAACAAATCCAGAATAAATCTCAAACAAATCTAAAACAAATGTTTCAAATCTAAAAAAAAATCTCTCAAATAGACTACATATGGCTAAATCTCAAAATAAAATAAAACAGATTTGATGTCCTCATCAAGAACATACTGATATCCATAAATCGAAGTGTTAGACAAGTTTTTTCTTCAAATAAATCAATGTTGTAAGGATATAAGGAGAGGCAACAAACGATCACAACGAACAATCAAGCAACGTAAATCAAATTAAACACACAAGCACATAATTTTGTCCCATTCGGTGAACCTAATTCCAGTGAGAAATAACCGAGTTATTATTCAACTGGAGAACATACAAGAATTACATGACACTAATCAAAAACCTATCTATCTCTCGAGTCTCACTAGAAGAAATTGTATTGTTTACAACAAAAAAAACTCTCAGATTAAATACTAGTACATCTCTCAATGGAGGTGATTATATTTTTATAGAGAAATCTAGAGAAACCATAGGTTGTAGTCTTCATCCTTCACCATCTGAGATACCCTGAAGAGAAAGCCACACGATAGGAGTCATACTATCTAACTTGGAGCACAAACTCGGCTCAAGCAAATCCCCAAAGATCAACCCAATCTATTGTTGTCCGCCGCTGTCGGTCGACTGCTCAAAAAAGCCTTCAACTGCACAAGAAGTCGAGCCCAACCCTCCTGGTTGCAGTTGATTGCAATATATTGTAGTCCACTGTCAATTTCCAGACTACTAGTAAATAGTAATTCCTTTGCTTTCAATTTTTGCTTCGAACCTCTTCTCGCTTCGCTCTATTCTCTTCCCATTGAACTTAGTATGTAAGATATACACCAAATAAATGTGAGTGCGAATCCTTCAAAATCTAGTTCCTGACTTCCACTTTGTTGATATAAATTAGCCCTTGAAAAGAGGAAGAGGCAGATGAAGTGAATCGTGTTCATGAATGCTATAAAGATATTGTTCTAGTGTTTTTATCTTTGTCAATTATCCATTTTGTTTGTTAACTAGCTTAGTTATTTAGCATATGGATGCACATGAAAGTCTACATATTCTAAATATCGTCTTCCTTAATCTTTAAATTTAAAGTCGACGAATAATATGTATAGACCAAAATTTAAAATGTGTGGTTGAGATTTAATACCGATACAAAAAAAAAGTTTTAAAAGAATTATTGCAATAATTCTTATAGGGTCCCTAGCCAAAATAACCCTTAGGTATATAAAGGTTCTCAATAAGTCCCTAAGACTTGGATTGTTTTGAACTAAATTATTTTAATGGATGATAAGTTGTTCGATGTGAAAATGTACTATGTTCTTTACATATACATTTTTCTTTTTTGCTAATAAACTTTTTAACATTTTCTTCAAAAGAGAATAATGCTTTTAACATTATATTTAAAAAATAATATGTGATTAACATAAATATTGTTTCTATCTTATATGGGAAAAATCGGAGCCACTTGATCCCAAACTGCATCTTAAAGCTTTCAAGGGCAGTACAATTATTTCACAACACCAACAGGCCCACTAGAAGAACATGGGCCACTTCTTGACCCATCAGCTTAATCCGATCCACAATTCTGGCTTACTAGCAACCCAAGAAGAAGGGGATTTCTAGCTAATTATAGCTGCCAGTCAAAACCCCTAATCTTATCCCTTAACCAGGGGAATTTCCAACCGAATCTTAAAAAATACATTTTTAAATCTATCTTCTATAACTGATTCTTAGACTATAAATACCAAATAAAGGTAATCAATATTTTTCCACTAAAACACCTAATCTTTATTATGGGTTACTAACTTGAGCGTCAGGCGTTCTTACGCCCGAGCCACCTCCGGTTTCGAGACTTTTTGTAGGTTGGCAGGGCATTTTTCAACCGTCCAGAAGCAGACTCAAGTGTTCTCAGCTGGGAAACCTCCTCGTCCGCCATCGCAGCCTCCTTCTAGTAGGACTACATCGATAGGTTATAAACAACCTCGCCCTGAGTCTTACCCAGTCGAGAACCGAGGGTCAGTCCGCACCTCAACCACCTCCTCGGTGCCCCATGTGTGATCATACCTCCCTGAAATCATTAACGCCCGACATGAGGGAACGAAGCTCTGCCATCGCCTAGATGAAAGGCACACCCTGGAGGCTGGCTCCCGCTTGGAGCACCATAGGAGACAGAGGAGTCCTTCGCCCCAATGACAGAGGTCCCGATGAACGCCCTTGCCACGAGGGCGAAAATGCGAGAGGAGCCTAACTCTAGTAAGTTGGCGAGCTCCTAGGTACACCAGAGAAGAGGAGGTTCCTGTCACCCAGGTGGAGTTCCACAACTTTGCTGACCACGTCCTTAGATCCCTCCAAGGTGCCCTGAACAAGGACTGCCTGATAAGTGATATGCATCCTAGGACCGAGCAAGAAGAAGTGTCATGCGGGTCAACTCGATTCAAGGGCCGAGAAGATGTGGTTCTATGTCGCCTCAGATAGATGGAAAACCGCCTTGACCAGATCGGTCATGAGGAGGGTCACCGAGGTGGGGTTTATTGCCCCATCCGACCTCCCTTCACTAGAGCTATCCTCGAAGATCATGTCCCGAGAGCTTCAAGCCTCCCGCCTTGGAGTCATACGATGGTGAAGCTGACCCCACATATCACATCAACAATTCAAAAAACTATCATGATGATCCACAGAGCCTCCGATGTGCTCCCCTGCAAAACTTTCCTAACTACCCCGAAGAAATTCGCACGGGAGTGGTACTCACTTTCCCAGCTACCCTAAAGGGATCCACACGAGAGTGGTAATCCCTTCTCCTTCTAAGGTTCGTCTCCTTCTTAGATCAGCTCGAGGAAGTCTTCCTCACACACGTCATCAGCCTCAAAACTAAGAAGACAAGTGCTTCCCTGTTGGAGTTAAAGCAAAGGGCAAGGGATCCCATCAAAGACTTCATCAAAAAATTCACCACCGAGTCTAGGTCTATCCCTACCATTGACCCGGTGGTAGCGGTTGCTGCCTTCCAACACAATATCCACGACACATACCTCAAAGCATCGCTTACCAAGAAGCCTCCTTGAGACTTTTCTGAGCTATTTCAAAGGTGTCAGAAGTACATCCAGATCGAGGAGGGTCTTCATCGCCAGGACCAAAGTGTGCCATCATCCAGGAACTAGTGAAGAAGTGTGGACAAGGAAGCACCCAAGAAATCCCAGATGGACAGATCCAGGCAACACCCTCCTCGTCTAGTCCCTCGCTTCGACAATTTTACCCCCACTCAATACCAATGTACGACAATCTTTATGTAAATCGAGGGTGACAAACTACTCTACCACACTCCTAGGATAAACCCAACAAACAGGAGAAGAAGTAAGAGCCGATGGTGTCAATTCCACAAGAACCATGGCCATGACACAGAGGAATATAGAGACCTTAAAGATGAGATCAAAACTCTCATTCACCGCAGTCACCTCGGTAAGTACACCTAGAAGGACAAAGTTGTTCCTGCACCGGCTCGAGGAACCAACAAGATAATGGAGAAAGACTCTGAGACCGAAGACTCTGAACCTCGGGCCATTCTTAATTCTATCCATGGAGGTCTTATGGGAGGGGAGTCCAACTCCTCCCTAAAGGCCTTCGTTTGAGAGGTTAACTCTGTGCACAATGTCCCCCCCCCCCCACACACCCTACCAAGAGCTGGGGAATCTCAGTATCATTCTCAAACTGATATCTTGAAGGCATCTGAACCCCGCACTGTGATGCCCTAGTGATCAGCCTCTTCATGTCGAACCACGAGGTATGCCGCATCTTGTTAAATAATGGTAGCTCGATGAAGATTCTCTTCCTAGAAGATTTTGAAGGCCTCAAGATCTCCAGGGACCGTCTGAAACCCACCGGGAACACCCTCCATGGGTTCTCCGAGGATCCAGTCTAAATCGAAGGAATTGTCACCCTCGACGCGACGGCTGACAAAACCCCCATTATCCGGACCAAAGCCATGGACTTTATGGTTGTTAATTTGAAGGCTGCCTACAAGGCCATCCTTGGACACCCCAGCCTGGCGGTCCTTCATGTCATAGCTTTGGAGTTTCACATGAAGATGAAGTTCCCTATCTAGCCGGGGTATGAGAAGTCAAAGAAAGTCAAAAAGTGGCTCGGACATGTAACAAGATGATAATAGGGGGCTATTTCCTCCCACTTGAAGCCATGATACATCCTTGTAAGAATGCAATAAAGGACTTGATTCTCCCGCTCAAAGCCTTACAGTTCCCTCAAGAGAAGAAATAAGTTGTATCCAAGCTTATTGATGGACCAAAAGATACCAATTTCTTCTAGGGAGACAAAAAGGAGCTTGCTCCTAACTGGGAAGGACCCTACAAGGTCCCTAAAATTGTTTGCTCATGAGCTTACCGACTTGAAGACCTAAAGAGCAAGGAGATATCAAGGACCTGGAATGTGGACCACTTGATGAAGTCCAACGAGGGTGCTTAATGCCCTCTACAAGATTTATAATAAGACTGATCTATATAACGTTCAATGCATGTACTAAAAGCTAGCCATCAAGACACCTACTTAGATTGATTTTTCCTTCTCAAAACTTGTACTAATCTTTGGATTTTTACAATGAGTTCGGAGCACTGCTCCTCTCCTGGGCTACACCAACAACTCATTAACTCAAAATAATGAGTTTGGAGCACAACTCATCTCTAGAGCTGCTCCTACAACTTGTTAACTTAATAACATCAAGTTCAATGTCCATCTCATCCCTACAATTGCCCCCACAACTCACTAACTCAAAAATAAAAGTCAAAGTCCAGCTCATCCATAGAGCTGCTCCCACAACACGCTAACTGAAAAACAACAAGTTTGGAGTCCAACTTCTCCCTAGAGCTACTCCCGTATCTAGCTAACACTCAAACAGTAAGTTCAGAGTCCAACCATGACTCGAGCTACTCCCATAACTTCCAAACAACTTGCTAACTCAAAAATAGCAAGTACAGGGTCCAGCTTGTCCCTAGAGCTGCTCCCATAAGTCATTAACTCAAGGACAGTAAGTTCAAAGCTCGCCTTACCACTTGAACTACTCCAACAATTCACTGACCCAAAACAACGAAGAATAACACACGGAAGGGGAGAAACAACAAAATGCAAGGGCAACCTTTATTTCATGTCAAAATTGTGGTACAAGTTTGAAAGATATGTTATGTTTCGAATGCAATCATAGATTAAATACGCAGCAGAACAAAAAACAAAAAACAAAAAACAAAAAACAAAAAACAAAAAACAAAAAAAAATAAAAAACAAAAACAAAAACAAAACCAACCCTAAGAGAGTAATGAGGTTGTTGGGTGCTCACAATGTGACCAAGGTCAAAATCATGTGTGTGCATTGAACTTTAGTCAGCCTATTTAATCTAATTAAATATCCTACCAATGTCAGGAGTCTCAGTCGTACTTGGATCCCTAATTAAATTCATCTTATGAATTTAAATCCTAATTTCGATCCATTCTAAGTATGTGACCCTGTAGGTTTTCATTACGTTGACAGTAATTCTAAAATCATATTCAAGTATTATAAAATATGAGCGGTATCTAGCAATACATCACTGCTACTTAAGTAACAGGAATGTCAGTGATTTAAAAAATCCTATCCGTGACCAATGTTACCGTGTAGTCTAATCCCATTGTCCAGATATATTAATTGACCACAAGACATAAAGCGTGTTACCTTCTATAGTTCAATCTTTGGTTTCTTGACGTCCGAGTAGACTTACAGAAACAAATGATATCAATATCTCTAATTGACTCATTTGAGCACGACCATGCATTTTGCAGTCTCACTCAAACAAGGAACCCGTAGATATTGCTCCTGTTATGTAAGAGGAACAAATCCTATCTAAGTCACTCATATCCCTCCGCATGATTTGTAGTATATTCAATAGTCGACTTTATGTAACCTTATTACAGACAACGTTTGATGGCATTAAGACATATAACTTCTCATGTAGGGAACCGTAGTGACTTGAAGTCAAAGAACAATGTACACCATAGTCACTGTGAGAACCGCTTATGACACTCACGTAACGATCCATGCAGCATTTTCATGGTGGATCAGTCCAGTACATTATTGTTCTAATATGTACCCTTGTGAAGACTTGATATCTTATATCCATGAACCGTGAGAATGGTCATCAGTCTACGCACACACTAGTCTTTATGTATTATCGTTGTCCTTATTCACAATAACACTTGACTAGGGACATTTAAGAACAGTGTTCTAGTTTCAGCCAATAGAATCTCACAATCAAGTCATGCAGCTGATATCCCATGGCATTGAACTTACTTTTCTAATGACTTCATTGTGTTCATTTAATTCACAATAAATAAAACCATAAATGAACTACCTAAATATGAAATAAATATCATGATGCAATATATACTAGTAATATCAATACACAACTGACATTTAGGGCATATACCAACGAGCTATACACTTCAGATACCCAACACAAGTTTACAATTTTTCCTACCTGGATCACCTATGACTACGAAAGAAAGGGATACTTCGGTTAAGAGACACGAGTCACTATGATGTCACCTTGCTATAGAAGTTCCACCTCGGTCACCCAAGCTATCTGCAAGATATGTGAACCCAACGAGTCTGAATATTGTGGAGTGTGCAACTCCCACTTGGTAGAAGCTAAGCTAGACGTCCCAGCTAGCATCCTCGAGATTCCTTAGCACCGCTCGAGCGCCCAAGGATAGCTGTCGGGCCGTTATCCATAGACTAGAACCACTGAGGCGAGGAGTACTTCGCTTTTACCGTTCTACAAGCTTTGCCTTTAGAATGTAGATCTTCGGTACTTCTTGATAAGCACATCCATGAGAAGAGGGTCATCATCCCCAATTCTCCCCCCTCCATACAAGTGCATGCCGAACTACCTGGATGAGTCTCTTTTAGGTAGGCAAGCTTCAAGCCCCTCTCGATCAACACCTTCTTCAGGCAGTCCTTTTGATCGAGGTCTTACACAACATGCATCGAAGATGAGTGATCTCAGTGTCCCGGGGATCTCCTCTCGTATATATGACCATTTGTTAACAAAGAAAAGAGTGATGCTACTACAACACTAGCGAATACAAAAGACTTAGCTTCAGTGTTAAGAAGACTCAAGAGTTCATGCCAAATACATCCAAATCTTATGCTGAAAAATAAAAAAACCTCAATTGTTGGCCACTAAAAATATTTTCATTAAGTAAAAAGGAAGATACATAAGCGATGGTCAGTCCGCTATTAGGCAAGTTTCAAAATTAAAATAAGAAGATTGAAGATGGAGGGAAAAGATCAAAAGTCCACCTCGGTCGTCGGGGCCACAAAAGTGGAAGTCTCGGCCACTTCCTCCCCCTTATCCCCTGCGTCCTTCTCTGGGCCCTCCTCTTCGACCATGGGATCCTTGGCAATCTTATTCCTCTCCGACTCTGAGCAGCCCGATCACGTTACCAATGCAGCAAGTCATCTACAAAATCGAAGACGTTGTGGCTTAGGAATACATGAAAGAATGCAAAAACTACACTACAAGGGGAAGAACATACTGATATGCTGGATCAATGTAACACCCCGCAAAATTGAAATTACAATTTTGCCCCTGGGTGTTACGCACGTATATTTTGTAATGTGTTTCACTACATATTTTGGATTCATACTATTTATATATTTTCCGTATTGATTTTAGTCAACTAAAATATAATACTTAATCCCTGGAATTTACGTGCTTTTTACGTGTTTTGATGCACGTGTTTCCACCACTACGTATAATATTTTCTATAGGTTTAAATTATTTATTTTTATGTATTTAAATCTATTTTATAAAACGAAAATTCATTTTCCCCTTATTTTGATTAAAATGCATTTTTGGATTTTCTGCACGTATGGTGCACGTGCAAATTTTTATTCTCATTTTGCTACTCTCATTTTACTATTTTTAGCATGCATTAGTTTTATTTAGCCTTTCTTTTGATCCATGGACCTATAAACTAAAATGTAGCCCATTAGAAGAGGAGCCCACTAGATAATTAAATAAATTAATTAGTAATGAGCCCATGTAGCAAGCCCACTAGATAATTAAATAAATTAATTAGTAATGAGCCCATGTAGCAAGCCCACTATTAAAATCACATTTTTAGTTAAACATGTACTAATACATGACAAGTTACACATATTAGTACACATTTAGAGTTATAGAAATGTGTTCATATTTGTTTGTGCATGTGTGCATGCACACACAAATGTATTTGGACCATTTTGTGGGCTAGGTGGTAGAATAATGGAGAGATTAAGTTCATGGGGAGTGGGGAGATGAGAGGTTGGGAGTTTTAGGAGTTAAAAATATGAAGAGGTGAGAATTAAAAAGAGAATTAAAATGAGAAGTTATTAGGTGGGAGATTTTGCAATATAGTCCCTAGTATTGTCCTATAAATAGCAACCCATCTCTCATTCTTTTTCACACCAAAAATAAAATAAACAAGAGAAGAAAAAAAAAAAGAGAAAGAAAAGAGTGTAAGAAAAAAAAAAAAGAGTTATTGTGCTTGGAGGATCTCTTGCTTGGAGCTATTGCTAGGAGGAGAAGCCTTACTAGGAGCTAGGAATCATTGGATCTAGAAGTGGTGCTCTTCCCTTCATTAGTCAAGCTTCAAAAAAGTGGGTGTCTCCTACTTTCTAAATTTTTTTAGAATGTACATGCAAATAAAAAAAAAAAAAATAAAATAAAATGAATGAGTAGTTTTGAGTTGATAAAATAGAATAACTATACTATGATTGTGGTGAGATTAATAGTGAATCATGCTATGTTGACAAATAGATTAACATTGTGTTAGTGGGTGATTTCTTACTTTCTAGTTGTAGAAATATCATGCTAAAAATTATAAATTAATCTTATGAGATGATATTGTTATGTAGGTAAATTTTTATGCTAAAATACATGCTATGAATAATATGGGATTTTGATGTTTGATACCATGATTCATGTTAAAACTTCATCTTGGAAGAATGTATGTTTTGAATGAGATATGAAAAGTAGATTTAATTTACACTTTTGTATGTGATGAAAAATGAGTAGTAAAACATAAAAGTGGGTGTTCTCTACTTTCTAATAATAGATAATATCATGCTAATTAAAAAGAAGAAATGCTTTATATTATGAATCTTGTTTATTATGCTTAGGAAATTTGTATGTGTTGAATATACGATTCATGTGTAATATTGTTATACTAAAATTATGCTTGATACCATGATGAGTCAAATGAAGAAAGAAAGAAAGATGAATTAGATTATTACTACAAAATATGTCTACTATTGCATGTTGTTATGTAAAAATATAATTCTTCATAAAAGAATTATCCTTGATGATTAAGAGACATGTTTATCTTTATTACCAAAATTCAATTAGTTTGATGGTGGACATAAACTAGTCTTCATGAATAAAACTCCTAGAAATCAAGTTTTTTTTGAGAAAAATGCAAAATCTATATCTAGAATGAGAAGGGGAATTATTTAAAAATAGAAATACATATTTTAAAAAGAGTTTGAAATGAGATTTGCTACTGTTTTTAAAATTTATCTCAGTCAAGAGAAAGTTTATTTCAATATCATAAAGTGTTGGATCTTTGGATAAACGATTTTTAAGTAAAAAGAAAAAAAAACTGTTAAGGATCAGTCGGGTAAATATTTTCGAAAGTGGACCAGTTTGATAAATAATTTCAAAAGTGGACCAGTTTGGTAAATAATTTCGAAAGTGGATCAGCTCGGTAATTATTTGGGTTGAGGACAAAATACATTAAGGCCTTCTCCCATTATAATAGTAGAGAAGTAGAGATTAATTAAGAGCATAATTTAGATTTTTAGAAGAAAAGTAAAGTGTTGGTATGAGAATAAATTGTCTCAAGGAGATTATTTCTTTTAAATTGAATACTTGATTAGTATACATGCTCAAATTGGATAATGAATTTCTGACTTAAGATTTTAATTATTAAAGAGTATGAGATTTATCGTTGTGTGAAATGATTTTTCTTTTGAAAAGGTTATACTCTAAATTTTGTTTAAGAAAGGTTAATGTGGTTGAGATATATTATATGTGCTTAAGTTGCTAAAGAGACTTAAAGTGATGGATTTATGTCATGAAAAGAATTATTGTTTTCAAAGATTGTGAACGAATGAATCATGAGTGATGCAAAGATGAGACATTGATTAAAGTATGGATAAGTTAGAGACATGAATATAATAAGTTAAGACATGATTATTAAAGGGTATATGTACCCATGCTTCTTGTACATGAAAGCTTATGACATTGAGTTAGTAAGACCTCGGTACCGGCATTATTGAAAGAAAAGAATTGAGAAATGATTTGGAGATATGGCTAAGGAGCCATCTCGTATTTGTTGATTAAGACCGGTAGGAGGAAAAACTAATTCTTTGAATGAAAATTATTCATGTCTTGAACTTAGGAAAATTTAGGCACATAAGTGAAGATGTAGTAAACTTAGGGAAACGTAAGTGGGGTGCTCTATATAGTTGTTGGTGGACTCCAAGACTATAGACCCAGTTGGTGGACTGAGGTTGCCCTGTGGGAGACGGATTATTATATTTTAGTCCGGGACTATGAGGACGGGTCAGCGGTGGACTCCGGGATCTTGAGTAGTCGGACGGATGGATTTTTATATTTACCGTCTCCAATGTATATATAAATATACTGGGCTAGAGGGTCACATACGGGACGGTTCGTACGATGTGGAATCTGTTATAACAGCTGGCGGTGGACTCCAAGGCTGCGATTCACATTCGTGGAATAGTCTGAACTTTGTTTTGCTACCGGGTAGTTTCCATGGCGAGGGATCGAGCCCTGTATTGTGAAGAACGTAGGCGCTTGCCCTCGGACCTATGTAGTATGGGATGCATAGAATCCTAACAAGTGTGCATTAGTGTCATCCTAGTGTAGGATTGTGTGCATTAGGCATTAAGGCATGACATACACTTATGTTTAGAATAATCACATTTTGACACTTTATATGTTCATTCAATCTTTTTGTGATTTGTTAAAGTATGAGATCGTTATACTATTCCCGGCATAGAGAGGATAGCCGTGTATAACATTTCGTCAGTTGTAAGTGACTGACGTGCCCACAGACTGACATGCAGGTAATGGACTATTCATGGAGTTATAAAGTGGATATGCTGTTGCTGTTCAGAAGTTAAAGATGTTGCAAATGATGTTAAAGTTATACAAGTTGTTTTTCATTATTGTAATCTTTCAGTTTTCCGCTGTGTAAAAAATCAAGTGTAAAGAAACTCTGATGTATTGTGAATGAAAAGTTTTAAATTCCTTGTAAAATTGTACGAAGTGAAGTAAAGATCCTGTGAAATCTCGAATTTATCCTTATTTGAAATTCGGGGTGTTACAGATGGTATCAGAGCATGCTTCACAAGTAGTACAAGTTTATAAGGAATGATAAAAAGTGACGATAAATTTGGGAACAAACCAAGAGAGTCCTTCTGTCAACCGGGTGTAAACAACCCTAAGCGACACGGTACTTAAGCGTCTTCGGACCACCGCTAGCTGGGAACCGACTCTTACGGCTAACCCAAGTAAATCCGAACTTGATAGACTAAAGAACTGTTTAGAAAAAGTAATAAGACCATTAACTATAGTCTAGAACCCGTGACACCTTATTGAGTAGTTTCAATATTATTCCTGTGGACACTAGAGTGTGAGTTTCAGTCTATAGAGATTTAAATGTAAGTGATTTACATTTGTGTTGCTCTATACACTGATGTTTTCTCTTTCTTTTGGATGACTGGAGTCGTGAATGAAGTTGTTATTGAACTTACATTCAATTTCATTCATGATGTTCTCCTCGTATACATTAATATGAGAGTGTATGCGAGCACATTTTTCCCTGGATATCAGAGTGGCGCAGTGGAAGCGTGGTAGCTTGGACCGTTATTCATGATACCTTTCCTCTCAAATTATTTTGTAGATTTTTATCATGCTACTTTCTCCATATATTTTTTTTCAAATAAATATTTTCTTATGTTATTAAATCATTTGAATATTTATTATTTGTCTATCTTCCTTAGTCTTGATATTTTAAACCTATTTTTCAAACTTAAAATTTTTTCTTTCATTTATTTATGTCACTTTATATTTACCCGTTTATATCTAATATTACTTTACGTATTTTGCCAAGTTTTAAATTGCCATTTATTAAATTAATATTTCAACAAATATTTTCTTCATTTATTATTCTGGATTTATCTTATGAAATTTTCTTATGAGCACTCGTTTTATATGATTTTGATTTCCATGGTACTCTAGTTTCTTATCCTATATGTTCTTAACAAGATTGAAAATTTCTACCTATATGAATATGACCTACCATTTTGTTTCCATTCGGTACTATTATTATTGCATATTTTAAAGTTTGCAGTTTCTTAAATACAAGAATAATATTTTCTTTGGCATGTACAAAATACAACCTTTACCCTAGCGAGTTCCGGGGACGGAACTACTCTAAGGGGGGGAGAGTGTAACACCCCGCAAAATTGAAATTACAATTTTGCCCCTGGGTGTTACGCACGTATATTTTGTAATGTGTTTCACTACATATTTTGGATTCATACTATTTATATATTTTCCGTATTGATTTTAGTCAACTAAAATATAATACTTAATCCCTGGAATTTACGTGCTTTTTACGTGTTTTGATGCACGTGTTTCCACCACTACGTATAATATTTTCTATAGGTTTAAATTATTTATTTTTATGTATTTAAATCTATTTTATAAAACGAAAATTCATTTTCCCCTTATTTTGATTAAAATGCATTTTTGGATTTTCTGCACGTATGGTGCACGTGCAAATTTTTATTCTCATTTTGCTACTCTCATTTTACTATTTTTAGCATGCATTAGTTTTATTTAGCCTTTCTTTTGATCCATGGACCTATAAACTAAAATGTAGCCCATTAGAAGAGGAGCCCACTAGATAATTAAATAAATTAATTAGTAATGAGCCCATGTAGCAAGCCCACTAGATAATTAAATAAATTAATTAGTAATGAGCCCATGTAGCAAGCCCACTATTAAAATCACATTTTTAGTTAAACATGTACTAATACATGACAAGTTACACATATTAGTACACATTTAGAGTTATAGAAATGTGTTCATATTTGTTTGTGCATGTGTGCATGCACACACAAATGTATTTGGACCATTTTGTGGGCTAGGTGGTAGAATAATGAAGAGATTAAGTTCATGGGGAGTGGGGAGATGAGAGGTTGGGAGTTTTAGGAGTTAAAAATATGAAGAGGTGAGAATTAAAAAGAGAATTAAAATGAGAAGTTATTAGGTGGGAGATTTTGCAATATAGTCCCTAGTATTGTCCTATAAATAGCAACCCATCTCTCATTCTTTTTCACACCAAAAATAAAATAAACAAGAGAAAAAAAAAAGAGAAAGAAAAGAGTGTAAGAAAAAAAAAAAGAGTTATTGTGCTTGGAGGATCTCTTGCTTGGAGCTATTGCTAGGAGGAGAAGCCTTACTAGGAGCTAGGAATCATTGGATCTAGAAGTGGTGCTCTTCCCTTCATTAGTCAAGCTTCAAAAAAGTGGGTGTCTCCTACTTTCTAAATTTTTTTAGAATGTACATGCAAATAAAAAAAAATAAAATAAAATAAAATGAATGAGTAGTTTTGAGTTGATAAAATAGAATAACTATACTATGATTGTGGTGAGATTAATAGTGAATCATGCTATGTTGACAAATAGATTAACATTGTGTTAGTGGGTGATTTCTTACTTTCTAGTTGTAGAAATATCATGCTAAAAATTATAAATTAATCTTATGAGATGATATTGTTATGTAGGTAAATTTTTATGCTAAAATACATGCTATGAATAATATGGGATTTTGATGTTTGATACCATGATTCATGTTAAAACTTCATCTTGGAAGAATGTATGTTTTGAATGAGATATGAAAAGTAGATTTAATTTACACTTTTGTATGTGATGAAAAATGAGTAGTAAAACATAAAAGTGGGTGTCTCTACTTTCTAATAATAGATAATATCATGCTAATTAAAAAGAAGAAATGCTTTATATTATGAATCTTGTTTATTATGCTTAGGAAATTTGTATGTGTTGAATATACGATTCATGTGTAATATTGTTATACTAAAATTATGCTTGATACCATGATGAGTCAAATGAAGAAAGAAAGAAAGATGAATTAGATTATTACTACAAAATATGTCTACTATTGCATGTTGTTATGTAAAAATATAATTCTTCATAAAAGAATTATCCTTGATGATTAAGAGACATGTTTATCTTTATTACCAAAATTCAATTAGTTTGATGGTGGACATAAACTAGTCTTCATGAATAAAACTCCTAGAAATCAAGTTTTTTTTGAGAAAAATGCAAAATCTATATCTAGAATGAGAAGGGGAATTATTTAAAAATAGAAATACATATTTTAAAAAGAGTTTGAAATGAGATTTGCTACTGTTTTTAAAATTTATCTCAGTCAAGAGAAAGTTTATTTCAATATCATAAAGTGTTGGATCTTTGGATAAACGATTTTTAAGTAAAAAGAAAAAAAAACTGTTAAGGGTCAGTCGGGTAAATATTTTCGAAAGTGGACCAGTTTGATAAATAATTTCAAAAGTGGACCAGTTTGGTAAATAATTTCGAAAGTGGATCAGCTCGGTAATTATTTGGGTTGAGGACAAAATACATTAAGGCCTTCTCCCATTATAATAGTAGAGAAGTAGAGATTAATTAAGAGCATAATTTAGATTTTTAGAAGAAAAGTAAAGTGTTGGTATGAGAATAAATTGTCTCAAGGAGATTATTTCTTTTAAATTGAATACTTGATTAGTATACATGCTCAAATTGGATAATGAATTTCTGACTTAAGATTTTAATTATTAAAGAGTATGAGATTTATCGTTGTGTGAAATGATTTTTCTTTTGAAAAGGTTATACTCTAAATTTTGTTTAAGAAAGGTTAATGTGGTTGAGATATATTATATGTGCTTAAGTTGCTAAAGAGACTTAAAGTGATGGATTTATGTCATGAAAAGAATTATTGTTTTCAAAGATTGTGAACGAATGAATCATGAGTGATGCAAAGATGAGACATTGATTAAAGTATGGATAAGTTAGAGACATGAATATAATAAGTTAAGACATGATTATTAAAGGGTATATGTACCCATGCTTCTTGTACATGAAAGCTTATGACATTGAGTTAGTAAGACCTCGGTACCGGCATTATTGAAAGAAAAGAATTGAGAAATGATTTGGAGATATGGCTAAGGAGCCATCTCGTATTTGTTGATTAAGACCGGTAGGAGGAAAAACTAATTCTTTGAATGAAAATTATTCATGTCTTGAACTTAGGAAAATTTAGGCACATAAGTGAAGATGTAGTAAACTTAGGGAAACGTAAGTGGGGTGCTCTATATAGTTGTTGGTGGACTCCAAGACTATAGACCCAGTTGGTGGACTGAGGTTGCCCTGTGGGAGACGGATTATTATATTTTAGTCCGGGACTATGAGGACGGGTCAGCAGTGGACTCCGGGATCTTGAGTAGTCGGACGGATGGATTTTTATATTTACCGTCTCCAATGTATATATAAATATACTGGGCTAGAGGGTCACATACGGGACGGTTCGTACGATGTGGAATCTGTTATAACAGCTGGCGGTGGACTCCAAGGCTGCGATTCACATTCGTGGAATAGTCTGAACTTTGTTTTGCTACCGGGTAGTTTCCATGGCGAGGGATCGAGCCCTGTATTGTGAAGAACGTAGGCGCTTGCCCTCGGACCTATGTAGTATGGGATGCATAGAATCCTAACAAGTGTGCATTAGTGTCATCCTAGTGTAGGATTGTGTGCATTAGGCATTAAGGCATGACATACACTTATGTTTAGAATAATCACATTTTGACACTTTATATGTTCATTCAATCTTTTTGTGATTTGTTAAAGTATGAGATCGTTATACTATTCCCGGCATAGAGAGGATAGCCGTGTATAACATTTCGTCAGTTGTAAGTGACTGACGTGCCCACAGACTGACATGCAGGTAATGGACTATTCATGGAGTTATAAAGTGGATATGCTGTTGCTGTTCAGAAGTTAAAGATGTTGCAAATGATGTTAAAGTTATACAAGTTGTTTTTCATTATTGTAATCTTTCAGTTTTCCGCTGTGTAAAAAATCAAGTGTAAAGAAACTCTGATGTATTGTGAATGAAAAGTTTTAAATTCCTTGTAAAATTGTACGAAGTGAAGTAAAGATCCTGTGAAATCTCGAATTTATCCTTATTTGAAATTCGGGGTGTTACAATCAAGCAATCTCGAAGAGGGAGGCGTCGATCAACTCTGCGACAAGAGTCTTATGGTTCCGTGGAGGGGGAGAGGTTCTTGGCAACCTCGGGGCAGTTCACATTGTCATCGAGGATAACGTCACATCGCTTGATGCCCCAGTCCGGCATGTAGACCTTTGCTCCTTGGTGAAGATCTTGGCGGCATCAGCAATTAAGGGGGCATGGACGCTTCTAAGGAATGCACCCAAGGAAGAGTCCCTCGTAGTTAGGCTCATCAATGCCCTAGTTGGCGAATCCTCGACTTACGTCTGAGTGGAGGTTGAAGAGCTCTTCGCTACCTTTGAGGCCCCCGGCTTGCTCAAGGTCCTTTTCCTCTTCTTATCTTCCGGTGCTTTGTAGTGCAAGCCAGCACGTGCCGCCATGATGGCTTCGTAATCCATGTCTTCCGCATCTGCAAAAATACCAAAAAGAGATATGAGAATGAGATAAACAATAAGAAAAAAGATAGCTAAGTACCTGATAAAAGGAAAAGCTATAAATGTCAAATTAGGGTTCGTTGGGCTAAACCCCCCAAGAAGAGGATCTCCTTCATCATCTTTTTCGACCTCAGCTCCTTGCACCCAAGGAGAGTTTCACCAAACCTCTTCACCTCCTCACTAACTTCTTCGTATGTCTTCACACTCTTAGCCACATCCCCTTCCACTTTGTGGGAAATCCCCATGGTTCGGAACTACGAATAATAAAGTACTTGCTCTTTCAGTGCTTTATTGGGTCGGATTCTGAATCCCATCTCCGAGCGGGGAGAGAGCTAGAACCAATTGTCCATCTTATTTTTCTGGTGGAGTCTAAAGTTCCTCCTCCAGACATTCAAACTCAGTTTGGCACCAATGATTCAGCAGTGCAAGATGAAGGTGATCAGGTGTCTCCACATATTCAGTATATATTGCACCTGACTAAGCTTGTACCAATCCAGAACCTCCTTCATGAATGAGTGCATGGGTAGACGCAAACCGACATCGAAGGCATCGTAGGGGAAGATGCAAAACTTGCTAGTCATCACAGAGAATGCCTTGACCCCAGGGTCTGGCAGAAGCAACTCGTACTCGGAAGGTATTCCTAAAGAAACTCTAATCTTCATGAGGTCTTCCTTGGTGAGGATCGTCTTGATGTGATCATCCTCATTAACAGGGTGATTCTCTGGATCACCATATCTGATATCGAACTGAACGAGATCCTTTAAGTTCTCGGGATATTGACAAACGAAGAGAATGGTGTGAAGAGGATGAGCTCTGTCAAAGAAGTTCCCCGTCGACTCTCTATTCCTATCAACTATCTCTTCAACAAAGACTGAGGAACTAACTGCCTCCTTCCCTACTCCCTCCTCAAGAGGTGAGATTGCCGAACAGAGAGCGCTTCATGCTCATCATGACCTGAAGAGGAGGTAGAGCTACCCGAAGAAACCCTAAACATGACTTATAATTTGTAATAAATTATATGGTTAATTGATGGAGAACTTTGATGGAAAAGTAGCCAGAAAACTTACCGGATTTGGACCCGAGAGAGAGAAAGAGAAAGTATGAGATTGAAACTCTTGGAAGAAAGTGAAGAGTTGGGGGGGGGGGGGGGGGGGGTTGAATCTATAGAAGATGAAAAGTTGTAACCACCTCTTAAAAACTATGTTGTTCAATGCGGCACGATCCTTGCCCCTCAAAGGTGATGACGTGGCACCTTTCTGGCCATCCAAGTCCTGCTTTAATCTAATGATGGAAGCAAAAAGGCAAGATATTTCCAGTCGTCCATTTCCCTGGTGATTCATGCATTAAAGCTCCTCAGTGCCACTTTCGTTGTCCGAGGAGCTCGACTCTTTTAACCAATCTTGTGATTCATGCATCAAAGCTCCTCAGTGCCACTTTCGGCATCTAAGGAGCATGACACCTTTGACCAATCATGGACGTCCATTTGCCTTGGGATTTGTGCATCAAGTTCCTCGGTGCTATTTTCTTTGTCTGAGGAGATCAGTGCTTTTGTGTCAATCCCGACCATATGACTGCCTCAAATTTCATATCCGATGATCCAATCGCTCGATGGCCTCAAAATTTGCTCCCCTTTTGATTTTTTTTAAAATTAAAATTTCAAAAAAAAGTTATAAATTTAGAAAACATAATTTAAAATACCCAAAAAATAATTATAAATTTGAGAAAATTGATTGAAAATTCTGAAAAATAATTATGAGTTTGAGAAAATTTAATTATAAATAGTAAAAAATAATTACAAATTTGAAAAGATTAATTAAAATTTTCAAAAAAAAATCCTACTCTAAAAGGCTCCGGGCAATATTTCAGGCATCCCGGATGGTCGTGTATGCTCTCCCAGTCGCCTGAAAAAGGATAAACTACTCCTCGAATGCTGCGATACCTAACCTTTAGGATTTGAGGGCTTATGATATGGGTAAAATCGAAGCCACACAATCCCAACACGCATCTTAAAGCTTTCAGAGGTAGCACAGTAACACCAACTTGCCCACTAAAAGAACATGGGCCATCTCCAGGTCTATCTCTAGGCACATCAGCTCAACCCGATTCACAATTCTGGCTTACTAGCAACCCAAGAAGAATGGGATTTCTAGCTAATTATAGCTTTCAGTCAAAACCCATAATCTTATCCCTCAACCAAGGGAAGCTGCAACAGAATCTTAATAAATACATTTTCAAATCTATCTTCTATAACTGATTTCTAGTAATCAATATTAGTAATCAGTTAGATATAACTGATTCCTAGTAATCTTAACAGACATAACTGATTCCTACAAATATCCCCCCTCTCAATCGGTCAAAAGTAATCAATATTTCTCCACTAATATCCCTCATCTTTATTCTGGGTTACTGACTTGTGCATCGGGAGGTCTTATGCCGGAGCTACCACCGATGTGGAGATTTTTTTAGGATCGCCGGACGTTTTTTAGACGTCCAGATCGAGACACAGGCGTTCTCAGCCATTCGAATCTAGATCTAGCCATCTCCAGCTATCCAGATTCAGATCATGATCGATGGTCTAGATCATTGCTTTCTTCCTAAAAAACAAGAACTCATCATTTGATTGCTTCCACGCCGAAATTAGTAGCAACACTAACTAAACCTTACTATTTTTTGTAGAAATGAATTTCTATTGGAGCTAGGCAGCTCCATCTTAGAATGAACTATTTCTCTTAAATATAAACTTGTTTTTTCTTATGAAACCTACCATTCTCAATAGAAAAGAACTATATTTATTGAAGATAAGTTGTTTTTTTAGAGAAGTAATACTTTCTTAATTTTATTTTTGTTTCTTTTATTTCAGCAGCAAACATGGGGTCTATATATAATAAGAGTCAAAATATGATTTTTGATAATACCTCCCCTATAGGTTACAAGAGTAGTTTAAAAAGTCTTATCGTCAGGAACCTAACAAATTTATCCTTTGAGATATAAGTGTACGGTTAATACATATTGGAGTTTATAAGTTATAAGTGTTTTTAGTAAAACAAACTGTGCGATTGAGATTTATAATTTGATGGTTGTCTATATTTTACACAACTCCAACCTCTAGGCTTAAACTTGGGAGACAATCCAAAACTCGAATCTCGATTATCCAAAATAAAAATCTGCATCATTGGATGTAATCTACTTCTTAAAATTATGTGTTTACAAAATTTGAAAAGAATTTGATGAGTTTTTATTGTTTATCATGCAACCAAAAATCAATCATTCACAGAGGGTCTAAAATTACTCAATTTTTAGTTCACATAATGAATTCTTAAAACTCGTCGATTTCATTTGAAAGTTTGTACATATATAACTAGTATAATGCACGTGCGATGCACGTCTAGTATTGACTAAATGAATGAATTTAGTCACTCACCTCACTATTGAACTGAAGCTACTCACAACACTGCATTAAAAGAGCTGAAAACTAATTGTTAATTTCATAAATATTTTTCCCAGTTATCTCAGTCTCAAATATCAAAAGAAGAATTATATTTTTTTTCCATATAGGATTTCATGTACCTCGAAGTGCAACACCTCCTGCGTTTTCCTCCAACACAACCCGAATGCCCCTAGCCTCCCGCCATCACAACTCTCCACCTTGCCGAACACCAGGCACCACCTGAAGCTCCCTGTCTTCACCTCTCCGTTCTTCCAACAGAGCCTCACCACATCTCCGTCGAAGACCCCTTCCCCTTCGTCTTCAACCTTCACCACCTCGACTTCGAACTCCTTCATCCTCCACCACCTGTCGTCATCCCAGTCGCGATGCACCCTCGTCGCCGTCTTTGACTTCGTCAGCCAGTCGAGCGCCTCACCATCCCGCGAGCTCGCGCCTCCATCGTCGCCATTGTCGCTCAACGCTCACCCAGGCCCTTCGTCTTCCTCCTCACATTGCATGCATCCACCTTCAACTCCGCCATTGTCGCCGTCGACTGAAGCACCCCACCTTCGAGCACCTCCCGCTCGAGCCACCGATTTGCCTCTGCCTTGCTCCGCCGTCGCTTCCCGATCGCGTCGCACAACAAAGACCCTCCCTCATCGCCTTCTCCCCTACCTTGAGAACCCATTCCCGTCGCTGCTTCTCTCTCCCGTCGCCTCGAATCCCCTCCATATCGACCTCCTCTATTTCGGTAATAGTATAGATAGATTATTGGATGGTACATTGCAAAAGGATAACATATAAGTGAACAGTATGCAATAAACAGTTCACATGTATAAGAAGATGAACCAAATTACGCCAATTTTTTAATACACGTATCTATCTCTACAAACCCATTTCTTCAATTTCACCACTAAAATAAGCATAATCTGATTGAGAAAGGCAAACTTGGAGGTTAATGTACTTATTTAACGGTATATTTTTCGACAGAACTCTTATATCTCCTTGCACAGGCTCATAAATGAACTTCCACCTCCGATCCCGGCACATGGGCTTCATCTACAGCTTCGCCCGGCACTCATTACTCTCCAAATTAAAAAACTGAAATGACACAATCCACCATTGGTGTCAATACCACTTCCCAGAAATGCTGAAATCGCATTTATACTTCAAAATAAACATTTTTTAAAAAAATCAAAAAAAAAAATCTCTCATTTCTCACACAATCCACTCTTTAACGAAAACCCATAATCACCCTTCAATCAAAAATGATTCCTTGGAATGAAAAGGGCAGATTTGAATAGGGCTCGAATCTTAAAGTAGAATGAATGCAGTGGAAATTCGAAGAGGGTCTGAGAAATGACACCTCGAGATTAAGACCAACTCGGAGGCCTTGGATCTCTTTGCGGAACATGAAGAAAAGTTTTGAAGGGATGAGATTGATGCTGTAGAGGTCTTCAATTGACGAAGATGATGGGGCGTTGTTGTTGTTGTTGTTGCCCTCCTCCATTATTATTTTTCTGAGTTATTGACTGTGGGACTTTAATAAAGAGAATGAAGAGGGGAATCAAGGTGGCAGCTTGGTATTGATACTATTTTAGGAGAAGGTGGGAAGATAGAGATGATAGATGAAATGATTTGTTTCTACAAAAATTTTTGGACTTTTCCCCTTTGTAGATGAACTTCACAAACATGGTCGAGCTGAAAGAACCTTTCATTACCGAGGAAGCAGATAAACGTTTGAGTCTCCCCTAGGGAATATAATTTTTAGGGAATAGAATTTTATGGAGAGATTGAAGTAAATGTAAAGTGAAAATTACGCTTGTGCCCTTTGATTGTGTAGGGACCAGGGGTAAAATTTGACAGAATTAACCCTGCATTTTTTTTATAGCTTTTTATGTTAATGAGAGCATGATGGTAAAAAGACGCCAAAATGGGACTTTGCTGAATAATAGTATAGATTATTGTTATGTAGATCATATACAATAGTGTTGATGTTTATTTTTATGGGTCGAGATATAAGATATAAGTTTTAAGTTTTCTTTCTAGCTAAGTTTGCTAGAGTTGGCTAGAGTGACAAGCTATCTCCCTTATTCTTTTTTTTAATCTATATAATAAAATACAAAGAAAGCTATCAAGTGGCTCTCATTCAATAGGGATGAAATCATTGGTCCAGATCTAACCTCACAAAACATATTTTCCCGCCCAAAAGTTTTCCCCCAAAACTCAAATTCAAATCCCCAAAAACAACTCCTTTATTTATTTATTTCTCTCTCTCGCTCTCTCTCTCTCTCTCTCTCTCTCTCTACTCGGAAATTATATTTTCAGATTTCAGGTTGGTAAATTTTCAGATTTTTTATGAATTTTTTATTGCTCATGTTACATAGAAAATAGCAAATATCTCATCAACGATTAAATTGCATCATTTTTCACATTCAAAGTTCTAAGGAGTTGGATTTTACACCCCTATTTACAATTAATTTTCAACATATACTAATGAAAATATGGACTTTTATTTACAACTAATTATTGTTTTACTATTCAAACTTGAGCTACATAATTGTTGTTTTACTGTTTACATGACTTTCATATGCTGTATCATTCGGAAGACGTGCCGTAGGCACGTGCTCACGGATAAATCTAGTCTAAATATAAATTTGAAAGTAAATTATTTCGGTAAACATAGAGATTTATTTTTTTTAACTTTTAATATTGAGTTAGAGGCAATTTCGTTCTTTGTAGGGTAAGCAGTGTGTTTGGGCAGAGGACATCATCCACTCGTGCCTAGTCTGTTTAAAAACAAAAGACATGAATGCAAAAAATAAAAGATTACATCTGAGGCCTGATGATGCACCTTCCCTCCCAACTAGTTTTCTAAGCTCTGATTCCCTTCAGAAATAAGAGTAATGCTTTAGCCACTACCAGTTTTATTATCATTTTTTTCACTACATTAGGTGGCATATTCCTATTGGAGAGTTTTCCCACCTACTCTATCTTTCCCTACCTATTGAAGTGTGTCACCTAAGATAGTGAAGAGAAATGTAGTGAAATGGTAGTGAATGTAGCATTACTTCAGAAATAATAAGTCAGTCTTGAGTGACACTCTACCCCTGTTAGCCAAAAGATCTACATGTGTTTTTCCCTCTCAGAAAGATGTGCCTTATATAGTCCACCGACCAGTCACAAAAGACTCAAAAGACTCAGAATGTCTTGATGAATAGGGTCCCTGCTTAACAATTCAATCCTTAATTTACAACTACCAGCAAGTCGGCCTCCCCGCAAATCATACCTTGGTGAAGTAGAGCTTTGAGCAGAGCACCAGCCATAGTCCACTCTGTTCCACTGCATTGATCGAATTACTGCAAACAGAACCATCTCTGTTGACTACAAGTCGACCTTGATGATCGCACACAAAGAACCCGTAGCCCACTGAGCCTTCAGTTAAAAGACCTATCAAAATTGATTTTGAGGACTACCTCCCTTGGTGGGTCGCATCGCACTCCAATAAAATCTTTCAGTTAGAAACCTCAGACCAATGTTACGTTGAGCTCCTAACTGCCCTCAGCACGCTGACCCCGATTAACCTTCCAAAAGTTCGACGACAACATCAAATAGGCTTTCGGACCATTGATGCGGCCTAGCGGTGTCCCCCTTAAAACACAAAGCTCCGCCGAGCTTTTCAAATGAACCATGAGGTGGACAGTAGTGATAATAACGATGTAAATTTAGCCCACTGAGGATAGGAAAGAAGGCCCATCGGTCCATTGATATGGCTGAAGTAGGGCAAATAGACTGAATGGTTCTCAGTGACGATTCGGCCCATCCATTCCCTAACCATAAAGGGAAGTCTAGTTTTCTTTGATAAATTAAAATAGTAATTGATTATCAACAAAAAATTTATGGGGAAATTGGTTAGCAATAATTTTAAATTTTCTTATCAAAAAGAAATTTAAAAGGGAATCTATTCATGCATGCAAAATTTGGTATTAACATGGTATGAAAATTATTGATGAACCTACAAACAAAGATATGGTAATCCAACCTTGAAGCCCACTCAACACCAAAACCCTTATTCCATTATTATCTTGTTCCGAATATAAGATTCCCTTTTAAATTGAGGGAATATGTATAGATACTAGGTTTGTCCGTTGACACGTGCTTATGGCACGTCTTCGAAACGGTGCACCTGGTTTGATTATATAAAATAGTTTTAGAGATCCAAGAAATTAATTGAAGTAGGAAATATATTATATGAGGAAGCAGCATATCTATCTTTAAACTCAACCATCGCTTTCTTGATCATTAGCTTGAACTTACCTGGAATGCATACAGTTTGTTAGAAACATTGCATAGAGTTTTTTTAACTTCAGCATCAATTTTAGATGCTTGTGATAGTTATGCAGGGACATGATCATATAGGTTTTATAGAGCTTACTCTAATCTCATAACCACTATGAGTATGTCTAAATACAATGGTAGCCCAAGTGCAGGTGTGAAGGTATCTACAATACCAATAATATAAATATTTGTTTGTTTGAGACTCAGTTTGCAATTGAAATACCTCTTATTATTATTTTAACTAAAATGTAATACATGAAGTTCTCAAAACTCTAATCCAAGTTAATCATTTTTTTTATCCCCACTTTGTCTCCCCATTGCACCTTTATAAAAAAAAAAATCAAAATGAATCAATAACAAATTTACTTTAGCTGTCTTTCTTGAGTGGAGAGTTTGTACACTTCACTGGTAAACTTCAATCATCCCAATCTTATATATCCAAACATACACTAAAAGTTCTTATATGTTATGTTATCCATGGTTTCTAATAACCAATGAAGGGAACAATTCACGATAGTATATTCTCTTGCATATTTGTCAAGTTATTTTATGTTGTTGATCAGCTTACCTGTCCTACTATGGTTTGGAAGCCCAAATTGAGGCCACCAAATAATCCATCTCTCACTTGTGTACACCTTAAATCAAAACTAATAAAAAACTCATCAAATAAATCACCAAATTAAAATTTTTTAAACCCAAAAATAAAACAATCATACATCTCTGAACTTCGATCTCATGCACACACAAAATTCTAGTCAGCAAAAAACTGAGTAATCCCCTACACACATAAAATTAAAAATTAAAATGAGAGTTCGGTTAATGAGATGAAATTAGAGTCGCCGCGTCGCATGTAGAGGCTCTCGATTCGGTAGAAGGGAGTCACCTATACAGAGTCGCTTAATATTCGTGCTCGGTTTGGTGGAGGGGAGTAGGGTTGGCATTCGGGTCGACCAGGCTGGGTCGGGTCGGACCCGCCCAGGTTGAAGGCTGACTTGGGCGGGTTCAGGTGGGTCGGAGGGTTAACATGGCCGGGCCAGATCGAAGAGGTGAATTCGCGACCCGCCCAACCCGTGAACCCTTTCGGGTCCAACCCGGGTCGGGTCGGGTCGCGGGTTGGCCCGACTAGAGTCAACTTTTTTTTTTACTTAAAAAAAAGTAATTTTAATAATAAACATAAAAATCGTAATAATAATAATAAGATTGAAAGAGTGAAATTGCCACAAAAAAAAGATATATTATTCATATGATTTCAAGTTATACAAATTTCACAATTTGTAATAAGAAATAAAGATTTTCTACAAGTTTGTTTTATACAATAACAAATTTCTTATATACAATTTCAATTTACTTCAATTTTCCTAATTTTAAATAACAAGCAAAAATTTAATACAATTTTTTATCTATTTACAATTGTCTTCAATTTGATGGCCTTCAATTTGTTGTTGTTGACTTGTTGTTGTTGGTCTTGAATTCTTCATTTTGGTTGCTATTGTTGTTGTTGTTGTTGTTGTTCCGGCGAGGTACTCCCACTTGTGGACGTTGATAATGCTTTTCTTTGGGTCCTATTTTCAGCCTTCAGCCAGTCTTCTGTGCAGACGAGCATCTCTAACGATTGGGGCTTCAAGCGATTCATGTAATCAGTTAAAACTCTACCACTTGAAGAAAATGCACTTTCAGAAGCAACTATAGAGACATGAGGAGTTAGTAGATCATTAGCCATATATTTAAGAATACTATAAGTGTGTTCATGGTCTTTCCACCATTGTAAAATATCTAGTGAAGAACTAAAAGACTCAGAATCTTGTTGGTTATACAAATTTAATTCATTTGGCTGATTAGTCATAGATTTTTTTGATTGAATTTGTGCAAGTAAATTAAATGTTCTATCATCAAATTTACTCTCACCCTTACATTTAGAAGTAGTAGAAGAAGAACTAACTAAAGAAGTTGTACTACTAGAAGCAAAATATCTATCATAATAATTGTATAAGTTATTTAATGTCGATTCGAATTTAACTAAAAAAGAACCGCAATCAATTTCTTTATCATCCTCCCCAAGTAAATTAAAAAAATATTTCAATTAAACTCTTCGTACCTTCTAATTTGATACGAGGATCCATCACAGTAGCAACACAATACAACATAGGAGAAGGGTTAAAATACTTCAAAAAATTTGTGTATGCAGGTTTTACAATATCACCAACAAAAGCATCATTGATCATTTCTTTAAAAATTTGCATCAAAGTAACTATTGAAATAAAAATTCTACTAGAAGTAAATTCATAACATTTTGAAAAACTTGAAAGTTGCGGTTTTAAAAGGTTCTAAAAATTTCAACAAAAATTCGGCATAAAACCAATTGACGGGAGTCATTTCAAAATTTTGCATATTTTTTGCATTACAAAAATTATTTATACATGCTTTATATTCAATAACAACATGTAGCAAATCAAAACTAGAGTTCCATTGGTGTTTAACATCCTTTGAAAACTTTCTAAAAGGTACATTTTTAAGTCTACACCAAACTTTCCATTCTTGAAATATGGTGCCACTTAATGCAATAAAATGTACACAATTTCTAATTTTAAGTATATATGGTTCGGCTAATTTTAATGCATCTTGAACACATAAATTTAAAATATGACATGCACATCTAACATGAAAAATATTGTTAGATGGAGGGTTTAATGCGGTTTTTAAAATACTAATTGATGCATTGTTGTTAGATGCATTATCAAAACTTATACACATAATTTTATCGCGAATATGAAAAACATCACAAATTTCTGAAATACGGTTTGCAATTTCATTACCACTATGGGGATAGGGCAACGTGGCAAGTGATGTGATTCTTTTTTTAAGAATCCAATCACTGTCGATCCAATAACAGGTTATTCCCATCATTGTAATATTGTTGTAACTTGTCCAACAATTAGCAGTAAAACTAACTCTATAAGTTAAACTTCATAAAATTGCAATCAAAGCTTCCCTCATTTCATTGTGCATTTTAAAACAATCGGATTTACAAGTATTCCTAGAGAGTCTTCTAAAATGAGGGTTTAAGGCGGTTTGATTAAAATTTTCCAAGTCCCTACTCTCGGGATAGGATAATGGTAACTCTTGATTACTAATCGAGCCATTTCCCGACTAACAAGTTCGGGATCATAAGGGTGGCTATCAACTAGACCGGTCCTAGGGTGAATTTTTTGTTGGCCGGGTAGGTCAACAAGAAGCTTTTTATGCACATTTAGGATGTGTCGCTTAATTGTACCCGTGCCCTCACCCCTCTTCCATTTGTATGCCTTCGAACATGTTTTACACACTTTTAAACCTACATCCGGTATATTTTCGTCCGGAATATAATCATAGAATTTGTGCCAATCACTACTTTCCCCTCTAGTTTTCCGACTAGTAGCTGGTTGTGTTGTTTCGGTGGCTTGTTGTTGTGGTTCTTCTTCTAATTCCATGTCTCCTACAAACTCATCGTGTGTACCCCATTGTTGGGAAGGAGGATTAGGATAGTCTTCGGCGATGTCATTTTGTGGAACAATTGGAGGCCTACGGGAAGTGCCGGTGGAATCTTGTCCACTTTGGCTACGGCCGCTACCGCGTGATCTAGACATGTTGATATGCAGTAGTGTATGTAAAAAAATTAAACACAATGTAGTAGGCGCGATAAGTTACAAAAAAAATCTAGAAAACAAGAGGGTTGTGAGAGAGAAGATCAAAAAATCAACTAACAAATAAGATACCAAAAATTATAACTACAAAAAAATAAAAATAGAAGAAGAGGGATATGAAATTTTGATACCGTTCACCGTGGATAATCATATATAAAAAAACTGGTGAAAATAAGAATAGAAGTAGAAGTAGAAATCCAGAATTGAAGACTTGAAGAGAGCTTGGAGGAGAGTTGAAGACTTGATCACTTAGAGGAGAGTTGAAGACTTTAAGACGTTGTTGAATTTTGAGTTCGATACGATCGGAATTTGATAGTCTATATGTCTTGCTACCTTGTTTATTCAATTGTTCACAAATTGAAATGAATTGAATAATAATAGTAGAGAGAGTAAGACAGTAAGGTGTGAATTTTTTGTTTGGGTTTTGGGGGTATTTATAGGGAAAAAATAAAAAAAACCAACAAAAAGCAACAAAAAAAGACTAAAAAAACGGCTAGAATAGCCGTTGGTGCTCTCGATTGTACAGTAGCGGCGCTACTGTAGCGCTCAGGACCCGTTGGACCCGCGGGCCAACGGTTGACCCAGGGCGGGTCGAACGTTTGACCCGTACGAGTCAAACGGTTCGCAACCCGCGGGTCGACCCGCGGGTTGGCGGGCGGGTCGGATTCTTTTTTGCGGGTTAACGGGCCGGGTTACACGGGTTAAATTCGCTTAATTCGCGACTCGGGTCGACCGTTAACATTAACGGGTTTGACCTGAACCCGAACCGTCGTTTCGCGGGTCGTGTTAAATGGGTGGGTCGCGGGCGGGTCACGGATCAACCCAACCCTTTGGCCATCCCTAGAGAGGAGTCGCCGATACGGAATCAGCAGCAGATCAGCAGATCAGATTGTAACACCCCGAATTTCAAATAAGGACAAACTCGAGATTCCACAGGATCTTTACTTCACTTCGTACAATTTTACAAGGAAAATAAAACTTTTTATTCACAATACATCAGAGTTCAAATACAACTTGGTTTTACACAGCGGAAGAATGAAATTTACAATAAAACATTTCCAACATCTTTAAAATAAAACAGCATCAGCATATCCACTTTATAGCTCCATGAATGGTCCTTTACCTGCATGTCAATCTGTGGGCACGTCAGTCACTTACAACTGACGAAATGTTATACACGGCTATCCTCTCTATGCCAGGAATAGTATAACGATCTCATACTTTAACAAATCACAAGAAGATTGAATGAACATATAAAGTGTCAAAAGTGATTATTCTAAACATAAGTGTATGTCATGCCTTAATGCCTAATGCACACATTTCTATACTAGGATGACACTAATGCACACTTGTTCGGATTCTATGCATCCCATACTACATAGGTCCGAGGGCAAGCGCCTACGTACTCCACATTGAAGGGCTCGATCCCTCGCCATGAAAACTACCCGGTAGCAAAACAAAGTTCAGACTATTCTACGAATGTGAATCCCAGCCTTGGAGTCCACCAACAGCTGTTATAACAGATTCCACATCGTACGAACCATCCCGTATGTGACCCTCTAGCCCAGTATATATATATATATACATTAGAGACGGTAAACACAAAAATCCATCCGTCCGACTACTCAAGATCCCGGAGTCCACCGCTGACCCGTCCTCATAGTCCCGGACTAAAATATAATAATCCGTCTCCCACAGGGCAACCTCAGTCCACCAACTGGGTCTATAGTCTTGGAGTCCACCAACAACTATATAGAGCACCCCACTTACGTTTCCCTAAGTTTACTACATCTTCACTTATGTGCCTAAATTTTCCTAAGTTCAAGACATGAATAATCTCCACATGTAGAATTAGTTGTTACCTCCTACCGGACTTAGTCAACAAATACGAGATGGCTCCATAACCACATCTCAAAATCACAACTCAACATTCTTTTATTTCAATAATGCCGGTATCGAGGTCTTACTAACTCTATGTCATAAACTTTCATGTACAAGAAAACATGGGTACACATACCCTTTAATAATCATGTCTTAAACCTAAATAATTCCATCTTTCAATTCATTCACAATTGATCACAATCTTGTCTTAACACTTATCCACAAAGTAATCATTTCATAGTCTTACCACTATTCATGATCTAGTTATTCATAATAAATAATAATTCATTCATAATTTCAAATTCATACGATGTCTCATTTCAACACGATTCAATGTCTCATCTTTAGCACTAAACATGATTTACTTATTCACAACAAAATCTTTCATGATCTCAAAAATCACATAACTCAACCATATTGCATTTCTAGAAATAAAGAGATTTCAATTCACCCTAAATCATTATTTTGTAAATTAAAAGTCATGCTCTTTACTAATACTTTTGTAGTCATTTATTTTTCTTCCTATCTCAAATCCTCGTTAAAACTTATCAAAAACAAGAACAATCTTTAAAAAATAATTTCTTCATTTATGTTTTATGAATACTAAAGTTTTCCCAAAATGAAACACTTTTGAAAGTTTTTACCCAACTGACCCACTCTCGAAACTATTTACCAAATTGACCTACTCACTATCAAAATTACAGATCTAGTTCCCACGGAAGTTTTTTTTTTTTAACCAAACTGACCCACTTTCGAAACTATTTACCAAATCATTTTAAAACCCCAAAAATAAAATATAAGTCACCAGGAAGTTTTGAACCCGTGACTATTCTCAACCAAACCCAAGTTTATTACGCTAACCAATAGTCCATTGTGACTACTTGTCATGAGAAACAAAACTAATCTTTTGTTCAAACTTTCTATTATTCTATTATCATCAAAACTCGATTTTCCTCTTGATCTAATCTTTCATGTAATTATAATTTGTTCATCTATATTGAGTTTACTTTCTCACAGTAACCCATAATTTTATAATGCATAAAAATAAAACTAACTTTCAAATTTTTATATGAATTTGCATTTATTCAATTCAATCAAAGTTGCACACTACATCTTTTGCAATCAAAGAGTTTAATAGCATCAAATTTACATTACAAAAATATAGTTGCTTATCAAAAAGGAAAACTCAACAATTAATCACATGATCAAAAATCTCTACATTCATGTATACTAGTGCATGGCAAAAATAAATTCTTTTCTCATTTATCAACTAACAAATTGTAATTTAATCTACCATAACATGATTCACTACTATTCACCACATCCAATAGCATAGATTGTTCTACTTTTTTTTTTTCAAAATCAAATCCTACACTACACATTTATTTTCTTATTAGCATGCACATTATCTATAATTTAGAAAGTAGGAGACACCCACTTTTATGTTTTACTACTCATTTTTCATCACATACAAAAGTGTAAATTAAATCTACTTTTCATATCTCATTCAAAACATACATTTTCCCAAGATGAAGTTTTAACATGAATCATGGTATCAAACATCAAAATCCCATATTATTCATAGCATGTATTTTAGCATAAAAATTACCTACATAACAATATCATCTCATAAGATTAATTTATAATTTTTAGCATGATATTTCTACAACTAGAAAGTAAGAAATCACCCACCTTTTGAAGCTTGAACAATTGGAAAAATGATCACCACTTCTAGCTCCAAGACTCCTAGCTCTTCTCCTCCTAGCAATGGCCTCCAAGCACAACACTCTCTTCTCTCTTTCTTTTCTTTCTCTTGATTTTCTATTCTTTTTGGTGTGTGAAATGAGAAAAAGAGAGGTGCTATTTATAGGGTATGTAGAGGGTTCAATTTGCAAAATTACCCACCTAATAAATTACTAAATTAATTTGCTAACTCTTCATATTTTTAACTCCTAAAACTCCCATTTTTTTATCTTCCCACCTCTTAAAAAACTTAACTTCCAAAACCCCTCAACTCTTCATCTCCCCACTCTCCTAACCATAACTTCTCATATCTTCCCACTACAAGAACCGGCCACTCCATAATTACAACCCGGCCAACAATTCAATCCAGCACATTTGTGTGTTGTTTTGATGTTTTGATCTCCATCGTGGGCCCCCTCCTTCTTCACACCATTCA